>CM039473.1:5711434-5784760 GCA_022433065.1 Begonia loranthoides
TTTTATTAAATTAATCACCATTTTAGTCATCATCAAAATAAAGCTTAGCCTAACAAAAAGGCTAACAATTATGAAGTTGTGAAGGGAGAAGTCTGCAAGTAATGGGTGTTTTTTGTTCTTCGATTTATGAATCTAGATAATGAAATGATATATGTTTTCTATTTCTTTGGATTGAATAATTTTCTGATAGTTCAAGATGAAGAAATTAAGGATGATATGTTATGTGTTGGACACTTCTATGCTGACAAATTATTGTGAATGCTCTCTGTATTCTTAGACATCTGCGCACATAACTTAAATCGGATGGTTCTCCTATTGCATATAGCATTTGAGCCTCAAATTTTTATGGCACGTAATAGAGAGGTAATAATATATCACCACCAAAAATCAGCCCCAAAGACGTCGTTCACACGGATTTATGACTCCAGAAAACCCTGCTCGGATCTAGGGTTTGTGTAGAAAACAGTTTCTGGTTTCCTTGAAACATTCAAACGTATCTTGCAATATATCTATCCAAATTAAGAAATTCCAATCAGCAAATTACCACAACAACGAAGATATGATTTCCAACTAAAAAAAAAAACATAGAACAAATTCGAAGAAACAATCAAGAACAAAATACCAAGTTGTTCGCGCAACCTCAATCGGCCGAGATTGGCGAGTTGAATCGGATCCTCTACGAAAGACCCCTTCCACCTTGGTTGTGATGCGTTCTTCTACCTCTTCACGTCAAAGACAACCTCTAGAGAACTTATTGGAGAAAGTAACACCAATCCTTCCCCAAGAACGAACAAGAAACTAATGGAAGGATTGGTTCGGTGTAGATTTGCAAGCAAGTCGAAAGACCTTGGTTGGAAGAGTGAAGCTCCACGCGATTTTTGCTTCAGCAAAGATTGAGATTCAAAACTGATTAGGGCTTCCATTAAGGGAGACTAAATACTCCCTTAAGGCCCAAAAAGAGGTTAATTACAAAAATGCCCATAGTGTTGGCAAAAATTGGACATGAGGGCTAAGTTTCTAAGCTACCTGAGCACCTCATTCATCAATCCAAAATACACAAAAAATAATCCCACAATAGTCATAATTTAGCCACACTAAATAAGTACTAACAATGTGGAAATTAAACTCGGACATAACTAGAAAGAGTTGTTGTTCTTGATCAAGGCAAGCTCACGAAAATCGTGGCAAACATTCTCTAGCCGATTTGGGGTTGCACTCTCCCATGTGAGGACATGTGTAATGCCTTGAATTTTTAAGTTGAATAATTATTTTTTTTATCAGGGTATTACAAAGAACGTATTCGTAAGAATTCCATTTATTAAGATTAAATGGAATTTACCGTAATTAAAATAAATATATTAATTTGGTGAATTAAATTATAATGTTTGGAATTACTTATAATCGTTTTAAATTAAGGATTTATTGAATAAAAATAAGAGAGGGGTTAAACTATTAGGGATTTAAAATAATGAAAAGGTATTTTAAAGTTAATTGGATTAAATTTAATGGATTAAATTTAATTAGTGGATGTATATGCTGAACCAGTTCAGGAAGAACCGAGCCTGTCCAGTGATTAAAACACAGAATGCCAAAGGACATTATGTGTGCGCCGATCACGAACGAGAGAAGGGAGAGAGGGAGCTGAGGTGAGAGCCAACGACGGAGGAGAGCGAGTGATCAAGAGAGCTCGAGCTCGGGCGTTCGAGGCGGTGGCTAGCAATGCGTGGTCTTGTGAACGACGAGCAGCGGTCACGGGTGTTTAGGGCTCTCGGGTTGCAGCTTCGCAGGTGTGATCGGGAGCAAATTCGACGACCGATTGGCAACAGCTCGGTGATCAGCAGGCGTGGGTTGACGGTTCAGTTGGAGGTGTGTGGTCTGCCTGCGGTTTGAACAGAAACGGTCTGCTGGTTCCTGGTGAAAGACGACAGCTTGCAGCTCAGTTATGCCAGAAGAATCTACTTTTGCTGTCGATAATCGTGGAATAAGTTATGCATTTCAAATTTAGTCATTTGTGTATTTATGCTGTGTGAGAGAGTGCGCTGCAGGGGAGGTGTTCTGGAGAAGATTTTCTCTCGGGTGTGATGGAGCTGCTGTGAGCTGAATCGTGAGCAGGAGCAGGAGTAGCTGCTGCTGCGTGGAGGGGAGTTGCTACCCTATTTTTGGTTCTTCAAAATGGTAAAACTTGGGTGTCTCTTGGCCAAGTGGAGGCCCTACACCATAAGTGTGTGCGTGAGTTAAGCTATGGTTGTTGATCTCTGTCGTTGGCTACTTTGTTTCCTAGAATGTTTTGTTAGTGTTAATTTCCATAATGCTCTGTGATAGTGGTAGAGTCTGGATGTTTCATATGATTGTTGTTGATTATTTATGTTATACTGCAATTGTTAGTTAGTTAGGTTGATAATGGAAATGTTTGTTGTTAGTAAATGAAATTCTGTTGTGAATCCTTGGTTGATTTTCTTTGTCGTTGGTCATTTCCTTGTGTTGATAGTGTAGATAGATTATTAGGATGCTCTGTGATATCTCCTTTACTGCTCTTCCATTGTTAGCCTGTATGTTCTTCTATGTTTGGATGCCTTATGCTTTAGTGTTGCCTTTCTCTGTTAATAGTTCCTTAAATTACTGCTGTGAACTAGCTTTACCATCAATTAGCTTAATTAAGTACTACTATGAGCATGTTTAGATTAACCGAGTTAATAAGTATGTTCACCGCGTAGCTTAACTAATAGCTTAACTAATTTACTAGAGAATGATTAAATTGTTAATTTATTTAAAAGTTGTTAATTGATTGAATGCATCAACCTAATCAATTTAGTTAATCTAACCAACTAATTAATACAAGCATGTTAATAAATTAGGTTATAAACTTCTCAAGCATGTTGTATTGTTTTGATTGAATCTGAAATGTATGTTATTATTGTGCATGTTTATATCCGTCACAGTTACTACATGAACTCTCTGAAATGCTTTATGTATGTTTAGAGTAGTCTCATGATGATAGGAACAATTAGGAACACCACCACAGGGTGGCCACACGCCTTGAGTGAGGAAAAGAATTAATTCTTCCCATATTGGGATCCCAAGATCAATTCACTTAATTAATTAGAAACCATAGGATTTTCCTAATCCATGCTCTATGTACGAGATATTTATAAAATACGTAATTAAAAGGTTGGTTTGGGGCAGACCCATTCCAAATAATTAAAGAGCGGCATCTCATATACATAAACTCATTCTTTTACTGGGCCTTTAGGCTCACATCTTACTTGCGGTGTAGGTACACGTTTGCGTGGAGTCCTCGAGAAATGAAGAAGCAGTTGATGATGGATCTGCATGAGCGAGCTTGTGGTTGGCCAAGCTATGAGAAGTGAGAGATGATCGGGTTGTAATTTAATTAAATTAAGTTTTCTAAAGTGTAATTAAGTTGTATTTATTTGTATTTCTTAGTTCTTTCTCAAACGATTTAATTAACGCTTCTGCAAATATTTTTATTTCTGCAATGTTGTTTTAAGTGTTTTTAACGGCCCAGCTTGCACTCTAATATGTTTTGCTCAAAATTTAACACATTTTTAAAGTATGAAAATCTGGGTCGTTACAACATGCCGTGGTGATTCTTTATCAATGAGTGAAGGCTCGTCTTCTAACTCTATCAATTTGGGATTACTTGAAAAACAGTAGTTTGTTAGATAATAATGAGTTTCCTGGCCCGGGAGCAGGTGAGGGGGCCCTGGGGTACATCAGGGAGAGAATCTTCTCGCCCTATTTTACTTTTTGCAATCTTCTCACGGGGCTTCTCATCTTCTTTTCCTTCTTTTTATTGTTTCTCTTACTTTAAATTTCCTCTTTTTCCTTTTTATTCCAAGTCTACCATTTTTTTCTTCTAACTCCGTACTTCTTTCCAACTTCATTCCTTTAAAATCTTTCCTTTATTTTAATACCTATGACTTTCCTTTATTTTAACGTTTCTTTTCTTTCACTTACAATGTGTCTCCTGGCATTCTTTTCCTCATTCTTGGATTCTTCGTTTATTTTATGCTATTCTTAATCTTTCATTTAAATATATAATATATATTACATTACTCATTCCAAATTCTGATTTATTCCGAACTTCATCTAGTGATGTTTACTGTTCCAATTAAATTCTCAAGTTCCATTTTTCATATAAATTTTCCATTCGAAAATTTCTTATTCAACCGATTTGACTAATTGATCAAAATTTCACTTGTGATCGCTACATGATAAATTGAGTCAATCCTTCAAATACTTGACTGATTTGTAAGCAAAACTTTTACACGTGGGATTTATTATCTTGAAAATTCTTGAGTTTTTCATCTTTCTCCTAATCTAACGGGCCTTATTTAATCATATAACTTAATCTGATGGTTATATATTCTCCTACACAACATCTTTACCGTCCACAAATCATCTTTCTGCAGAAGCATCTTCCTTCTATGCCGTCTTAATCCAACAGCTAAGATTCTCCTATTTATTTAATCTGACGGTTATCCTTCCTCCCACACTCCTTTTATCTTCCGCAAAGTATCTATCCGCAAAAGAATAATTCTTATTCCGCCTTAATCCAACGACTACAATTTCTCTCATCAATTAATCCAATGATCACCTGAACTCCCGAACAGCCTTCCTATTAATTCAGTGTTTAGCACCACCACGAGCTTAAATCTCTACTGTTCCTTGCTCTTATCCAACAATTCACCTCACTCCCACTCTTTCCTAGCGGCATCTCTTCATTTCGTAGACATTTTTCACAAGAACTACACCGTTATAATATTCTCTCCTGGCACCCCACCTTCCGCTAGAGAATCTTTATGAAGCATCTTTTCCTTTCCACCTTCCAATCCAACGGTGCTAGATTCATCCATGCAATAGATCTGTAAGATCCCAAAATTTAAGCGGGATTAAAAAAAAAGTAATTATAAATTTTGGACGATTTTCACACAAAATGAAATACCTCGATTTTTCCTATAAGAGTAAAGATTTAATGGAATTGGAGATTTATTGGAATTGATTAAGTGAGAATTTTGGGTAAGGATTTATTTGGAAATAAATTAAAGGGGATTAATTAAAAGAGTTAATTGAAATAAATGAGATTAATTAAATTAACGGGAAAGGATGAAATTAAGAGGAAAAGAAGAATTAAAAAGGGAAAATGGGGGAAGGAGAACCAGTTCCGTCTGACCGGTTCATTGCTGGTTGGTTGAAGAAAACCGTGGTCTTGAAGCTAACCCTGTCTTTTGGGGATGATTGCGGATGAATGCAGACGAGATTGGGATGTGTCCGTATTGAATCTATATTAAATTTGAGTGAATTTGGACGATGCAGACGATATATGCGGACAAGGTTTTGCATTCGAATGTCACTTTCAGACAAAGTGAGGATGATTGAGGACGAATGCAGATTTAACCAAATTGAATATGTACCAATTTTGGGTACTTTCGGACGGTGCGGACGACATGTGCAGACGCTATTTGGAGTCTGAATGTCGCTTGCGGACAGATTTTCAAAGGGGTCAGGATGCGAATTCTTGTTCCAATCCTCATTTTTGTATGTACAGTGATGTTTCAGACGACATACGGATGAGACCAGGACGCAAATTGGCGTCCGAAAGTCCCCAGTTCTGTGAGAAATAAATTTAAAATAACAAAAATTTGGGGATAAAACGCGGGTTGGCAGCTCCCACAATTGGATCACGTTGCCCCATTTTTGCTCATCCCTCATCTTTGATTGGTACACATCGATCCTTCTAGGTAAGATTTCATTTTTTAAACCCTAGCTGGAGTCTCCTTTGGGGATTCAGATTTTCTTCCCCTGAGAGATGCATTCCAGTTGAGAGTGAGTGAGAGAGAAACTTTCTTTAGGGTTGTGAGGTTCAAAGTGTTAAGTTCATCCTAGGAAGATTGATGGAAGTGGAATGATCGTGTACTTCCTGTAGGCGAAGGAGTTATCAATTTCTGTCATTGCTATCCGTGAGATAAATTTTTCAATAGAGGTAAGGATTGGGTAAAGTCTTGGCCGTCAAAGCCCTACCCACAAGTAGTGTGTGTGAGTTGGATGCCAATTTTTTGAATTCATTGATTGATAAATTCTTGTAGAAATTCCTTGCTGCATGTGTGAATTCTTGCTTTTAAATTCCAGTAAATTTTATCTCCTGTAAATGCTAATTTAGATGAAGATCGATAATGTGATGAATGTTTGATATGTGAAGGATTTGTGTTAAATACCATACTTTAAATCAATGAATCAAGGAGCATGAAAGAATTCAAGGTTTTCTATATATTGACTCTATTTTGTGCATTCCAACTGTCTAATTTCTGTAGTTCCTTTAGTTCATACCCTTACTGTATATTAATGTTTTGTATGATGGAGAATTGATACTAAACTGTTGTAATATAAATCAATGACTAAAATGGATGAGTTGAAGTTGCTTAGAAAGGGATAATACGTACGAATAGCTGTTAACTTTCATAATAACAATTCTGTTTTGTTCGTTAAATAGAGTTCCATAAATAGTTTATTTAGCATGTTTAAGATAGTTAAATTCTGATTATACTTCCAGCATGTTTAGTTAATAATTGTTATATATATTCACTTATAACTCGTCGTTCTATACTCTGAAAAATAAAGCATGTTGCCTATATTGCTATTGTATAAATTCATTGTATATACCATGCAATTTGATCTTTAAGTTTGATGTTCGTCTGATTATTTCTCAATTGTTGAGCATGCCCGTTAAGTAGTTAAGTTATCCAGCTTGTTTTCAGTTCAATGTTAAATACATGTTTCATTGAATTAATATCCCACATGTCTAATTATTGTTGAAAACATGATTAATGAGTTAGATAAGTCTATATTATTGAATACTAGGATTCAGTTTCTAAAATTCATCTCCTTAATGTGAGTTATACAAATCAAGTATATTCCTGTTAATTTAATTATTTTCCTTGTACGTCTTTTGTAGTTATTTGTTATAAATGCTGCTATTGTAATTCGTTGTTTTAATTCCTTTCATTCACTATTCATTGCTATTGCTTTTATTTTATCATATTAGTATGTCTCATGCATCATATTAATAGAAACAAGTAGGGAGTACCATCTCGGGGTGGTACTCACATGTGAGGAAGAATGAACGAACGTAATGAATGATGATGCAATTGGAAGTTGAGGGGCGGGTGGATAGTTCGAATCTAGTCTGGCAGCTAGGCTACACCCCTACCTTATCGGGAAAGGGACAAGTTGCACACAGGAGACTAGAAGCCGATCAAACTATACCATCACACATGGGTTCCTTCAACTTTTGGCTCGAAGTACGAGTTATGAATAAATGAGTGCAATGAAAGATTGGTTTGGGGCGGATCCATTCTAAGTAAACTAAAGAGAGGCATAATATAATGCATATTCCATTTCCTTACTAAGCTTTTAGACTTACGTATTACTTGTGGTGTAGGTAATGAAAGGATAACGCCCAGAGCGGAAGAGGATGCATTTCCTGTGGAGCTTGCGGTGTATCCGGATGAATTACGACCTGAGTAGGTGAATGGCCCAAGAAGGAAATAAACGTTTTGTTTAACTTGTCAAGATTTTAATAATGGATAAGATTTGCATAAACCTTATTTTCATGTTATTTCGTATGATTTTGCTTTGAACTCTAAACTTATTTAAAGCATTTAAAACTATTTCCGCATACTCTGATTATATTTCTACTCTTTAATTTTACGTTAAATTTGATCTTTGAAAATTTACTAGTTTAAATAGATAAAAAGAAAAAAGAAAATTTTTCTCAAAAATTATAAAAAGAAGAAAATTAAGAAAGAACGGATTTTGACGCGGAGCGTCATAGGATTGCTAGCTGGGTTTTGTTGGCGAAGATAAAGGGAACTCTTTGCCTATAAAACCAAGGATCTAAATGAGGGATAAGGCAAGGAGATCGCGAACAGAGGAAAAGGCCGCTGATTAGGTTGTCCGGCGACTGCTGCTTCAGGTGAGAAGGAGAATTCGCAATCTTTATGTAAGGTAAACGATAATAGTGTGTTGTGACCAGTGGAGGTCTACACCACAAGTATAGGATTTTGATTTTTTTTTGCTAATTTTTTGTTTATTTTATGAACTCCAATTCTTTCGATTAATTCTCTAAATTCTGGAAGTTTTGATTCTGCATATTTTACTTGATAGAATTTCATATCATATTCTCTGCAATTTAGATTTCAGGAAGTTGTCATGCCTTGTTCTATTTTATGTGATTGTCGACTATTCTCTGTGAATTTAGGAAATTGATGATAGTGATATTCTATTTTGTTCCTGTTAATTGAATTCTAGAAAGTTTTGATGTCTTATTCTGCATAATTGTTGATCTCTGGTTCTGCATAACTGTCGATCTCATGTTACTCTCTGATAATTGGATTTAAGAGTTGATAATGCTAATAACCTATTGTGCGTAAACTATTGATTATTCTCTGAGATTTGAATTTCTAGAATTGTTCCATTCTATGTAATTATCGGCTACTCTCTGTGAATATAGAAAATTGATAATGATGGCTTCCAGTTTTGAATAATTGTTAACTGTTTTCTATTAAATTGATCTTGCCCGATAGACCTCCTTGAGATGCTGTTTGTTGTTGAATTTTTGAAACTAATAAAGGCTTGCTCTGTAAATTATTAATTGTTCTCTATTATTTGGATTTCAAAATTGTCATATTCAATTGTTATTCTTTGGTAATCTGTGACTAATTTGGATGATACTCTGCTTTGTTTAATTGATGATCTGAGAATGATACTCTTGTTTGTTAAAAAAATGTCATGCATTGCTAAACCATGACTGATTTAAATAGTGATAATTCTCTACTACAGTTGGTTTCATGTTTATAATTCGGTTGTTCTTTCCAGGATTATAATTGAATTGTCGGATTCTTGATTGTGATAAATGTCATGTTGTTCCTACTAATTTTATGTTAGTCTTTGGCTTGAATTTTGTGAATCATATATGCATCTTATAATTTTTCTTTTAATATTCATCCATTGTGGAGTCTAGAAATCATGCATTATATTAATAGACATAGAAGTGATGCCATAATGGGTTGGTATTCACACTGCATGGGAGAGGCATTTCATGGGAGAGATCGGACTTAAAAAACGTAATGGGAAATGGGTGACTCTAACATGGAGACTCGAGATTAAACTCATCCCTCGACCGGATGCGAGAGCCTGTCTCCTAAGTGAAAAGACTTCCAATGTCCTAGCTTGATATATGAGTTTAACTATATGAGACAAACATAATCGGACATATTCATGCATCATACATCTTATCATTTACTGGGCATTAGACTCACAGTTTACTTGTGTGTGTAGGTAATGGACAAAATATATGATATATTCTTGAGGAAGGGGCATTCAGGATGAGGACTTGGGTTACCCAGCGGAATTGACCTGAGGGTTATGGTTCACAGAAGATAAATTGAGATTTTAAGATAGCTATTTTCTTTAGTTAATATCTCTTTTGGAAATTAGATGAATGCTTTATTAAAAGTATGGATTTTATTAACGATATGTTTCAATTGTTTATTTATTTCCGCTTTATTACTCTGAACTATTTGACCTCTCATGTATTTTGAATAAAATAAAAGAAAATTTTTGTTTAATAAAAAAAAGTTTTGAAAAACGGGAGATGTTACAGTTGGTATCAAAGCATAACCGGGTCACAAGTTCTGTAGACTGCTGGTAACACAAGACTCATCAGGGAGTACTCCTCCGGTTGTAAATATGATTTCAATTATTCAATTGCCTTATTAGTTTATTGCTAGATTTAAATTGCTTTATTCGTTTAAGTGACTTGTTTAAATTACGAGATGAATTATGGCCTAAAATAAATTTCCTAATACTTTCTTACACTAAATTTACAAAAGATAAATCTAAAGAATTTTCCTAAAAACTCATAGAATAAGAACACTCATAAGGAAGAATAAAAGAACAGATTATCCAAAATCATATGAAAGTGGGTTTAAAATAACAATAATAATAATAAATTTCTAATACTCCTTAAATTACGAAATCAATTTCCTAATACACCATGGAAATTTGTAGGAATAGAATTACGAGTTAAAGTGAATAAGTTTATGGAAAAAGATGATAGTATTGTATTTGAATGAAAATAATTCTTCCTTTGGATAAAGTGAAATGATAAACAGTACTATAACTACATGAATAGAATAAGTTTTGGAAAAAGTAAAGAAAAGTGAATGAATCCAACCAAATTTTTATAAATTAGAGAAAAGAAATAATGGGAAAACAACTTTTACATAAACTAGATCAAGTAAACAATTAGACGAGGTTGCCTAAGTTGAAAATGATTAGATGGGGAAAAGAATTATAATGGACAGAAAGAACATTTGATGATTTCAGACTAAGTTAGATTTTGAGGATATACTTGGTCTGACTAAAAAAAAAATTTGGTAAAGATAGCTTCCCCAAGCACAAATAACGAAGAAGTTAGTGTGCAAAGAAATTGAGTGAATATTTAAAATTGATAAGGAACATCATTAAGAGTGTTATGGATCTATTAAATATGAAATTAGTAAATGATGATGGCAAATAATCTTAAAAAGTGTATAAAGGAATATTGAATAAAATAATTTTAAAGAAACATTGAACAAACTAATAAAGAAGAGAAAAAGAAAGGATATCATGTGTCATGTTCATATTGATCAATGACACAAGAATTTGATAAAAAAAAAAGTGGATAAAATAACGTAAGATAGAATTTAAGAGAATCTACTGCACAACAAGAACAAATAAGTTGGAATTTACTTGGAAGGGAATAGTTCCAAAGCATGAGTGTAAAATTGAACTTTACCAATTTGTCTGGCATCTAGTGGAAAATAAAGAGTATAAGAAATACCAGATTGTTCAAAGACTTAAGGAAAAGAATTATTGTGGTGTTGAGATATTTGGTATTAAAAAGGTAACCTATACGAAGATTGTATCAAGGACTCTTAACATCAAAGAAGTAAAAGACCAAAGGTGTAAAAAAGTGGTAAGAGAAAATACGTGGCTTGATATAATTGAAAGGTTGGTCATTTTGCCAGATAATATCTAAAGATTTAAGAGATAAAATAATAGTATACTTTAGAAAATGATTGGAGTAGGACAAATATGTATATGTAAGTACATTAAATACAATATGGATTGTGATTCTATTAGTAACAAATGTGGAAGTGCACTACGATCAATGAAGAGAGGTGAAAAGGACTTACAATCTAAGGATTTGAAATTTTATTTGGAATTAGATTCAGTATTGCCAATGGACGGAGTTTTAGTAATCTATGATGATTGAATAGAAACAAAAGGATGAAGGAAACAAAACAAAACAAGAATCTAAAAGATAAATTTTGGAAGCACCAAAATTAAATCTATGAAAAGAGAAAAGGAAATAGGATGTTGGATTTTAGAAATTTTGGAGAGATTAAAAATGGGATTTTGAGTTTGAATAAAACAACTATATAGAGGATGGAAAATCTAATGAGTTGATTATTACCTCTAAATTAGATTTCAAATCGCTTTCTGTAAACTAGGTGATTTTCGAAAACTGTTAAAGCTAAAGATTTTGGATAATGGATCCAAAGGATTCTCCTAATATAATAGAAGGTCATGAAATTCAGGATGAAATTTAGAAAGAGTAAAGTAAAAATAGTAAAGGAAATATAATTTCAATTGGCTGGTGGAAGGTCAACCTAAGGTAAGAAAATCAATGAGACTATTTGTTAAATGATAAATTCAAAAAGAAATAAGAAACACATTCAAGGATACATCACTTAAAAGAGGAAATGATGGATATTCAAGATCTTAGTGGCATCAAATACGTATAAATAATCATTTTGTATGATGTTTTTTGAAATTGGAGCAACGTTTTAAATAAAGTATGAGTTAAAGATTGTCCGATTTTGTTTAAAGGAACAAAAGTGGTGGAATGAAAAATATTTTTCTATCAATGGGAAAAGTATTATGGGGTATATGTATCTTGTGGTATCGTATGTAAAACCGTAATTTGGTATATAGTTATGTAAGTTTTCCTTTGGATATAATGGAAATAGGTAAGGAAGATAAATTGATGAATTTAAGAGATGTTTCCGATACAATAATAATAGTCATATTGCAAAAATTTGCTACACACTATTTGATGTGAAAAAAGAAATTTGGATGAAGGCTTCTCTCTAGTAGTAATTGTCAATGACGATTGAAGGAACTAGATGTGTGATTTAGCATTTTGCTAAGACAATGGGAATTACGAAAGAAAATTTGTATAATTCTTTGGAAGTTTTGTGGTAAAATAAGACATAAGAAGTCGTATGGTGTTTTATGCTACATACGTTAATGGTTAAGTGTGTACGTTGAGCAAATTTCAAAGATGAAATTTATACAAAGAGGGAGGATTGTAATATCCAAAAATTTAAGTTGGATTAAAAATAAAAGTAATTATAAATTTTGGAGATTTTCTTGCAAAAGGAAATACCTCTATTTTTCCTGTAACAGTAAAGATTGAATGGAATTAGAGATTTAAAGGAATTGATTAAGTGAGAATTTTGGGTAAGGATTTATTTGAGAATAAATTAAAGGGGATTAATTAAAAGAGTTAATTAAAATAAATGAAATTAATTAAATTAATGGGAAAGGATGAAATTAAGAGGAAAAGAAGAATTAAAAAGGGAAAATGGGGGAAGGAGAACTAGTTCAGTCTGACCGGTTCTTTGCTGGTCAGTTCGGATTGAAGACAAAAGAATTGAAGAAAATCGCGATCCTGTCTTTGATGAACAACAAGAAATCGAGAGATTGGGGTAAAGATGACATTATGTAAAATTTTGAGGCAAAAGAATAATTATTGGGAAATTATGTTAATTGGGAAATAAGAAATAAAGTAGTAAAAGAAAGAGGGAAAGGAGTCTCTTTCAGTGAAGACTCCAGCGAAGCTTTGACAGAAGCTTCGATGGAGATTTCGAAAGAATCGCGTTTGAATCCTCGACAGAAGCTTCGGTAGAAAATCCAAGGCTTCATCGTTCAAGTTGGTGCCACCGATTAGGGCTACCCGAATGTGGAGCTGCTTCCCCTTTTGGCGAAGACTTTGGTAAATTTATCCTCATCAACTTATTCGAAATCCGATCGAGTGGGATGCTGGCTGGGTTTTGTTGGCGAAGATAAAGGGAACTCTTTGCCTATAAAACAAAGGACTTAAATGAGGGATAAGGGAGGGAGATTGCGAATAGAGGAAAAGGTCTCTGCTTGGGTTATCTAGCGACTACTGCTTCGAGTGAGAAGGAGAATTCGCAATCTTTGTGAAAGCTAAACGATAATAACATGTCGTGACCAGTGGAGGTCTACACCACAAGTATAGGATTCTGATTTTCATTGCTGATTGTTTGTTTGATTTTATGAACTCCAATTCTGCCAATTAATTCTGTAACAACCCGATCCTAAATTTTTCCCAATTAACGATGTAATCAAACTTTGAGACTGAAATTGGCGTGATATATATACATGTACATCATTTCTATATGCGTTACATTGCGATGTATAACTTCGTGGAAATTTAATTCGGATAAGGACTTAGACGACAATACGAAAGAAATGGAATTGTAGGCTATTGGATGCCTGCTGACGATATGACGGATGCCATATGTCGTCCGTAACGAATCTGTCTAAGTCTGGAGTCTTTAGGACAACTGCGGATGCCAGCAGACGAAGAGAGACGTCGTTCGCAATGAATCTGTCCAATTTTGGACACATGCGAATGTTGCGAACGAGGACAGGACGCGTCCGCATCGAATCTGTCCAAGTCTTGGGACTTTTGAACGACTGCTGACGCTTGCAGACGAGGAGAAGCATCGTCCGCATTGAATCTGTCCAAATTTTAGACAGATTTGGATGACACATGCTGACGATGCAGACGACTCTTGGTGTCCGAAACTAGACTATAGACGGTATGAACAAAGGCGAGGACGCCAAATTTTCGTCCGAAAGCAGGCTTTACCTTCAGAAAATTTGGTCTTGCGGACGACTGCGGATGCAAAGCTTTCGTCTGCAGCCGTCTGAATCTCAGCAGTTCAGCGACAAGATAAAATTAAATCAGAATGAAATGGACGGGAAAACTAATCAAAAATCAACCAACGCTTCTCACTCCCACGTTCCCGACCCACTGGCGATTTTTCCCCTACACCCCTCCTGTCCCTTGTACGGTTGGTCTCCCAAGTGAGTCCATATAGCTCCAACCCCTTCGTCTTTCCCTCCATCTTTCTTGGCTGGGTTTGGGGTTCGTCTTGGAGATTTGGAGGTGAGCTCTGCGTGGGAGTTGAAGTGAGCTACTGTAGGAGGTTAGATCGTCAACAAAAAAGGTAAGGAATGGGTTGTCTCGGCTTTAGGAAGCCCTACACCCAAGTAGTTGTGTGTGTGAATATTTGTTTTGTAGTTGTTTTAAAGCTTACTGTGTAGTTGTTCTGTATACTGTCATATGCTTTGGACTCCCGTATCCTTCCTTAGACATTTTTGTTGACTACTACACTTCTCTTCCATTGAGTGTTATATATTCTTACTACTTCCATTTTTGGGATTTGTTGCACGATTCCTTGTAGTTTAGTTGAAGTAACTGTGTCACTGGGAAGTGGGAAAGGCTGTTTTGAGCTTGGTTAGACTAAAGAAAAGGTATTCAACTGAATGGGAAAAGAAGAACGAATGACTGAAGGGTTTCTTTTGTTATTGTTTCGTTTCAGCCACTCTTGCTGTTAGCTTTATTATTAGAAGCATGTTTAGGCATTCACTCTTGATAATCATTACTACAGATTTTGATGATTAAATGGCATGTCAGTTGTTATACTCATTAATACTCACTGTTGAATGTAGTCGTTAAGATGGCACGTTCCGTCTTCTGTTTCGGGTAGTTTTGCTGCTGCATCTTATCATTTCGAAGCTTGTATTGTTGCCTTCGTTCGATTTTATTCACTGCTATACCTTATAGTTTTTAAAAGCATGATTTCAAGCTCAACCTATCGTTTCGTTTCGTCATTTTTTTCCTGCAGTTTTTCAGATGTTGGATGCATGTTTCATTATCTCAAATTATGGACTCATCATTGTATAGTATCGATTATAAACCATGTCTCTCTGCTCTTTTTTTTTAGAGTTTCACTGTTGACTGTAGTAAATTAAAAGCCTGTTGGTACCCATTTATTGCTGGTCTGTTAGCCGTTAAAAGCATGTTTCCGTTATGTAGTTCGATATTTCTAGCTACTGTTAATATTGTTAATAAGCATATTCCATTGTTATGTTCTGGTATTACTCGCTGCTGTACTAGGCGTTGAAAAAGGCATGTCTTGCGGTTTCAATTCGTCGCAATATGCTACAATTTCTCGAGATTTAAAAACATGATTTGCTATTCGTTTCACCATACATTATCTGCTGTTATTGTCGATTAAGAAGCATGTTAGACGTTCTTATTTACTGCTGTTATAGTCGATAATGAGCATGTACTGTCATCATAAATTGAACTTGAGCGCTGCTATTCTCTTGGAATTAAAAGCATGTTACATCGGTATAAATTTTAATTTTTGTTCGTCTCCCTATATGATTATCATTATCTAATGAGCATGTTCCGTTGCCCCTACCCTATAGTAATTCGCTACTGTATATGATCGACAGATGTGTGCTCTTTGTTCTGTTTCCCTTATATAATTCATTATTGTAGTAGTCAGTTTAAAAGCATGTTTAGCGTTTGCTTTCAACTGTTTATCATCCTTGATAAGCACGCCTCGCTATTCATTCGATTATTATTCACTATTGTGTAGTCGTTGGAAGCATGTTGCGTTATTTCATTTCATTATTTATTTCATAAATTGCTCGTTGTCTTACGTCAATAAAATTCGTTCTACTGTAAATTACTGTTATATGATTTCATCTTGTTCATAGTTTATAGAATATTGACTTCTTTATTTGAGAATAATGACAATGCATGCTAATGTTTCCCATCATTTTTACGCATAGTTAAGTTTTGTGAGTTTGGACAATCATGCTTAGTTAACCTTAGTTCAATTGCTCGACATGTTGTCTTGGTATTCAACGTAGATTCACTTTGCCTTCCTTATGTGTTATGTTACGCTGCTGTATATTCTTTTAAGTATTGTTGTTTGATATCCTTACATGTGGGCTAGGTAAAGTAGAAGTGTCCTCCTACATTTACGATAATAGAAACAACTAGGGGATACCAAGGGGTACCACTTTGGGGTGGTGCCCATACGCCTTGAATGAGGAAAAAGATGTAAAAGAAAACAAAGAAGAACGAAGGGAGTTGGGGGATAGGGGGGTAAGTACGGATTAGTTAGGTAGACAGGGATTAAGAAATGACGTTACTTTTCCCTTGTCGGGATTGCGAGACTGTCTACCATAGGTAACTAACGCCGACAAAGACCTACTCTCCCGCCATGGATTCTTCCAATCTCCAGCTCGAAGTAGGAGTAAAGAACGAATGAAAGAACGAAACGTAATGAAACAATTGGTTTGGGTGGCCTCCATTCCAAAGGATACTAAAGAGAGACATATGCAATTGTTTTCCCCTATTTCCTTACTGGCAAAAAGCTCACGTCCTTGTGGTATAAGTAATGAAGTAGTGGAGGAGAAGGCGGTACCTGTGGAGCCTTGCGGAGTATCCAGA
The DNA here is from genome assembly GCA_022433065.1 of Begonia loranthoides. Lineage (NCBI taxonomy): Eukaryota > Viridiplantae > Streptophyta > Magnoliopsida > Cucurbitales > Begoniaceae > Begonia > Begonia loranthoides. The sequence continues at coordinate 5,728,128 of CM039473.1, forward strand.
GGGGACGCAGGCCGAGTAGTAGCATGACTACAAACAAGGAAGGAGAAATGTTTTGTAAGGGTTAACGTCGAGTAATTTAATTTTCATGAACGTTAATTTTTTCCTTTTTACCCTTACTTGGATATTTATCGGCAACTATGTAGACTTTCAAAGCTTCGGATTTTAAGTTAATGTTTTTAAATTTTGTTTTCCGCTAAACTGTTAGTTATGGTTTTCTTTATTTCCGTAAATAGAATTGCTTGTTTAAGAATGAATTTTTATCGCTTCCTCAAATCAAAAATTGTATTTCTTCACTACTTAATGAATGATAAAAACGAGTATTGGTAACGATCGGATTTTGCACTCTGATCCTTTTAAGGGAGTTTTTAAGAAAGTTTAAAATGGAAACTTGTTGTAATGGACATAAGAATGGGTAAGAATCCGGGTCGGTACAAATTCTCTAAATTCTGGAAGTTTCGATTTTGCATATTTTACTTGATAGAATTTCATATCATATTCTTTACAATTTAGATTTCAGGAAGTTGTCATGCCTTGTTCTGTTTTATGTGATTGTTGACTGTTCTATGTGAATTTAGGAAATCGATGATAGTGATATTTTATTTTCTTCCTGTTAATCGAATTCTAGAAAGTTTTGATGTCCTATTCTGCAAAACTGTTGATCTCTTGTTCTGCATAACTGCCGATCTTATGTTACTCTCTGATAATTGGATTTAAGAGTTAATAATGCTAATAACCTATTCTGCATAAACTATTGATTATTCTCTGAGATTTGAATTTCTAGAATTGTTCTATTCTATGTAATTATTGGTTGCTCTCTATGAATATAGAAAATTGATAATGATGGCTTCCAGTTTTGAATAATTGTTAATTATTTTCTATTAAATTGATCATGCCCGATAGACCTCCTTGAGATGCTGTCTGTTGAATTTTTGAAACTGATAAAGGCTTGCTCTATAAATTATTAATTGTTCTCTATTCAATTGTTATTCTTTGGTAATCTGTGACTAATTTAGATGATACTCTACCCTGTTTAATTGATTATCTAAAAATGTTACTCTTGTCTGTTAAAAAAATGTCATGCATTGATAAACCATGACTGATTTAAATAATGATAATTCTCTACTACGGTGGGTTTCATGTTTATAATTCAGTTGTTTTTTCCAGGATTATAATTGAATCGCTGGATTATTGATTGTGATAAATATCATGTTGTTACTATTAATTTTATGTTAATCTTTGGCTTGAATTCTGTGAATCATATATGCATCTTATAGTTGTTCTTTTAATATTCATCCATTGTGGAGTCTAGAAATCATGTATCATATTAATAGACATAGGAGTGATGCCACAATGGGTTGGTATTCACACTGCATGAGAGAGGCATTTCATGAGAGAGACCAGACTTAATAAACATAATGGGAATCGCGGGACTCTAACAGAGAGACTCGAGATTAAACCATTCCCTCGATGAGATGCGAGAGTCTTCTCCTGAGTGAAAAGACTTCCAATGTCCCAGCTCTATATATGAGTTTAACTATATGAGACAAACATAATCAGACATATTCATGCATCATACATCTTATTGTTTACTGGGCATTAGACTCACAGTTTACTTGTGCGTGTAGATGATGAACAAGATACATGATATATTCCTAAGGAATGGGCATTTCAGGATGAGGACTTGGGTTACCCAGCGGAATTGACCTGAGGGTTATGGTTCACAGAAGATAAATTGAGATTTTAAGATAGCTATTTTCTTTAGTTAATATCTCTTTTGGAAATAAGATGAATGTTTTATTAAAAGTACGGATTTTATTAACAACATGTTTCAATTGTTTATTTATTTCCGCTTTATTACTCTGAATTATTTAACCTCTCATGTGTTTTGAATAAAATAAAAGAAAATTTTGGTTTAATAAAAAAAAGGTTTTTGAAAAATGCGGGATGTTACAAGATCCAACGGTCTACGTCTAATCCTCCGCAATGGACGTCCATTTTCTCCAAAATGATCTCTTTTCCTAATACAATGCCTAACCACCATGGATATTTTTTCTTTATTTTATTTTTCCTCTAATATTCTAAAATTTTTCCAACTTAATAAATATTTATTTTTTTCTTGGGTATTAGAGTTATCTTGAGATAATTGTAATTTACCTAACTCTATTCCGAACTTTAACCACTGTGGTAATTTGAACTTTTTATCCATTCGACCATTTGATCAAAATTTTCTTATTTTACACCATGACTAGTTACAAAAATTTGAATCAACTACAAACCTATTTGACCTAAAAAACATGAAAACCTTATTCAAAATTTAATTTATTTGAAAAAAAATCTCAAAATTTATAGAAACTTTATCAACAAGCAAGAAAACCCTCCACTATCGTCCAAAATGATCCTTAATTGCATAATGTGCTCACACACATCTCTCAAAGAAGCAAGCCTCAAATTTGACAACTTCAAAATCACTGTTTTTTTCATGACTCGCAAGAGATCCGAAATAGAACGGAGAACAATCTGCCCTAAAATAATTAAATCGTTCGACCTATTTCTTTAATTTTCTTAATTAGTAGCAAAATTTTTAATAAATTATTTAAAAGTTAGGGCTCAAATAAATACGGGCTAAACAGGTTCGACAAGTGATATCAAATAATGTATCAATATAATCCAAAAGTAACTATAGGGAAAAAATAAAATAAGGAATTATAGTCATCCATAACAAAGCCTACCTCACAAATTATCTTTTAAGGAAAATTTATTAAAAATGATTGAATTAAAACATATATGCCTGAATTTACTGGAGGTTCGGCAATTGAATATCCTACTGATAAAGTCCTGAAATGTGGTGTCATTGGGGTGAGTTGACTAAATTTAATGTGTAATGTCCCAAAAATATGAAAATACCATGTCAAGCCATATATTACGTTGTAATAACATTTGATGATGTAATCATATGGTTTATGTTATGTGGCAACTGATATGTAGTGTAAAAAGTAAAAGAAAAATGCAAAATTTGGGAGTTAGGACGAATTGGGACGGCAATTGGCATCCCAATCTCCAAGTTGTCCAGATGCTGACGCCTAAGGATGCTGCGGATGATAGTAGAGTCGTCCATTTTGAATCTGTCCATTTTCTGGGAACATTCGGACGCTGCAGACGACTACGGACGAGGGACAATAGCGTCCGAAACAAATCTCTCCTAAATCTGGACACATTCGGACGACTGTAGACGTGTCATGCAGATGCCTCTTGGCGTTTGAATATGCATTGCGAATGGTACAGACAAAGGACTGGGGATGCATTTTCTTGTCCCAAATTGACTGCGGACGACTGTGGACGACACACCGCGTCCGAAAGGTTAAAATTGTCTTAAGAACCCATTTAAATCTGATGATTAATTCCTGTGTTTTTCGATTTCCTTCGGTTTCTTTAGCTGGTGACACGTCCAGACGGTGGAGGGGAGGTCCTGGTTTGCTCCAGGTAAGTGGACCTCTTCCCTTTGGAATGGGAAGTGACTCCACACGGCTCTCCCTATTTCACCACTTCTGTCTACTACCTCTTCTTTTTGTCTATAAGGGCTGATGAACAACAAGACAACAGGAGAACAAGACAATGATTGAAGGGTCAGTTTTTTAGTTGGTATACGTACGTGTGGTTGTGCAGCAAGAGGCGAGTTTTGTAACACACAAATGATTGATTTTTCTACTCCAACTGATGTGTGTATTGTTGCTCTAGGAGAACTTGAAAATTTAACTTTGCTGTGAAGGGGGCAGCTTGGGAGTTGGATTCTACAGAAATATCAAGTAAGAATTGGAATGATGTATGGCCAGTGGAGGCCTACATCACAGGGTTTGTGTGTGATTTCATTGACTTTGTGTTATATGCTGCCTGGAGAAATGGTTATGACGTTACTGTATAATCTCTGAGTGCTCTACTAATTTAAATGTCATGCGAAGAATCTGATTAATGAATTGATATACCTGCACTTGAGTCTTGGTAAGGTATTGATAAAAGATAGATGGTAAACATGTTAGTTGTAGAAGGAAGGTATCATCGCAAACTACTCTTTACATGGGTGATATGATGAGTTATGATGAAACTGAAATTCTGTCTTACACTTGACGAGCATGAAATTTGTTTTATTATAGTGTGATGTAGATTCTTTTCTTATACACTTGACAAGCATGACAATTATTTTCCTATAGTGTAAAGCAAGATCTTTATCTTATAATTAGTGTTGCTAAAGGTAAGTCATGAGCATATAGTCAGATTATTATCTTTAAAGTTAATGTCTTGTACACTTTGAATGCTATAAATGACATACACGCATCATTTGTAGGCCTTATGAACTTGTTCATATTGCATGACATATTTAATCTATGTAAATGGGCATGTGGGGGTTCGAGAATAACAATGACATCCCATGAATGAGTTACAATGAAATGTTAAAAAGAAAGTTAAAAATGAAATAGTTAGAAAGAAAATAGGTTAATAGCATGGGATCGAGTGTTCATTGTCTCCCGTTCTGAAATCCCCAACATTCTCGGAACAAAGAGTACATACGGCATGAGGAAGACCATGATATGTATATTTATAGTTAATTGGCCAAATCTTCCTCATGACCCTACGGTGTTTGTCATGTATGTACTCCTGAGATAATTGCATTGTATGGTCATGCATTGCATTACATTCTAATTCTTGATGAGCATTAGGCTCATTGTTTTCCCCCGTACTGTAGGTAATGCATTAGATGAGAATCACCTTGTAGAGGAGGTATTCCAGGACGATGTTTTGGATTATCAGCCATTTTGACCTGTTGGTTGTGGTTCATCACAGATGTATTTTGGTAATTTGTTTTGGGACGTCTGATATGATGGTAATCTCAAAGATGGAATTTGGTATTTTGGTTTGGGACATGTGATATAACGGGTCTTTTGAAAATAGGTATTTTGTTAATATATCTACAAACTTTTAAAAATGCAAACGAACTGTTTTGGAAACTATTATGATTAACTAATAGTATTTTGAGAATTGTTTTATGACAAGTCGCTCGTTTTACTCTGATAAGTTACATTGTTTGTGAAATAGAAAACGAAAAAAATTTATAACCATTTTAAAAAGTTAAATCAATAAATGGGAAAGAAAGTACGGGATGTTACATAATGAGGTCAATTTTTATATTTAGCATTTTAATTAAAACAATAATTTAGTATGCATGATCTTAAAAATGACATTTCTTAAATTTACTTTTAAAAAATTGTACAAAAGGACACGCGTTTGAAACAACCAACTATAATGTGTACGTAATTAAAATAGACATTTGTTGTACCATATAAAATCCCAGTGAAAATGGAGCTAGTCACGGACTCTAGACACACCATGTTATTGGCATATCACATAACAACAATGATGCTCGGTGATCGTGAAAACCACATAAAGACCCTGATCAGGTTTAGAGTTTTATGTCCAAGGACATGACATATACAACTATTCAATTACTCTAGTTAACAACAAATAAACACATCATCCCTCAGTCGAATGTGCGTAAAGTAAAACAGGATCCCAAATCAGGTCAATTGAACTCGATTCACATGACCAAGTTGATTTAGTAACTTTTATGTGCATGTTTTAATAAAATATGTATAGTGAAAATATACATATAATATAAAAATCCTACGAAGCATAAAATGGACACGTCATTTTATATGAAACACGTTTTAAAATATCACTGGCCCAGGCCCAATTATCCAAATAGCCCAATTTTAAGAGTTCACGATTTTTAATCTTTTAATTTTTGGTACCTATCCAAAAATAAAAATCGTCAAATTTTGAGTTAAATTTTTATACATTAAAATCCATAATTTTCATTTAAAATTAATCCAAAATTAATTGGGTAGAAAATACCTAAAATATGGCCCAAAACAAGTTGGGTTGTGACCCAACACTGATTGAATCGTGGCCCAAAGCAGAAAGACGACCCATGGTCCAGTTGGCTGCTAGACAAAATGCCCAGGACAACGATGTCCTCATTGACACTTTCTGCAATGGTCCTCACCTAGTGGATTTCGTCTAGCAATCCAATGAAGTTGAACCCCAACATCACAATCAACACACACAGTTGGAATAAGGTATGATTTACAGAGAAAACAAAATCCAACTTTCGAAAAAGAATTTCAGCCACAATAGAAAGTAAAAATGAGAGTTTTAAGTCAGATTTTCATACCTTCGATTTTGATTCTTGAGCACCAATAAAACTTCGATTGACTCGTGAGAGACTTACGTTTCCTCCCCTAAACCATACTGAGAACAACTCAATTTGCTGAAAATTGACATTACAGAGAAGGTAGAATCTACTCATTGAGGAGGTTGATTTGTCTAATAATTTTCTCTGAAAATTGTCAAGAAACGATTCCAAAACTCCATTGACGAATACTTGTACATGGAAAGGGAATTTGGTAGAGGAAGGAAGATGGAAAGCGAGTAATAGAGAGAGTAAGAGTCAAAGAGAAACTAAGAGAGGGGGAAGAATCTGTGCGGCAAACTGACAGAAATAGGTAGAAAGACTTGGTGGTAAATGAGGAAATAAGGGAGGAGTTTCCTTCCCCGTCTGCAACACTCTCGCAAAACGGGGAGGAAAATTCCAAAAATAATAAAAAAATATTCCAATTTAAATAAAATATTTTCCACTACTTAAAATGTTTTGCTAGGTATTACAGTGTTGATAAGTCCTTTATTTGAAGTTTCATATTGTTAATCAATGGTCTTAAGTAGTGGCTTCAAATTAATGTTTGTTGACTTAATCTCAAATACTAGTGCAAATCTTGATCTTAGTTAATATCATACAAAGATGATTGGACTGCTTTCATTGTTCACTAAGAAGAATTTCTTCCTTAGTAGTACTACAAATATTTGATTTATCTATCCTCATAGTATACTGAATATCATTTGACAGACATTTAATGTAACGACCCAATTTTTTCTTTCTTAAAACGTGTAATTTTGAAGACATTTTTCTTTTATAAAAACAGTGAAAGACTTTTATTAGTAAAACAAAACAGTTGAAAATGTGATAAATAAAATTATTTTTTTTTATAATTCAAATACTTTTCAAAGCGTGTGCTCTGTGAAGTGATACGTTGTGTGTTGGGTGTGAGGTCCATGAAATGAAGGGCAAAGTTGGGTTGAACAACTCGTTGCTGCATTTTCTTCCAGTATATGAATTCTTCAATGATTAGCAAACTGAGGTAAGAATTAGGTGGAGTCGTTGGCCAGTGGAGGCCCTACCCACAAGCAGTGTCTGTTTGTCTTCAATATTATTGTTTTTTGTTTTCTTTCCTATGAATTGATGCTTAGTCTTATAGCAAAAGTAATGATAATTCATGTTAAGATTATAGTTTTTGCTGATGAACTCTCTGATATGAACTGCTTAACTATGAAATGCTTTACAACATGCTAAGTACGAATAAACTGTTGGTTAGACTCTTAGTACTTTTTGCGTAGATAACTCTCTGTTAGTAGTTGTAAACATTAACCCTCTATTATTCATTGATTATTGTTTCTGATTGGTTCTACTTCTTTTGAGTGTGCTGGAGATTTATCATGCTCATTGTTTGATAGTCTCACTGTATTGTATTAACCTATCACTATTCCCTTACTGTTTGCGAAACACTGATGTTTTCCTTGATGCGAACTTGTTAGTTAATCTTTATTATGAACTGTTTCACTTCCGTAAATATGAAGAAGTTGCTAGTTTGGTTTAGAAATATTGTTAACAAACCATGCTTTTCTTTTTGAAGTTAATTGTGTTATAGACTAAATAGCATGTTTTCCGTTTACGATTAACTAATGTAGCCAAATAATGCTTTGTAATCCACGTTGAACATTGTACTACTAACAAGATGAATTGTTAGGTTATATTAGATAGCTCTAGATATAATTCCATGATTTATAGCATGTTGGTTCTTTTGTCATATATCATGTTCTATTCTGTACTTTTATTCCATGATAATTGCTATCACATGTTAACTCAATTTCCTGATATTTTTTTCGTGTTGCTTGTATTTAATTTAGTTGGATTCGTTTCATTTCCGCAATATTGACATGTTATTGTAATTATTGTTTCGCATTGACATGCATTATGATAATAGAAGCAAGTAGGAAATGCCCCGTCGGAAGTGGTATTCATATGCATTTATGTGAGGAAAAATGAATAAAAAAAGGAAAAGGGGAGTTGGGGATGGAGGGGTAGTTCGGATCTAACAAGGTAGAGTGGAAGAATGATACCCTTCCCTTGTTGTGTTGTAAGAGATTGTCTACCCTAGGTGGTTAGAAGCCGACAAGAGACTACTCTCTCTGCCACGGATTCCTCAAATATCCCAACTCGACGTACAAGTAATGAATGAATGAAACATAAAGAAAAGAACGGTTTGGGGCGGGATCTATTTCGACATAATGAGTTAGAGGCATACATCATATTGCATACCCCATTTCTTACTGGGTCTTAGGCTCACAGTTTGCTTGTGGTGTAGGTAATTGTCAAGAAGTAATGATTCCAAGACCAGAGGAGGCATTTCCTGTTGAGCATGCGGGTTATCCGACTGAATCGACTTGAGAGGGTTATGGCTCGCAAAAAGAAAGGAAGAAAATGCTATTTTGAAATGGTTTGAAAAAGGACACCGTTTTGTAAAACTATTAACTCTTACTCTAACCTTCAAACCATATTTTGAATTTAATTATGTTTCTTGCTCGCCTTAAGTATTTACTCTCGTTTGTTTTGAATAAATAAAAAGAAAAATTTTACACGGTAATTAAAAAGGAAAAATTTAAAGAGTAATTGACGCGGGGCATTACAGTTGGTATCAAAGCCCTAACAGGTCAAGTACGATTCTGTAGACCGCTAGTAACCCAAGACTCATTGGGCAATACTCCTTCGACCGTAAGTTTACTTTTGTTCCTTGAACTATTTTTCTTAACTTATTACTCGATAATGTGAAAATGTATAGGATTATAAATGGCTAGGCGAACGAGAGGAAATAATCCGATTAACGAGGAGAGACATGAGGAGCCGGGCCGGCAAGAGGACATTAATGGCCTGGATGAGGCCCTCAAAAGTATTGTTGTAGTAGTAGAGCAGCAATCTCAAAGTATGGAGTGACAATCCCAATATATGGAACAACATTTCCTGTATATGGAAAGATTTATGGGCCAAGATAATATGGGAACGGGAACGGAAATCATCATGCCGATGCCAGGCGAAGCGAGATGGGAGAAGTTCCAACGGCTCAAGGCCCCTTGTTTTAATGGGAACATCTCAGATATTGCGGGAGCCGAGGAGTGGATATGCTCCCTGGAAGATATGTTTATATATACAGACATAAGTGAGACTGAAAGGGTTTAAGTGTGCTGCTTACTTGTTGACCCATGATGCACGCTTCTGGTGGGATTCAATCAAGTCCTCATGAGATGTTACGGCCCTCACATAGAATATATTCAAAGAATTGTTCAATGAAAAGTACTTCAATCACACTGCCCATACGCAGAAATTAGTGGAATTTATACGCCTACGCCAGACAGGAACATCATCAGAGTACGCTCAAAAGTTTGAGGCGTTATCCCAGTTTGCCCCTCATTTGGTGGCTACTGAAGAGCATAAAGTGCATCTTTTTTTTAGGGGCTCAAGCTTGAAATCTTGGAGGGAGTTATTGTGTTTGGTACCGAATGTATTTCCTATTCAAGAATTGTGGCGAAGGCCTTGGCAGTGGAAGGTGTGAAGGCCATGGCAGCCAGGCAAAGTGAGGCCAACAAAAGGATGTGGAGAACTAACACAAACCAGCAGTCACGTAGTGGTTCGTTAGCTGGCCGAGGATTTGAACGACCCTCTGATTGTGGGACGCAGCAAAGGCCGGAAAAACGACCAATGACATAAACACTCAATACTCCTCAGGGTGAAAGAACAAACAGCCCAATGTATGTCTGAAGTGTAATAAAGCCCATCATGGTGAATGTTTGGCAATCTCTAAGAAATGCTACATATGTGGAAAGTTCGGCCATATTGCCAGACATTGCACAACTAGACCTGGTGGACAAGAAGGTGTGGCTCCTTAGGTTTTTGCTATGTACGGACCAAACCAAGAGGATGAGGAGCAACCGGCAGTGGTGGTAGGTACACATGAATTTATGCAATAGCTGTCTATATGTGATATTAACATGCTCCCTAGTTGAATTAGGAGATCATACCTTAGAATAAATAAGTTACTTAATCCTGACAGGTACGGTTTATATTAATAAGTGTGTTGCATACGTCTTATTTGATTCGGGTGCTACGCACTCTTTTATTTCAACGGAATTTTGTGAAAGGGTGAGTTGCATCTCTAGTAGTGTGAATTGTACGCATCGGGTGTTGTTGCCTTCTAGTGACCACTTAATTGCCTATAGAATTCTTAAGGCTTATGCAGTAGAGATAAATGGTCATTTATTTTGTGTCGACTTGATCATTAGGGACCTGAAGGGGTATGATATTATTATCGGAATGGATTGGTTATCTTCACACCATGCAATCATCAGTTGTAAGAAGAGGAAAGTATGCTTTTGCCCTCCTGGCGGCGAACTGCATACTTCTCGAGGAACCAAGGAGAAGGGACAGCTGGCTATCATCTCTGTGCTCAAGGCAGATAAATTATTGAAAAATAGGTGTGATGAGTTCCTAATAAATGTAATCGATACTATAGCAAACCCTGGTGCCAAGTTGGAAGATGTTACGATAGTCTGTGACTTCCCAGGTGTCTTTCTTGATGATCTTCCCGATTTACCCCTTGACCGTGAGATCGAATTTATGATCGACTTACATTCTGGTACTGAACCTATTTCTAAAAACCTGTATCGTATGGTGCCAGCTAAGCTGTGTGAATTAAAGGTTCAATTGGAAGAACTGGTCAACAAGGTGTTTATCCGTCTGACTTTTTCCCTTTGGGGTGCACTTGTACTATTTGTCAAGAAGAAAGATGGAACGTTGAGAATGTGTATTCATTACCAATAATTTAACAATGTAACAATCAAGAATAAGTACCCTCTGCTGAGGATTGATGACCTATTCGATCAGCTATGTGGTGCCTGAGTATTCTCGAAGATTGACCTCCGCTTAGGTTATTATCAATTGAAGGTTAAACCAGATGATGTACCTAAAACTGCATTTCGCACTAGGTACGGACATTATGAATTCCTGGTAATGTCATTCGGATTGACCAACGCTCTTGCGACTTTCATGGATCTGATGAATCAAATTTTCAGTGATTATTTGGACAAATTTATTATTGTCTTTATTGACGATATTTTGTTTTATTCCCAAACGGAGGAAGAACATTGCAAACACCTTCGGATTGCTCTGTCGATTCTTAATCAACACCGATTATACACCAAGTTTTCTAAGTGCGAGTTTCGGCTAAGTGAAGTTATTTTTGTTGGCCCTTTGATTTCTAAGGATGACATCTCCGTGGATCTTGCAAAGGTATAGGCGGTTGTGGATTGGTTGCAACCGAAGAATGTTGGCGACGTAAGAAGCTTCCTTGGATTGACTGGATACTATAGGTGTTTCATTGAGGGGTTCTCAAAAATTGCTTTACCACTTACCAGCCTGATGAAGAAAAATGCACGGTTTTGGTGGTCCAGTGATTGCGAGAAAAGTTTCTAGGAGCTGAAACACTGACTGACGTCCACCCCTATACTGACTTTGCCTATGGAAGAAGGTGATTTTTGCATCTATTGCAAATTAAGGATCTCCAAGTAAGAAACTTGAAGTGCAGACGTAAGCTAGGGTTGCCGAACCATGTGAAAAAATTGGTGCCATCTTTCTATCCCTACTCCTTATATTTGTGATTGTTTATTTATTTATTATTGATAAATCACTTAGTGTTAGAAAAATTAATATTGCACGAAAAAGTTTAGATTGCTTAATTACACTCCCTCCCCCTCCCCCTCTCTATAGACAAGCATATCGATCCTATAGCCACGAATTTGAATTCATTCAAATCTTTTAGTGAAGTTCAAATTCAATTAAATCTTTAGTTAGTTTTTAAATTATTTTAAGGTTTCCTTCATATTTTAAATTTCAAATAGATAGATAGAAATTAGTTATGAATAAGTATAAAACCGATCCTAATCCTAGTAGAATGACTTTTATTTTATGGTGGACTATTTATATCCCACCAAATCTTAATGGAAATTTAGTTTTTGATGAATTAAAACCTCTTTTAGCCATGACTAGCTTCTCTTTCTCTTGGATTATTGTTAATCCTTTTGATTGAAACCTTAGAGTTCAAATATTGTTAGAATTACTTGAGCTTGTTTATTTCTTGCATTCTTCTAGTCAGTTTTGATTGGTGAACTTGATTGAAAATTGTAATCAAACTCTCTTTCATAGTTGGTGAGAGTTTCCTTTTGATTAATCAAGAAGGAATTTTTTGATGGAATAGAAAAATTACAATTTTAGCAACTTTTTCCCAAACCAACCAGTCGCCCAGCTATAGTTCTTCCAGACGACTGCATTTCATCCAGAAGTGACGTATTTCAAACATCATATGATAAATTCCCATATGATAAATTGTTTTCGTTTGACATAAATTTTGATACAATAGTAATTCTTGCAATATCACAACTTATTTTCCAATGTAGACCTTTTCAAACCGGAATGCAGCAGAAAAGGCAAGGCTTCTCGACAGGCATCTCTGGCACATGAACATTTGGCTGACTTTCAATTGGCGCAGACAGGGCAGCTGAATTTTAAAGTCTCTGGATTATCTGTCTGTTTTTCAATTTCATACCCATTTACACCGGATGTAGAATTGATTGTTTTGATGAAGGCCTTTGTTCCTTCCTTATGTTTTGGGAAGAGATTAGGCATTAGGCAGACAAAATATGAGAGACTACTTTACTTCAATAACACCGCTCACTCGTTTGCTCTGAGCACAAAGTATTCAGTCTGATGCTCGGATGAGCCCTCCTTGCCTTAGGTAGCAAGGATTTTCTGAGTGAGGCATAGAAATTAGTGATGTTGATTTTTGGGTAGTTTTATAATTATTGTAATTGAAAATTGTGATCAACATTTCTAATCTCAACGTGTCAAACAAGCATATCAACCCAAACCACAAACTTAGATCCAAATTATATTCAAATCTGACTCACACCTGAAAAACAACCTATGATTCTGTCTAAACCAGACCCAAACTTCACAAAATATGTCAAATATGTGTTTTTATTTTTATTTGGGAACTGAACTACGGTTCGATTCTGGTTCTCCAAGCTTTTGGTTCCGGTTCTAAACCAGGAAACCCACTCATGGGATTGTTTGGTCCCAAAAACAGATCAAATCGGACTGTGTCCACCACTACTTATGCGATCACAAATAATTGTACATTTATTATCTTATGGTTTGTTGTTCTGTTCCTTCCATCGCCCGGTTCGGTCTAGTTTCTTTTTTGAAACATTTGGTGTCCGCTTCTGTCTGTGCGAGTCCAAACCAAACCGTACCAAACTGTGCATCACATCAACGTAGTTACGCTTTTCCATTGCATTCTGTAAGCGCTCGGTTTCTCTCTTGTGAACTGTACGTCGTGTCTGGCGATCCCGGGACTTCGCTGGTTATCTTCTACGGATTGCTATTGCAGAGATAACTGTCGCGTTAGGGGAGTCGTCGGAACTCCAATTACGACATGGATAATTCGTGAAAGTCCATTTTAAGGAAATATGTCGAAGTCACACTCGCAATCAGGGGTGTTACAATGGGAAAATGCCACAGCCGGTGCCGTTGCTGGATTCGCCACCGTCGCTGCGATGCATCCCCTTGACGTAGTACGCACCAGGTTTCAAGGTTTTTCTATTTATTTGAACGAAAACAAACGCTTAGATTCAGTGAATTCCCTTCGATTTTGCTTGGAAGTGTTTTCTAAAGTTGACGGGACATTTGCAGTAAATGATGGGCGACTATCCAATCTTCCGACTTACAAGAATACGGTTCATGCTATTTTCACCATTGCTCGCTTCGAGGTATGTCCTGGTTGAGATTTTGCAGCTTTTTTTCACTTCCGCACCTATGATCTTTATTACTTTTCTGGCTTTTATCTTCATTTTATCTGCTATCACTTTTTGTTTTCTATTAATGCCAGAAGAATGTTTTATTGTTATATTTTCCCAATGAATTGCAGTATTATATAACGAGGGCGATTTTTCATTTTAGTGTCATGTACACATTTTTCATGTTTTATTACTAGCTGTAATTTTTACGTTTACAGAAAATGCTATGGGTTGCAGGGCCTGAGAGGGCTATATGCAGGATTCTATCCAGCAGTTCTTGGGTCATCTGTTTCATGGGGCTTATATTTCTTCTTGTAAGTGAAATGCAGCTGTTCTTTTGAATTCGATTTTCATTTTCTTTTTATTCGCCGCAATTGTGTATAGGGGAAAGTAAAATTTTAGGCAGTTTATTAAAATAATACTTCAAATCGCTGAATATAAACTTCTCATTGTGCTTGATCTGCAGTAATTGTAACTTTACTCGACACTCAAAAGACGTAAATTGGTTAAAAAGAGTAGTTTCTTGCAGGTGCCAACTATTCTCGATCAACATTTTGTACCTTCTGGAGAGAATATTTTATATTATATATTAGGAAAATTAATTCATTTCATTTACTTGGCTATAAATATCTTAATCGAGATGCCTCCATTATATAACCAATCTATATTTTTTGTAGCTATGGCAGAGCTAAACAAAGATATTCTAAAAATGGGGAGAAAAACCTAAGTCCTGCTCTTCATCTTGCTTCTGCTGCAGAAGCAGGAGCATTGGTGAGTCCAAAAAACTTCTAAGTTCTAATAGAGATCTCGGAAATAGCAGCACATTCTAACTTTTTTTTTTTTTAATATACAAATTCCATCATTTGTTTGCCATTTGAAAGCCGATTCTGCATTTTGCCTGCCAGTATGTTTTGGCCTTATATGTCTTCAGAATTTCTTTTATTCCACTACAATTCTAATTGTTTATTTCCACAACATGGCTGCCTTGAGTCATTCGATTGAGATAAATGATGCTTTGTAACTTTCTACTGCTGATGCCATAATGAGATTATTGTTCATTGTTGCACTTCTGTTTCATTGTCAGGTTTGTTTGTGCACAAATCCTGTATGGCTGGTAAAAACAAGATTGCAGCTTCAGAATCCCCTCAATCAAATTCAACCATATTCTGGGCTTTATGGTCTGTTACGCACTTTGCATTGTACGTTAGAGTGTCATGACAAATTCAAATATAACTAATACCCATTAATTTAAGCTTGATCTAGACCTAACCTCAGTATTTTTCCCATATATCTCAATTTGTATTATTATTCAGATCTGGTGCCAACTTCCTCAAAGAAAATTGGTTTGACGTGATGGTCTGTATTTAATAGAATGCCTCCTAATGGGTCAATGGTATAAAGTCAAATTAGTTTCCAAGTCTTGTAACCAATAGCTGCAATTTATAGATTTTGAGTAGTTTTTTTGCTGATCTTCATGGCTGTAAACCCCTGTTCTTCAGCATTGTGTGACTAGTTCTAGCCCCTCGTCATTCACTTTTTTCCAAACAACTCCTACTTGTTTTGGTTTCAGTTTTACTCTCTAAGTTCTTCTAGCTCAAAATGAAGTTGTCAGTTGACTCTGTTTTCAAAGTCTTCCCTAAGTAGTAGTTCAGTCAAAATTGCCAACATAGATTAATGTTCTTCTCCTCTTACCTTTGGACTGTGGTTATATCAAATTAAATTGCAGATGCCTTTAGAACTATCATGAGGGAGGAAGGTTTTTCTGCACTCTACAAAGGGATCATTCCTGGTCTTTTTCTGGTACCCTTTTATCATTAAGTTTATATGTTTGTCTTAAGAGAGACTCATATAGATTGCCCCTTGTTTTCTATTTTCCAATATGTGAAGAAGATACATTCACCTTTAATGTGATATGCAATTTTATCGTACACTCTCTTATATTTTTGTTAATGGTGTATACCTCAGTAATTATTTGTGCAATGAGCTCAATAATACGGTTCACAAATAAATGAATGAGAAATCTAATCTAGTGTCTGACTATAATTAGTATTACATACTATATATATATTTTTAATTTCCTGTCTTATTAGCGTCTTGATATGTAAATACTACATTATGCTTTAGCTTAAGTAGTCTTGACCTATTTTGAAGATTTCACTATCCTAATATCATTAAAAAATCATATTCTTTTTTCCAAGAAACAAAGTTTTATTAATAGAAAAGAAAAACATCAATGGCAGAAAAGAGTTTCTTCGTGGGAAAAGAAAATGCATCGTGTAGAGCAATCTCTTCACGATTGGAAAAAACCAAGACGTCCTTTCTACTATATTTTGAGAAATATGCCCATTTTCCTAGAGTTTTCCGCATGCTTTCTAATGGTAGATGAACTTAGCAGCTGATGATAAAGGCCAGGGAAAAAAATGAAATTTTCTTGATTGTGTGTTTTATCCAGAGGTGATCTTTAAAATTGAGGCATCTCACCGGACGAGAAACACCTTTCTAGGCTTTATTATCACATTGGCTTTACAGATGCATTACTGCTGTTTCAGCAGGTTTCTCATGGAGCTATTCAGTTCGCTGCTTATGAGGAACTTCGAAAGTTTATTGTGAACTTGAAAACTAAAGATAATCGAGACAACAATGACGGTTCTGGGAGCTTATTAGTAAGTCCAGAGAAAATGGGGAAAATTCTGTCATCTATATTGATTGGAAGTGTTTTGGTAAGTTGTCCAGCCCAAAATGGTACATAAATTTATTGTTTTCTATTTTTCTGCAGAATTCAGTTGACTATGCTTTTCTGGGAGCATCCTCCAAAATTGCAGCCATTCTTATGACATACCCCTTCCAGGTTGTTCTTAGTTGTTAGCTACTTGTGAAGACGAAATTTCACTTCTGGGATTCCTTTTTCTTATGCTGTTGGTTGATTTTTTGCCAGGTTATTCGTGCTCGCTTGCAGGTAATATCAATGATGAATACTTTTTTGTGACCATTATTTTGTCAGATTGTTGAATTTTATTTTGCAGAGTAAAAAATAGATCAGGTGACTGTGAAATTTTAGTCAAACGGGGAACTCTTTAATTTTCATTATTCCTTGTTAGTTATCCTTTTGCAGCAAAGACCTGGCAATAATGGAATTCCAATATACGTGGACAGCTTCCATGTCATGAAGGAAACTGGCCGGTAAGAAAAAAAGTGGCCTGATTGAGAAAATTTTCCAATTTTACAGGCTCAAGGACTTGTAATTTGGCCAAATTTTATATCAACTTAGGCAGTATCCCCTCGTGAATACCAAGATTAATATATTCTGGATAATTAGGATAAGCCATCTCCACCAAATAGCCAGTTGACCCTCCTCTGAAAATTAGTTTCTTTATTTACATCTTCTCTGCCATTGATGATTAGTGTCATATTTCCTTGTAGGTTTGAGGGCATTCGAGGATTTTACAAGGGTATCACTCCAAACCTTTTGAAAAATGTTCCTGCTGCTTCAATTACATTCGTTGTCTATGAAAACGTCTTGAACTTGTTAAAGTCGGCTAGAAGAAAAGACTGATATGCTTTCGCAAATAACGACAAGGTGACACTTGCATTGATTCAATAACTAGGAAAGTTTATTTTTATCCATTTTTGGAAGGGAATAAAAAAACCAGCCCAATAGCTTCCTGATCAGGTGAAATTTTATGAGGAAAAGAAAGGATTTCCTGAGAGACCTGCTGAGATCTCTCCTATTGAATGAAGTGGTGGCCATCCAGAATTACAACTTCAAGGTTTGGAACAAGGCCTCTGAAGACTTCTCCTTGTACGTACTTCTTTGTCCCAAAATATTCACCATGAACTTTGCTGGAACTGTGATTTTTGCCACAAGCTCCCCCCTCCTGATTATTTTGTTAAACAAATGAACCCATGAGTAGTTTAGAGAGATAAGAAGAGAAATTGTTGACAACTTTGGAGGCATAGAAATTGTCAGGTTGACTGGAACAATTAGGGGTGGGCAGAACAGGATTGAGCTGTTGGAACCGAAGCTAAGTGTAGTGTTTGGTCTATTTTCTATACCTGTATAAACCGAGACCAGTTTGTAAGGAAAGAGAATTATCATCCATGGTTCGGTTTTTTAATTTAAGGTTATTAGAATTGAACCGAATTGAATTGGACCAAATTTGATCAAAACCCAAATGATCTATGACCGAACCCATATCCAAAGCCAACTTGAAACTTGTATGTTTTAAATTTTAACCGAACCATAATTGAACTCTCCCATCATCCAGATTGATTCTAGTTTCATTACTTTTGAAACTAATGTTTGGTTTGATTCATGTTCAAGATGAGACCGAACCGGACGGTGTCCATTCTTTGAACAACAAGACTTGGATATTATTAAATTCTTACAGTGCAAGATAGAGTAGGAGATGGGGGGGACGTTGGAGTCTCCGAAGCCCCGCCAATCAAGAGCGATGACGGGGTAGCCATGGCTGGCCAAGAAAGTTATTTGGTGACGCCATGAAGTAGTAGAACCAAAGGTCCTCCTTTCTCTGCTACCTTCACCCATATTCCATTGCTTCAGATTCTATACTCCTTCACCCCTCCATAGTTTTAATCATAGAGAGAGAGAGAGAGAGGCCGTTCTATCGCTTATATGCATACAGCCAGAAAGTCTATGTTTCAAAATCAGAATGATTGCAATTTAAATCGCTCTCAAACGCTCTTTTGGCACTGAATAAACAAACACCCAGAAAGAAGATTGATAATTCCCAATTCCAAAGGTTAAAAACTCTTATAAGGCTTACAACCATGTCTAGAGCATAACCAAGTTTACATAACATGCACAGATTAGAGATCTAGATGTCACGTTTATAAAATGCTCCTCACTTGATATTACTTGCTTGCTAAAGATGGTCTGTTTCCTTTGACATTTTTAACTATAACAAACATCATAAATCCCTCTTCCGTATTAAATCCAAGACATTGGCAAATATACATGAGTTATTGAGGTAGGATTTGAATCCCAGAATTTTCAGAGTACCTTTCTGTCTCTCTTCTCAATTTCCATTGGAAAAGGAAAGCAATCTACTCTACACTCGGAAGATTTTATACTTTATCATCGTGGAACCACCACCTTGTCTCCTTTGGAGACCTCCCGTTTCTACAATTCTTTACATATCGATCATTATCTTCAGGGCGTTGCTGCAACAAACCACGAAAATAATAGATTAACACATATTTGCAGGTAAAAACATTACAAGGGCGTCCTCCCAAGCTCTGTCTTTGCTAATAGAAAGTATGTCCATCTTCCAGGATTTTTCTTGATTGCAAGAAGATGGCTATTGGCATAATATGAAATATTGGAATAAAGGGAATCAGAAGAATTATAGACCAAACCTTGGCAGTGGAGCTTGATAGCATGGAGAGAATGCTGATACAAATAGAACTCACAGTCATGGCAGGAGACCATGACTCGTACAAAATATCTGATACACAAATAAGAGACGTATTAAAGATCACAGGAATTCTCTAATCATATTCAATCAGAAACTGAAACAAGAGATATAGACTGTAAAAAACAAACTGCAAGTTAAAGTTCGAGACCATCCAAAATGATAAGATCTAGGGCTCTTGGGTGGAAGCTTTAGAAAGTAGTTCTGTTGCATAGAAAGTAAATCAAATCAATGTCTTTCCAAGTAATTAATTATAGTTCTGGGTGTCATGATTTTTTATGTTTCTTTTCTTTTTCGGGAGCAGTAAAACACGGATATAAATAAATGATGCGAACAAAATCAAATAGACAAGATTTGAAGTATTGGACATGCTAATACTCTATTCAATTACAGCAACCATCAACTACAAAGCCGACAAATGTTTTTAGGGGGGACTTCAATGGGCCATACATGACATCTCCAATTTTGTACTGCTATAGTATTATTAGATAATCTCAATGACTCCATATCAAACAAATAGTTTTTCCCGCATTAACTTGGCCCAATCAACTGCAAAATGAAAGAATAAAAGGAGAAAGTAATACAGGAGTAGAGGACTCATGTAGGTAATCAATGTAAAATATACGAAAACAAGTTTTCAATCTTGTTCCTCCAACTGATTTCCAGAAAATGAAGTGCATGACAATATTTATTCCTCAGTTTTTTAATGGAATGATACTTAGCAACAGAAAACTATTCCAATGCATCAAATATCCTTTTTGGTGTTTAAATAGTTTCTATTGTGACATCATTTAACATTACTTTTGTAAAAGAATGGTACTTTAACAACAACAAAAACTGTTTGAATTAGTCCAAGAATTTTCAGAGTTCAAAGTGCTTTTCTTCGTATGCGTTTCTAGCACATGTTTTGATTTTTGAACAGGGTTTAGAAAAAGGAAGTTTTGATTTTTCATCTACAATTCATAATTCAACAGCCATCATGGTTATTTTATACTCTAACAACTTTTCAGGCAGAAAATTGAATGGCCGAATCTAATTAGAGCAGAGAAAATTAAAATGGCACAATATTCAATGCAAACAAAAGAAAATGTTTTTAGATGGAGCTAGGGAAACTTACAAATATGATCGTGAAAATGACAATCATTAAAAAAGAAGAACTGAACATGCTAAGTAGGGATGCGAGAAACTCAAGATTCCACATTCCATATGGAATTATATATCAGACAGCAAAAAAAAATATAATCATATGAAGATTACGAAAAAACTAAAAAATGTCTAAATTTCTGTAATTACCTAAACAAATATGTCCATTGCTATAAATATGAGGATGCAGCGGAGCAGGATGCAGAAATATAACCTGGCGAATCCACAAATAAAAATCACACAAATAAATTATCTTTATCAAGCCAAGAAATATCTATAAAAGAAGATAACAACTAAAACACTTAATCAAAGAAATTGATGATCTGATGCAGACCTGAGGGGCTTCCATCGGATAATGTTCAGGAAAATCAACTTGAAGCTGGTAAACCTCATTCGCATAGAGGGTCCCTTGAGCTCCGTTGACCTCAATAACCCACCTTTTAATAGAGACAAACGAAAGCAAGAGAGAAATTTACATGACAAAAATTTTCTGACACCCTTTCAGATTGTTTCAAGGAAAACAAAAAATTGAAAAGAAAATTCATAGCGTTCCTCATTATTTGCAACATATACCACCAAATTATAAACCTAATTTCACTATTCCACTATGTACAAATTACTCAACAAAAAGAGAAAATAACGCGAGTCGAAAATCATCCATTCTCCCTGATTCCTGATATATCATAACTCGGATAAAAAATTACCTTTGGAGATTATCAGTGACCTTGTGTTTGAAGCCGAATGGAGGATTAACCTGCCATTCGAGAAGCTCCTTTTGGAGACGATTGCTAGCAATTTTACTGAGAGCCTAAAAATCGAATCCAGATAAAGCAACCAAATCAAAAACAAAAAAATCAAACAGCCTTACTATCACTGCACAATATTTCCATAACTTTCACAAAGGTCGCTGCGATTCGAACCTTCCGCCCGGCGGTTGAGGAGCTGGTCATGCTTGACGAGAGAGAGAGAGAGAGAGAGAGAGAGATGTGGTGACTAGTTGACGAAGTGGGAGAAAGTAGACAGGGCGGTTTGGTTGTTTATTATATCATCGATTAAATAATATTTATTTTACAAAATTATATTTTAATTTTGACAAGACAAATTAACAAAACAAGCTCATGTAATATGAATTCAATAATAATTTAATCACTTAATAATTTTTGCTAATAATTTAAATACTAAACTATAAAAAATTAATAGAATAAATATTGTAGTTGATTTTATGAGAACTTGTAGTGAAAAAGAGTAAAATTCATGAAAAAAACTGCAAGAACTCGTAATTTCAGATACTTTCAGTGGAAAAAAATTAATATCCATGTAAAATGAATTTAAGGAAATTCTGTATAAATTGATTTTAATTTTTTTTAGTTTTATAGTTTATAAGATTTTGCAAAAAATATATAATGTTTTAGATTTCGGATGATTTAGAATTGTTTTACTGTCTATGAGATAATCACAACTTTTTGTGTTTTTTTACGAATAACACAAGGAATTTGTTCTTTATTTACAGAGGAAAGATACAAAGAAAAAGATGCAGAGGAAAGTTATTTTTCCTATGTGGAAAGACAACTTTCTTTTGCGAAAAGTCGTCTTTCTACAGCGAAAAGTCGTCTTTCCTGAACTCGCTTTTCGTAGCAGAAAGACAACGTTCCGCAAAGAAACGAAAATGTTTTTTAACAGAAAATGTAATAGCGATATTTGCTCCATTCTTTTTTCATAGTTTAGCGGTTAAGTTGTTAGCAAAAATTGTTCAGTGGTTGATTTGTCAGACTCATAGTACAATGGTTGCTTTGTTAATTACCCTTTTGAAAATTAATTTTTTTTTACAAAAAAAAGAGAAACTAATGTGATCCAGAAAAACTACAAAGACCAAGGTTCCTTAGTAAGCATGGAGGCCCAATGATTAAAGCAAAGACAAAGCATGTGAAGGAAAAACCACAAACTTTTGTGGGAGAAGTCCAAGAATGAGAGCCCAAAAACCAATATCCAAAGGCCTTGAAGAGCTTGCTAAACATTGGAGGAGAGATAAAAGAGTAAGCGCTAGTCAAATGATGTAAAAGGAGGCTATTTTTCAAGAAGGGCCGAAGGCCCATCTGCAGGGCGCACAGCGTGCGGCCCAATCCTCCTGCGGCCCGTCATCGCTCCTCGTCAGCGCGCGCATCCCACAAATCTCCCTCCCTATGAGCGCGCCATGTTCACCACCTGTTCTCGATCCAGACCTGCTCGACAGTGTGCCCATCGTCGCCCGCCCACGCCTCGTCAGCGAGCCCTGTCAGCAAGGGCATCCTACAAATCATGCGACCCGTCAGTGTCGTACTTGTTTGCCCGTCAGTGGCGCACCTGACCCAGCGCCCTACCCAGCGCGTGTAACCCGCTTGATCCAGCCAGTGCACGGGGCCCAACCCAGCGCGCGAGCGGCCAGCCAAGCACGCGCTACAACCAGGCCCAGCGAGCCTGCTGCACATTACCGCCGCCTTTCCAACTTTAAACCTAATTGTTTTGTGTTTTCTTGTGTTATTTCGGTCATTTTACAATGTTTTAGGGTTAACCTAATATTTACCTATTTAAACAAGTGTAAGGCCTCATTAGAGGGGATTGAATTTTGAATAAACTTTTTGTGATTTGGTGAGGTTTTCTCTCTTTTTCTTCTTTACGAAGAATTTGGTCTCTTCAAGCATCCATCTTGAAAGATTAGGTTTTGATAGCTTTAGTTCAACCAACCGGTTTGGATAGGGTCAAGTTGCTCTTATGATAACGCTGGTTCTAGTCGACAGGTTTGATTATGATCAAATTACTTTCTACACTTTCTTGATTCGTACAACGATCCTTTTCAAAGTTTCGCATTTGTTGTTGGGTCTAGGGTTTCTTAATACCCTAGGTTCGCATTAGAAACAAATATATACCCCAAAATAAATATAAGGGAAAATGACAAATCAACCACTGTACTTTATGATTAACAACAAGTCAACAACTAAAGTATTTTCGCTAACAACTTAACTATTGAACTATGAAAAATGGATGCAGCAAACATCGCTGTCAAGTTTGCTGTTAAACATTTAATTTTCATTATGTGGCAGAACGCTACACGTTCCTTCGCGGAACGTAAATGCTAAATATTAAGGTTTTAGCACTGACGTTCCGCGGTGGAAAGTGTAACTTTCTGCCGCAGAACGTTAAGGTTCCACTGTGGAATTACAACTTTCCACCGCAGAATGTCAAACATCATCTGCCTTATGTAAATTGACACTACTATCATTGCGATTTTCTCAGCGATTTTCTTAGCGATTATCGAACCCTAGAGATTTCTGAGAGATAAAGTGTACCACAAGTTGGTGAAGTTGAAACATTAGTAATTGTTGAACACCAATTGTAACATCTCGTGTTCTTTTTACCGTATAAATTTTATTTGTTCTTTTAAAACACTGGCTAGGAAAAACCAGAGTAAACAAACAGCAAAAGTCTTAATTATATAAAACTCAGAGTAACAAAATGTGGAAGTCCTTATTTAATAAAACCATATCATTCACCATTTTAAGGAAAAGCCATTTAAAATAAACCAACAATAATACTTAACGACTACTTAAAACATTTATCCAAATAAAACATTACTTAAATATTTGAAGTACTTAACATAATAAAAACAGCATGAGTCATAACCCACCAAGGTCAACATCGTCAACAACACAAACAACTCAACACGGCAACACCCCATCAGCTGCGTTCTCAATAAGTTTTATCCAATCATAGGCTCCTTACCTACATCACATGACTTAACTATGAGCTTAAAGCTCAGTAAGCGATATAAATATAAAAGTACTCATGCAATGCTCTTTTAAAATACATATACAGTTTTCAATGTTCATTATTCCATTACCATTTCCTTTACCGATGTTGGAGATGCCAACTTGACAAGGTAAAACCCACATCTCACAACATCATTTCCATTTATTCACGTGTGTTTCATTTTCATTTAGTTTTAATTACCCATCCAAGTGTTAGAGATGTCAACTTGACAAGGTAGATCGACTTACGCACAAGGCGGCCATCCCGTGGCACACACCTAAGCGATCAACTCAAGAACCCACATCTCTATACACCTATTTACATTTATTCACTTTGTTCTGTTACATTTTATAACGATGTAGAAAACCATTTTCGTATACTTTAGGAAAACAATGATGCATGAATATAAGCACACAATTCTATCTACATGTCCATCTATCGTATCCTCAAAACATGATCGATTCTTAACTAAGGAGCTGAACTTAAATATAGTAAACACACAATTAACACCAAGCAATCAACAGTACATCCTATATATCTAGTAAATGCAAGCATCAAATAAACCTTAATTCTCGTGATGTAGGTCATTTTGGACAAAACACATGCAGTACCACTTACCTGGAGTCCTTAGCAGGTTTAGCACTTAAAGTTGTTCTTCACAATACCTATTCATAATTAAACATATTAAATTATCAATAACAATTCTACAACTAATATATAGGACAATATTCCTTAAATTATTTCCTAAACTTATAATCTATCTACATAGTAACAACACCTCACCCATGCCAAAGAGTCTATCCAAAATCCAACCGTAGCATTCAACACTTTCATATTAAACTACAATAGTATGGATAGATTGATAATGAATAGAATCTTAACTTCAACTAACATGCTTTGTACTTCCAACTTAACAATTACAATCTTTAACCAATATGCAAAACCATATCCCTTAAATCATCTCCTTATCACGGCATCCAGACAATAACAACAATGACTACTCCCATATCTTAGTACAATAGGAAACTATAATGAACAACTTATTTTCCAACAAATTATCAAGAGTCATTTTCTAATACTTGCTATAACAGATTCATCATCATTTTCATGCTTTCTTCTCAGTATTTCATCTAACCAACACAGTTTATCCAATTATTAAAAGTGTTGCAGAACAAACATAACCAACAAAATAGTATCCCGACATGCTTATTAAACAAAACCGCAAAAGAGGAGGATCATATCGCTATACTTCACAAGCAGTAACCAAACTGAAGAAACCAACTCAACAACAACAATTACATAAACTATTCCACACTATAAATACTTTAAGAAATGTGAGCGAAGACCTGCTTACTAACATCCAAGAATCAGAAACCAAAGAGAACTCCTCTTCTTTTCTCTCCTCCAAAAATCCCTATGGAATTCCTCTCTCTTCTCCTTCTCTAGAATTTCCAGCCACTTTCTCCCTCACAATTTCTCTTTCTCAGTCGCTTCTGTCAACACTTCACAGACTCTCCCACAATCCTTCTCTCTAAAAAATTCCAACGTTTCTCCACAGTCTCACTCTCTATAAAATCCTTCAGGAGTCCTCACTCATTCCTATTTATACACAACAATTCCACATCCCTTTAGTGACCATCTGAAGGTAAATAGGCACCAAGAGGGACGCTTGAGTCATCCTTGAAGCATCAAATGTCAAGGCTTTCCATTTCCAAGCGATAGATTTCCATTACTAGTGACTTTCCAGTTCGCCAGTCGATCAACCTTCTTCATGTGATCGACCGCCAAAATTCCAGAATAACAGCTTCCTTCAACGCCGGTCAGTCGGTGATCGATAGCTAATCTGTATTTTACAAAACTACATGGTGTCAGTCGATCAGTGATTGACTGCTAATCAGTAATATTCACTATTTAGCGAATTACCGATCGATCAATTTTCTTTGGACGATTGACCGGTACCACATTAGTTACAAATTTGTATCATTTTACGCCTTCAGCGATCGACTACCTTATTCCAATTTATCAACCGCTGTATTCATTCTTCGTCAAATATATATATATATATATATATGTATATCCAAACCTTAATAAAACATAACTCACTTTTCCAAATTATCCAAACCTTTGACTATTTCCGGGCATCACTCGTGTACTTAACTATTGCGGGGAGTCAACCTTTTGATTGAACCTAAGGATGATCAATCGAGCCGTTGACTGTTTCAGGGCGTCACCCTTTGACTATTCCAGGTCGTCAACCTTTGACTTTTTTGGGGTGTCACCCATTTACTTGACTATTGTGGGGAGTCACCTGTTGATTGAACTTACAGGCGTTCAATCGAGCCGTTGACTATTTTGGGGCGTCACCCTTTACAATTTCGCACAATATATGTTTGGAAAATAAAGCTCAAAAACTAATCCAAACTCTCCCAATAATAACTCACAAGTTTATGGATGGGGAGAGTTGGATTTACACTGCTCACAGTGATTTAGAATTGGGACTTGAGTTTGGCAGGGCTTCGTCTCAATTCTTAGTTTCGTTGTCGTGAGCATGAAGTGCTTCTCATATTTATAAACCTGCCCATTTTTGGTGGACCTAAAAGTTTTCGATCGACCGAATTCGACCGTTGGAAGATATGACCGTTGGAAATCTGACTGTTGGAGTTTCTATCTATTTCTGCATTGCAGCGGTCAACCGAAAGTGCCTTGCGGTCGACCGTATCTTTTACAAAATTGACCCCGAGCTTTTTTATTACAAAATTAACCCTAAACGTTTCTAATGTTTTTTGATCGACCGAATCTTCAAGTCCTACGACCGTAGCTCGACTGTAAAAATGCCAAAAATGGCATATTCGAAATCACCTCGTTCAACACTCGACCGCTACTTGACTGCAGTGTGTCCTAAAGATCTCTCCTCTGTAGCACGTCCACAACCACTCCATTTCATCCCTTTAAATATTCCTCCCGCAATGATATATATAAACTACATGGACTAGGATAAATATGTTAGACCATTAATAATATCCATTTTGAGGGTACTTTCAATAAATACGAGTATAAATATTATGATAAAAGCATTCAAAATAATGTCCAAAAAATATAATATCAACTTATTAATTTTAAGAAAGTAATCCTTATTAATTCATCATCAAAATAAACTAAGCATAACAAAAAGGCTATCATATAGTTCATTGAATAAAATTAGAGAAGAAATCATCGATCATGCTTTGAAGAAAAGGTACGGGATAAAATTTATCCACAGTGACTCTCATCGGTTGAGGGCTGCCTGCCAGGAAGGATGTACATGGTAGATGCGTGCCTAAAAAATGCAAGGTGAAGTGAGGTTTCAAATCAAGAGTTATAACGATATTTTCACTTGCTCGAGAAAGATGGAAAACCGTCATAGTCTACCAAATGGGTAGTAACACATTACTTGGACATATTTAAAAGTTAGGCCGACTGAGACCTTCCTTCCATAATTAAGATAGTAAGGAAGGATTTTAACGTGAGCATTACACCCAGCCTTGCTAGAAGGGAAATAAATGTGGCCAAAAAAATAAATGAAGGGGATGACAAGGAGCAACACAAGCTTATATGGTCATATGCCAAAGAGATTCAGAGGTCGAATCCTGGAAGCTCGCTGCGTGTTTAGCTAGAGATGAGTACATTAAAAAGGATATATATGTGTTTGGCTGCCTATAAGATGGGTCTATTGAACTTGTGACATCGATGCACGCCTAGAGAGAGAGAGAGAGGATGGAATTAGGTGTTCTAACTTTTTCATGCAATATTTGTTATTCTAAACCCTAAGTGATTTATAAAAATTATTTAAATCAAACAATAATAAATAAGAAAAAAGGTTAGAGAGTGCAAACACTTTGTTCATGCAGTTCGGAAGCTTCGGCTTACGTCCGTGCTCCAAGTTCCTAATTAAGCGATCCTTAACCCACTAACCTCCCCGGTTAGTGTCAATTGGCTTCACAGGTGCCAACCAAACATTTTATAATGACTATTTTGGGGTGTCACCCTTCTCTTGACTTTTCACAGGGCGTTACCCTTTGTTTGCTGTTTAAAGGTGCGGAAATGAAAATACAACTTAGAACCTAAGCTCTTCAAATATAAATATCAAGTTTTGGTATGGAAGAGCTAGGCCTATTCACTCGAATATTGAGAAATCATGCAGTAAATTTGCCAGAGCTTCGCTATGATTCTCGAATTGTTAGAGTGAGATTCAGAGAGTCTTTTATATATAGACTCTATGCGACTGGTAGACCATTTCCATTTTGGTTGACAGCTATTCGACCGTTGGAACTAGCCGTTGCGTTATACAGGTTGACCGGTTGACCACTTTCTTCACGGTGGTCGACCGCTTCCTTCACGCTTCAGAAACTCGCTCCGACTTTGTCCATTCCGCGATTGATCAACCCCTCCGCCGCTAGACTGCTTCCTCAGTCGCAGAAATGACAAGTAATTTGTTTAATGTTGTGGTTGACCATTTCTTCACCGGTCGACCAATTCTTCAGCAGGTGAAATTCTCGAGCAATCTGTCATTTTTACAGTCGATCATCCAGTCAACCGTTTCAAACGGAATAGGCTGTTTGGTCCCCTTTAGTCGACCTCTTCGTCTGTTTTCGCTTTTCTTGAGTCTTCTAAGTCCCAATAATCATACTATAAGCTGCATGGACTTAGGTAAATATATTAGATAACATTAATACCCGTATTAAGGGTATTTCCAATAAAGATTAATAACATATTTAGCTGGTCACCCGCTGTAATACCCCAATTTTCCATAATGAAATTAAGTAAAGATAATTGAAAAATTAATTGGGAATTATTTGGATAATTATTGAGGATTTATTTGATGGAAATTAATTAAGGAAATGGAATTGAAGAAATTAAATTAGACCGAAAATTGTCATCAAGCAAAATTCGGAATAGATCGAGAATTGAAATTAAGTTGAAAATAATTTTTAAAGGAAGAATTTGACTAAATTAAAGATGAACTATTAAATGGGGAGTTAATTAATTAAAGGGAGATATAAGGATTGAACCGGTTCGGTTCACGCTAGGTCGGCTCGGTCCGGTTAAAAGAAGAGAGAAGAGATAAGTTGGTTGGTTGTTTTTTAGAAAAGAAGAATTGGGGGAGATTGAGAAGAAGAACCACGAAAGACAGAAAGAGAGAGAGGCGAACAGAGAGCCGAGCGGGAGAAGTGGAATTGGGCGACGGGTGAGATGACGAACGACGATGGCTCGGGTTTGGCATGTACAAGAGTGAGTCGGCGATGTCGCGGGACTTCGTCGGCGTGAGTGATGGTCGTGACTTGGCAAACGGCGGGTTGCCGCCGCTAGGGCACGGGTTTGGATGAAATCGCGGGAAGGGTGAACCGAGTGCGCGAACTTTGGTTTTCTCCGCGATTGACCAAGGTAAACTCTCCGTTATGCTCCATAATTGATTATGGCTATGATGATTGGATGAAAATGTTGCTGCGATTTGGAATGTTCAAAATTTATGAATGAATGGCAGGGGAGAATCGGTTAGGTTGCAGTCGAATTGCGGGCTACTTGGTCTGATGGGGTGAACCGGTTCAGATTGAACCGTTGTCTGCCGAGAGAAATCTTCCACATTGCTTCTCTTTCCAGCTCTGCCAAAAGTGAATGAATTATTGGGAGACAGGGGAGGAAGAAATGTGCATGCTTTATGACTTTCCCTCCCACTTTTGCTGCATAAGTCAAATACAGGATGCAGAATCTAAGGAAGAGAACGTGGAAGGTTTCCCTAATTGTCTGCAGAAAGAAGGGAAAAGGAGGAAGCTTTTGCCTATAAATTGGTGATAGAAGTGAAGTGTTGGAAGGGGGAGCGTGGGTGCCAATTTAAAAGGAGAGAAGCTGCTGCAAAAAAGAAAATTCGACAGCGAATTACAGGTAAGAAATAGGATGCAAGTTGGCCAATGGAGGCCCTGCATCACGGGGTTGTTTGTAACTACTGATTGTGTTTGATCCTTGATTTTTGGTTTGACTATATGTTACTTTGATAATTGCTGAAAATGAATCCGTGAATTTGCTCTCTGTTTGGTTAAAAGAAATTAATGGATGTTTGTGAATCGCCCTCTGCTGTGAATTGCTAAAGTTTGTTGTGGAGTTTCCATGGGAGTTGTTCTCTCTGTGAATTGCAGAATCTTGTTGATGCTCTATGAATAAAAGTAATTACATACTTGGATGAAAGAATTGGAATGATGTGCTTCGTTTAAACTGCTGTCCAAAAGATATTGAAGCTTATTATGGCTCCTGAAAATTTGGTGTTTATTTTCTTAGTGGAAATTGCTTATGCTACTTACCGTATAGAATTATTCTGCCATTTGTTATTGCCATAATCTCTGTAGTTAGATTGTTAGTTACTGTCATAGTTGGACGAATTGTTGGATAATATTTTTGTGATGATTGTCCTGTGAAAGGTGAGGCTTGGATGATGGAAAATGGTTCTATCTTTTTGTTAAAGATTTTGTCTACACATTGATAAACTGTTCATTGCTTTTAATTGAAGCTAGGAATCTATATGTTGACTAAATCATTCCTGTCACGTGGGGGATTTAAGAAATTCTTATCAGAAATTACGTTAGCTTATTCATTTGAATTAAATAGAAGAAATCGTTCCCTCTGAAATTAAAATGTGAATTGTCCCTTGTAATTACTATATGAATTGTTTCCCTGAAATCGTTTGTTGTTAATTAGTCTATAAACTCCTGTGAGTTAATTAATATATATTGCCTCCGTTAAATTGTTAATCACCCTCCCTTGACAAATGCTTGGTCCTAAAAAATTGTTCATTATAAACTGTCGACAAATGATAGAAAATAAGACTGAATTATTTGGGGCTGAATATGACCTGTTGTGGATTGCTTCAAAATATTCCTTTGATATATTCTATATACGGTTGAAACTATTATGGACTGCTTCAATGTTTCCTTCGATATATGCTATAGACTGTTGTGGACTGCTATGGATTGAATATTAATTGGCATTCATGCATCACGATAGGACTTATGAAAATGTGGCATATGCACGACATGAAAAATGAAATGAACGAATAAACGTAAATTGACGTGTGAGGGTTCGGGAGAGAGGGTGATGGTGCTTAGTGGTGACACCTCTGATGGAAACCTCCAGCTCATGTAGAGTGTGGAGTTGGTTAAGCTACAAGACCAACAGATGTATCATTGCTCTTAGTCCTCAAACGTCGAATAGAGATTAGGTGACAGTAGTGGTGACACCCCTAATGGAAACCTCTAGCTCATGTAGAGTATGGAGTTGGTTAAGCCATACCAATAGATGTATCCTATCTTTGATAAAGAAAGGAAATGTAAAGGAAAGGAAAGAAAAATGAAATGATGAAATGAAGAAAAGATAGGTTCTTTTCTGGATAACGACTGCATAAGCATGAACATAAGCATACATTCTATTTCTTGCTGAGCATTAGGCTAATTTTCTTACCCGTGATGCAGATGATTATATTGATGTCAATGTGGAGGAGGAGGCATTGTCGGTTGAGGTCTTGGGTTATCAATCGGATTCAACCTGAAGGTTATGGCTCACAGAAATAATAGGGTTGTTTTAAATAATGATTTTATTTCGGTAATGTTTTGTAATATAATGGATTGTGAACTTTCTAAACATTTTTGTAAAATAAATGAACTTTTATTAAATAATGCTTTGAAATTATTCTGCTAATTTACTCTGATATGTTTTTATTGAACACATTCTAAGAATAAAGAAAATGAAAATTTTTTTATGACTGAAAATATAAAGAAATAAAAGGTTTTAAAAACACGGGGCCTTACACTTGTGGTCGATTGCCCTCACACAGAGGTCGACCGGGATGATAGTTTCAGTGTTGTTTTCTAACGAAAAACATGCACGTTCTCTCATTTTTTGCCTTCCAATGAGAAATAACCCAACAAAAACTTCAATTGTACTAATATAAACCAGAGATGTCCCCCAGATTCGAGTTTTTAAGCTTGAATCTGAAACCAATGAAATTCTAAACTTTAACTTCAAAATTGGAGGTGTTAAACAAAGTTACTTACCAACGGTGATGGACTACGAATTTCATCTGTCAACAATCGAGCACGGGGATTTTCTAACCATATCTTAAGTGTCTATTTTGTAGGTCTTCAAAGAAAAAAGTGGATGGATGACATTCATCCAGCTTCCAAAGATATCTTGAAGTCATTCAAGATCAAACATAAGTGGAAGTTCAAGTACAAGTGTAGAAGATTTGGTGGACTTAACAAATTTGCCTACTTTCTGACTTTTGATGAATATTTGATGATTTTGGCATTTAAGACAATGTTATATCAAAATGTATGCTTTATAAAAATTATAGCTAACTTCCTAAGCTTTCTAGAATGAGTTGATTCATTAAAATTGGAGTTTGTTTACTATGTCAAAAGCCCCCTGATCAGAGAGCAAATATTGTTTGAAGCCTAATGGTAGACTACAATGTCCAATCCCAAAAGCTTGAGCCCAAAGACTCATCAACACTTATCTTCTTCTTATTTGGAAGGTTACTAAATAGTGGACCAAGTGGAGGTGTCACCATTTTGTGGGGATCAAGAAAAGCCAATGCGTGATTGTTATGGAAATCATCCCAAGTGGCCAAGCTTGAAGAGCAAGGAAAGACAACACATGTTTAGTTACGGGGACCTTCCCAAATGGCAGAGCATAATGAAGGAAAGTTGCCAAAAACCCATCAAGAATTGGAGAAAAAGAAATCAAGAATTAATTAAGTAATCTTTAAGTTAAGTTGCCTTCTAACTATTAAGTAAAGAATCAGCCAAGTGTGGATGTTAGTCGATTTAGTGTTATTGTTTCTTATTTAGTTATTTACTATTCTTTAGCTTGTAATTGGCTATTTATAGTCATCTTATGTAAGTGTTTAATTAAGTGAAGTTGGAATATTAAAAATATTTTGGTTTGTTTCGAAATAGGAGTTATTCATTTTTCAACATTTGGTGAGTTATATCCAAAGTTCTTTATGTGAGTCATATCACAAAATTGAGGTTACTTGTAAGTTGAGTAGTCTCTCTTAATGGCATTCGTACTCTTCTTGGAGAAAGAGTGTGTGAAGTGGTGTCCAACTTTCAAAAGGTGTTGGATAGGTGGAGACATCCATATGAAGGTGCAAGTTGTGTCTTCTTGCTATTTTTGACCTATCTCACTCATCTGTACATATTTCCGTATCCGTGGCAAATCTTACCATTTTTTTTGGGAGAAGTTATTCTTCATTCATCAAGGAAGTTGTGGTCCAAATTTTGTGAAGAAAGCTTCTAAACTCAGAGAGATATTGCTTTCCAAAGTCAGACATTCCAAAAGAAGATTTGTAGCAAGTTATAGAAAGTTCAACAGACTTGTCAATCTCCACCTTCAGCCAACCGACCGCTTCACTTACGGATTATCGAATTTGTCCAACTTCTCCTTTAGCCGTTTGACCACCTTTTTGCCTTCAAATTTGCAGACGTTCGAAGTTGCCTATTTTTGGGCATCAACAACATTGACCAACCCCTTCGGTTAAGTATCCTTATCACCTTTCGTTGGCGCTTCAAACGGCCTTCACAAAAGTTGGTGTTCTTGACATTGGGAACCCAAATCCATAGTTGAAATCTCTCAACTCTCCGATCAGACTCTCTCTTTTTCTCTCTCTTGTGTTTCTTCATTGGTGGTCGCGTGAAGGGGGTAAAACCCTCTTCTCCTTTTTCCTCTTATTTTATCTATTCTTTTCTTTTAATTTAATGAATAAAATATATTAAATAAATCCAATCTAGATTCTGATTCAAATTCTTATTCATTCTGAATGCCAATCGACAATGATTCTTTGGCCAAAATAATTTACCAATGTATTTCCTCAATTAATTTTACTGCTCGATAATACATAATTTTACCAATTTGACTATTTGACCAAAAATTCACACGTGGCCGTTATGCAACAAATCGAGTCAACTTTCAACACCTTGATCGAATATCACGCGTAAAATTAACACGTGAAATTTATTATTATAAAATTCACCGGTTTTACATCTTAACGTCCTTAAAGAAAGTTTGTCTGAAAATTTAAAATAAACCAATTACATATAAGAAAAGGCAATGATATCTCCATATCTTGTCAGATTCGATTTCCCAAGTTGCTTCCTTCTCGGTGTGATTTTTCCATAATACACGAATCAAGAGAATCTCTTTTCGTCGAAGGACTTGAACCTCTCTACTAAGGATCTGCTCTGGCTCTTCTTCGTACGAGGTGTCTTCTTGGATAGGAACGTCAGTGTAGGAGATAACAAGGGATGAGTCAGGCGTGTATTTCCTCAGCCGAAATATATGGAAAACATTGTGGACATACCCAACCTAGGGAGGAAGATAAAGTTGGTAGGCCATGTTGCCAATTCTCTCAATTATCTAGAACAGGCCAATGAATCTCGAGACTAACTTTCCTTCCACCCTGAAGCAACTCATACCACGCCTCGACTAAACTTTAAGAAAAAACAGAATCTCCCACATCAAATTCAACTTCCTTCCTCCTTAGATCAGTGTAACTCTTTTGTCTCCTCTGTACTGTTTTCAGCCTCTACCAAATTAATTGGATATTGTCAGTAGTCTCCTAGATCAAATCTAGCCCAAGAGAAACCCTCTCTTTTGCCTCGGCCCAACATAGCGGAGAATGACATGGTCTTCCATACAATGCCTCTTACGGAGAGACGCCAATACTGGTATGATAACTGTTATTATACACAAACTTTACTAACGACAAAAGATTTATCCAACTATCACCAAAATCTAGGATACAAGATCGTAACATGTCCTCCAAAATCTGAATAGTCCTTTCCAACTATCCATTAGCTTGAGGATGATGTGTGGTGCTAAGATTTAAATCCGTCCCCAAAGCCTTTTGCAAAGACCTCAAAAACTTGGACATGAACCTTGGGTTGCGATCAGAAACAATAATTGAAGGGATGCCATGGAGATGAACGATGTTCTCGATATAGAGGTGACTCAACTTTGACAAGGGAAAATCTATTCGGATTAGAATAAAGTGAGTCAACTTGGTCAAATGATCCATGATGACCCACACTGCGTCCAACTTCTGCAGAGTTCTAGGAAGACCCATGACAAAATCCATGGTGAACCTATCCCACTTCCTCTCTGGAATAGGCATGGGTTGCAAAAATTCTGCTGGTTTCTAATGTACAGCCTTGACATTAAAGTGAGTACCACTACCTTACTATGGTAGCGAACAATTCCCTTGACATTAACCTCCCAACTGTCTAGCTACTTGCCATTTTGAAGTTGTTCGACTCTATCTCGAATCATCTCATCCTGTTGCTATAACTATTTTATCCTCTAAAGTATATATGGTGTGGCAAGACTGTTATACGCACAAGCCATATAGTCTGACTCATAGTACCGTAGGCTATAGTCTCCAACAACCATAGACCGCTTCCACTCATCAAGAACTAGACAAGCAAGAGATCCTTGAGGATTTCAACCTAGAGCATTGGCCATCACATTTGCTTTCCTTGGGTGATACACTAGGCTGAAATCGTAGTCCTCCAGGTATTCCATCCACCTGTGTTGCATCAAGTTCAATTCTCTTTGAGTTAAAAGGTACTTTAGACTCTTGTGATGAGAAACACTTAAAAATTTGCACCATACAAATAAGTTCCCCAAATTTTCAAAGCAAAGATTATAACAGCTAACTCCAAGTCATACGTTGGATAATTCATTTCATAGGGTTTCAACTGTTGGGAAGTGTAAGCAACCACTTTACCCTGCCGCATCAAGACACATTCAAGCCTAACTCCTGATGCATCAGTGTAAACTACATAAGGCTGTTTATTGTCAGGCACTATTAGGATAGTTGCACTCATTAGTCTACTCTTCAATTCCTCAAACGCACACTGACATTGGTTATTCCACTCAAACCATACCCCCTCTTAGGTCAACTTCGTTAAAGGCACAACCAACGAAGAAACATTTTCTACAAACTGCCAATAATAACTAGCAAGACCAAGAAAACTATGAATCTCTACACTTTTTTTGGAGGCAGCCACTGTACAACTACCTCAATCTTCGCTAGATCTACCAAAATTCCATCCCGTGAAATTACATGTCCCAAAAATTTGACTTATGACATCCAGAAGTCATATTTACTCACCTTCGCGTAAAACTGATGCTCTCTCAAAGTATGTGATGTGCCCCAAGTTCCCATCGCCTGAGCCGTGCCTTGGGCACCATTATTTCTAACTTTTTATTTGTTTTGTAGGTGTTTCTTTTCTAGCCAATTTGGAGGAAAGTTTTAATCATGCTTATCAAAGAAGAAATTGTTGGCTTAAATTTTTCTGCATAGAATCTGTCCTCCGGGCGTTCAAGTGCATTTTTGTCAATTGGGACGGCATTGTTTCAACTTTTTTCCTTCATATCAAATGTAGCCAACAAATAGAGATTTCCAAGGACATAATGAGCGTTTTATTTTGGTTTGGTTTACTATATCTAATGTTCCTTTTACAGAGACTAATTTTCAAAATCGGATTTATTGTTTTGTTATTGTTAAAGGGCTGTTTAGGTCATTTTCTAATTAGGGTTATTTTAGTCTTTATTCCTTATTTGTAAAACTCTTAGGGTTTTATATACCCTATTTTCGAATTGAGGAAGTAGTTTTGAATTGAAGAAAAACAAAGTGTTTCTTGTGAAGCATTGCCGCGGCCTCCCCTCCCCATTAGCGCCGTCCTCCTCCATCACCCAAGCAAGGATTTCTTGAAGCTTCTCAACCTTGGAATCCTTGGGATATTGTCTCTTCCAATCCCTTGTCTTCGAGGTAAGGATTGTAGAGGGGAGATAAAAGAAGTTTCCAAACCTTGGAGAGTGTTGGTGTTTCAGCCAACCACAAAGTCGCCCCTCTCACTAGGAAGTCAGCGGACTCCATTGAAGCTACTCACGATTCTTGAAGGTTTACTTTGTTATTTCTTAAGTACTTAGATTCCCTAACATTCTGGTGATTGAGTATTTATTCGTTGTTGAGGAAATCTTTGTGGATTATTGATTTGGAGGAAGATATTGATGGATTAGTATTGTAGCACTGAATCTGTTTTATTGCTGGAACGATTTTAGTCCTTATTAGGGCTTCTGTTTGAGGTATTTCCGTCGTTCTTCTCTGATTTACGTCTTCTAGAAATATATTTGAGATTGAGTCAGGGAGCTACCCTCCAAAAATGAGCTTCATTTGATGTATGCAACTCGAGTTATTCAATTTTGAATCTGCGTTGGTAAATCTGTCCTGCTGAAACCTAATTTTCGGGTTGATATTGAATTTGATATAACTCCTAATCCAGAGTGCTTTTTGTGTTGAAATTTTGAAACAACTCTTCTGAATATATTAAGTTTATGTCCTCCAAAATGCAGCTCCAGTTCACGTGTATATTTTGAGTTTGATCCCTTTCCTTGTTATTGATTCGGGTATTGACAATTTTCTAGAGCAGAATTCTTTAAGGTTCCCCATTTGTTTCTTGGAGCCTATCATTTGGTATCAGAGCCATGTTGCGCTCTTGCTGCTATTATTGTGATTTAAGGAGTTTATTATGATTACTAGAAGTGAGGCTTAGTATCATAACCCTAGAGAAATGAGAAATAATTCAAATGCACCACCACCCGAGGAAAATCATGAGCCAGCCGAGCCTTCTATGATGGAGATGTTTGAAATGATCCTCAAACTACAGCAACAAGTAGGAACTTCAGATAATGTTCATGTATGGGGTCTTAGAACTCCAAGACCTAGAAGGAGGATTAGTACTTCAAATGAATCTAGAGGACGAGATGCTAGCTTATTTGACGAAGATTGGGAGAAACACGAGGATTCGGATTCACCAAGTCCTAGTAGGAGATCTCACGGTAATCATGCTATGAGGCATTATAAGGTCTCTATCCCTCCATTTAAAGGTTCTATTAATGGTTATGATTTTCTAGAATGGGTCGAAAAGGTGGATCGTATTTTTTATTGTTACGATTATTCCGAAAAGACGAAGCTTCAAATGGTGACATTAGAGCTCTCCGGATATGCTAGTATATGGTGGGAAAACCTTAAATCACAAAGAAGAAAAACTGGGGAAGTTGAGGTCCGAAGTTGGGAGGCTTTGAAAGAACTCATGAGAAGACGATTTGTCCCTCCGCACATCAAGCAAGAACTATTCTTTCAACTTCAAAAATTGAAACAAGGCTCACTAACGATTGACGAATACTTGACCGAGTTTGAAATTTTAAGGATTCGTTACAATGTGGTGGAGCCAATGGAGCAAACCATTGCTCGTTTCATAAAAGGGCTACATAGAGAGATTGGTGACATTGCGAAATTGCAATCTTATGAAACTCTTGATGATGTTATCTAATTAGCTTTGAAGATAGAAAGACAAGGGAAGAGGAAACTTAAGGAAGGCATGACTCGGCCTTTCCAAAGAGCCAATATCTACCAAAAGCCAATTCCAAGGATTGAAGGCAAGCCTAAGACCGTGAAGTATGGTGATAAAAAGAAGCCATTCAATGAAAATAGCAAACCGAGATCGAGAGATGTGAACTGTTTCAAATGTTTGGGATTCGGCTACAATGCCTTGCAATGCCCGAATTCAAAGGAGATTATTCTAAGAAGAGAAACTAATGAAGTGGTTAGCGAAGATGAGGAAGAGGGTGTCTACAAAATTAAGAACCTTGTTAGCAATAATGTTCCCCCAATACTTATTCTTGAAGAAAAGGAAGTTTATGTCAAAATAGAAGTTTCCAAGACTTGTTATGAAGATGATAATATTGAAATAAGGGCATCAGATCTTGAGGAAAAGAAATCTAATGAAGGAGGCTATTTCTCAACGTGAAAGTTCAGCTTTCCAAGTGAATTCCGAGATAGGAGAAATAACAACTGAGTTATGTGATGCTCCATTCGGGTTGTCAAAAAAAGAACCTTCAGTGTTGATTAGACTTCGAAGGGAGCTTGAAGAATGGGATGTAACCATCTCTAATTCCAAGAGGTACATGTTATTAAACACACTCATTGATTATTCTTCTAAAATTAGCTGGATTAAAAATCTTGGTCATTTTGACTTTGTTATATTGCTGCGGATTGGAAATTTCATTTATACTGTTGTTAGTGAGCCCTCTTCACATATTGAAATGTCAAATGAGGTTGTTGACCTTTGCATGCTTAGTGGTACAACTATAGAGACACTAGTGACTAAAGAGCACCATGGTATTGAGCTTGATTTTCCAGTTGTTAAGAAAAGAGATTATCATAATTAGGACAAATGTCTGAATTTTGTGATTAATGATGCTTGTTTGAGTTGTGAAAGAGTTGTTGTTGATTTGATGATGGAAGATGTGTTGATGGGCAATCTTGATGTTTTGTTTGAGTACTATTGTGACCCTATTTTTCCACCTCCGCATGATTGTGTTCTTGCCAGTTATACATCCACTCCCATTGAGCACGCCCACCAAGAAAGATACCTGCCATTAGTTTCCT
Organism: Begonia loranthoides; assembly: GCA_022433065.1. NCBI lineage: Eukaryota > Viridiplantae > Streptophyta > Magnoliopsida > Cucurbitales > Begoniaceae > Begonia > Begonia loranthoides. The sequence goes on from CM039473.1 coordinate 5,768,088, forward strand.
TAATTACATGGTTCTTTAAAATTAGGTGGATGGGAAATTCCATTGTTGTTGGTGCTGATTTTGAGTTTTGGAAAGAGGGTTTTAATATTGTAGTTGAGGGAAGAAATTCTAAGATTGAAGATTATTTTGATTCAAAGTTACGACCACTACAAGAACTGGATATTGTCTTGTGCGAACTCACAATTCTTCTCCTATCGTTGGCAAGACGGTTTGCTAGTTCCTTTATGAAGAAATTGCCTCAAGGTGGAAACAAAATTTGTCCATTTGATCCGGGTGGAAGGCATGCAAAGAAGATAATGATGAATACTCCCTGGATTTGAGGGCAAATTCTTTTCAACCCCGGGAGTATGATGTGCCCCAAGTTCCCATCGCCTGAGCCGTGCCTTGAGCACCATTATTTCTAACTTTTTATTTGTTTTGTAGGTGTTTCTTCTCTAGCCAATTTGGAGGAAAGTTTTAATCATGCTTATCAAAGAAGAAATTGTTGGCTTAAATTTTTCCGCATAGAATCTGTCCTCCGGGCGTTCAAGTGCATTTTTATCCATTGGGACAGTGTCGTTTCAACTTTTTTCCTTCATATCAAATGTAGCCAACAAATAGAGCTTTCCAAAGACATATTGAGCGTTTTATTTGGGTTTGGTTTACTATATCTAATGTTCCTTTTACAAAGAATAATTTTCAAAATCGGATTTATTGTTTTGTTATTGTTAAAGGGCTGTTTAGGTCATTTTCTAATTAGGGTTATTTTAGTCTTTATTCCTTATTTGTAAAACTCTTAGGGTTTTATATACCCTATTTTCGAATTGAGGAAGTAGTTTTGAATTGAAGAAAAACAAAGTGTTTCTTGTGAAGCATTGCCGCGGCCTCCCCTCCCCATTAGCGCCGTCCTCCTCCATCACTCAAGCAAGGATTTCTTGAAGCTTCTCAACCTTGCAATCCTTGGGATATTGTCTCTTCCAATCCCTTGTCTTCGAGGTAAGGATTGTAGAGTGGAGATAAAAGAAGTTTCCAAACCTTGGAGAGTGTTGGTGTTTCGGCCAACCACAAAGTCGCCCCTCTCACTAGGAGGTCCGCGGACTCCATTGAAGCTACTCATGATTCTTGAAGGTTTACTTTGTTATTTCTTAAGTACTTGGATGCCCTAACATTCTGGTGATTGAGTATTTATTCGTTGTTGAGGAAATCTTTGTGGATTATTGATTTGGAGGAAGATCTTGATGGATTAGTATTGTAGCACTGAATCTGTTTTATTGTTGGAATGATTTTAGTGCTGATTAGGGCTTCTGTTTGAGGTATTTGCGTCGTTCTTCTCTGATTGACGTCTTCTAGAGATATATTCGAGATTGAGTCAGGGAGCTACCCTGAGCTTCATTTGATGTATGCAACTCGAGTTATTCAGTTTTGAATCTGCGTTGGTAAATCTGTCCTATTGAAACCTAATTTTCGGGTTGATATTGAATTTGATATAACTCCTAATCCAGAGTGGTTTTTGCGTTGGAATTTTGACACAACTCTTCTGAATATATTAAGTTTATGTCCTCCAAAATGCAGCTCCCATTCACGTGTATATTTTGAGTTTGATCCATTTCCTTGTTATTGATTCGGGTATTGACAGTTTTCCAGAACAGAATTCTTTAAGGTTCCCCATTTGTTTCTTGGAGCCTATCAGTCTGTAGCACAATCTACCCCATGACTTTGAATATACCAAGATATCGTTGATAAACACCACGACGAACTGATCTAAGTAGGGTCTGAAAACCCTGTTCATAAGATCCATAAAGGCAGCTAGGGCATTAGTCAAATCGAAAGGTAAGACGAGAAACTCGGAATGCCCATATCTTGTCCTGAAAGTCGTCTTTGGAATATCTTCCTCACGAATCTTCATCTGATGATATACGAACCTCTAATCAATCTTAGAGAAATACCACGAATCTCCAAGCTAATGAAACAACTCATCAATCCTTGTCAGCAGATACTTGTTATTCACGGTAACCTGGTTCAACTTTCGGTAATCAATGCAGAGTCTTAGAGAACTATCTACTTTCTTGGCAAAAAAAACTGGAGCACCCCATGGAGAGATACTCTCTTAGATGAATCCCAGACCTCTCAAATCATTCAACTGTATTCTCAACTCGTTCAATTCTGCAGGAGTCATTTTATACGCATGAATAGATACAAGAGTAGTGCCCAAAACCAAATCGATATGAAACTCATTCTCACGGTCCGAAGGTAACCTTGATAACTTATCAAGAAATACATATGGGAACTCTCTCACAATAGAGACATCTAGATCCTGGCCACTAGTCTCACCCTCAACATTGACCAACCAAAGGCTTCCGTATTGCCCTAGTCCACTGTAACCACCCAGACATGCTTGCAAAATAGAATTGGTCATCCTCGTACTAGGACCATTGCGATAAACGATAACTTGCCCCTACTTCAAAATAATTGTGACTCTCTTCAGATGACACTCCAATGGTTGCTCTATACTTTTTCAACCAATCCATACTTAGAATCACATCAAACTGACTCATGGGTATAACGACTAAATTGGCAGAAAACTTGCAGTCATCGATCACTACGTAGACTACCCTGCACACAAAAGATAATACACTCTGGACACCCAAAGGGAGTACTAATCAACAACAAAGATTCCATCTCCTCCATTAATAGACCCAAAATGGAAGCAAAATTATCGTACCATCCACTACGCCGTTATCATTCTGGCCGTGGAAATAGTTTTATCCCTCAATTGCATATGCTTGCTCGGATGCTTTCTCCTTTCCATTATGGCCTCCCCCATGGCCATCCATGGCTGAACTCGGGCCAGCACCACTACTCTAGAAGGACTGCTCTCTGGTATCCCCTTACCTCTACTTGTGGATAAGGAGTGGAACGGAAACTTTGATGGTAAACAACCATTCTCTAAAAATGTTGGCTGGTAGGCTGGAACTGAGGATAATAGTTCGGACACGATCCTGACAACTGCTGCAGAGTAATAACCGACTGTCCCTAATGCCGAGGAAAGGACTGTTTACCGAAACCACTGTAACGCCCTGCATTTTCAAAACATTTTTCTTACTTTCATTTTTAGCCATATAAAATTTTTCTCTTTTAATTTATTAAAAACATGTGCGAAGAAAACATATCAGAGTAATTAAGCGGAATAATTTCAAAACATAGTTTTAATACTTTAAACAAAAGTCCATTGTCTTAGAAAATGTTTATCGAATTTAAAATCATAATTAATTGTTCAATGCAACCAATATTAATTTTCATGAGCCATAACCCATCAGGTCGAACTCAGCTGATAACCCATGAATCCATCCTGTGATGCCTCCTCCTCCACTTCAATAATACTGATCTTATTACAATCACTTGCATTGCACGTAAAACAATGAGCCTAACACTCAACAAGAAATAAAATGAAATATAATATGATGCATGCTCATATCTGATTATGTCAGAAGAGAATCCACCCCTATCTGTCTTTCACTCATAGTCTCATATCATTAAACCCATGCATTGAGCTGGGACATTTGGAATATTTCACACAAGGAGAATAGTTTATAGCCGAAACTAACTCCCAGGAGATAGGCTCTTGCATCCCGACGAGGGAAGGGTTAAATCTCGAGTCTCTCGGTTAGAATCCGAACTATCTCCCTAACCCCCAATTCCCATTATATTTATTAAGTCCGGTTTCTCCCATGCAATGTCTCTCCCATACAATGTCAATACCATTCCCACATGGCATCACTCTTATGTCTATGATCATGATGCATGTTAATGCTTATGCGATATCAATAGGAATCACAATATAATACAAAGAAAATATAACACAGAACAATACATGCTATCTCAACAGTGAGCAAATACAACACAGAACAATACGTGCAATATCAATAGAAAGCTAATATAATAAACGTGCAATGACAGAGAACAATACATATTAATTTACAAGGAGCATTTCATATTATTAATTTCACAAAGGGCAATTTATATGCTACAGAACAATTCGTATATTTTAACAGAAAGTAGTTTACAGTTTATTTAGCATAGGACAATTATCTCAAGAGCAATTCATATATTAATTATAGAGAACAATTGGTATGTTAACTAGCCATGAACCATTCGTATTTTAATTTCACAGGGAGCAATTTATATTTATTTAACGGAGGCAGTTCATATGCTAATTATCAAAGGGCAATTTATATGCTAGTTAACAAAGGCAATTTAAATGCAATTTAATAGAAAACGAGATGATCTATATATTAATTAACTGTTAACAGAGAGCAATTCATATATTAATTAATTTAACAGAGAGCAATATATAAAAATTAACCAGCAATAATTTATGAATTCAAGAACATTTACCACACCCAAGCCAAAACCCTCCAAGTCTGAAGCACTAATGCAAACAAATGCAAAATATTACTTTAAACCAATTTCTCGTTGTTCATTCCCACACGGTAAACAAACAATTCATAGGTCATTTTTATCTATTTCTCCATCAGATTATAACTAACAGAACTAAAACCAATTATTAACAAACCAACACTTCACGACAAGAGGAACATGTCACAGGAATCATCAAGGACACTAGTCAGTTCTTATCCTCTAATTGAAGGTAGCGAACAATTATCATGCGAACATCATTATTAATTAAAGAGGTAAACCATTCTCCATCATCTAAGCCTCACAATTCACCTAACAATGATCCCAAATAATTATCCACCAATTAATAGAAGCAAATTGGCACATCTCAGTGATTAATCAAGGCAGATTCAACAAATTCATATGAGCATAATCATCCAAAATCACAGGAGATTACCCAACAGAAATCAAAGATCACAAACATCCTGTGATGCAGGGCCTCCACTGGCCACTAGCATCCAATTTCTTACCTCCTGATAATTTATTTTCTATTGAACCTCTCCTTCAACCAGTAGCAGGACAACATGAAGGGACCTCCTTTTCTCTCTTCTCTCCTTCACACTCACTCACTCACTGGAAGAAGCAGAGTTTCTGTTTTCCCCACTCATGCACTCCCCTTCTTTCTCTCTTCACAAAATTTCTCCCTTTATTAATTAGCCATCCTCAGCTCCTTACTTTAAGCCTTCCTATTTCTCTCTTTTCACGCTATCACTCTCTCTCACATTTTTCCCTGGAAGAAATCTTCTTTTCTTGGAAGAAATCTCCTTTGCTCACTCACGTACTCCTTCTCTCACACCCACTCCCTCTCTCCCCTCTCTTTTCCATCTTTTAAAGAATCTTCCGAAGACAAAAACATAAGGCATCAGAAGATAGGGAAAGGAGAAAGAAGGAGTGGAGTCCTTTCATCCCTTGAATTACGCACCACTGCCCAAGACAAAACAAAATTCCTCTTCTTTCTTATTCTCTCCTTTTCATGCACTTTCTCTTTCTCTCCTTAACACCTGCTCTCTCTCTCTTAGCACTTATCCTCCTTGCTGAAGACAAAACTTCCTACTTTCTCCAAAAGAAGGCTGCGTCCTTCTCCCTAAAACGCGTGGCTATCATGGCTTCATTCGACAATTTATGAGTGGATAGTGTAAAGTGCAGAGAAAATTGTGGAAGACTAGGCCATGCTCATTTGTCTCAGTGGGATCGAATCTGAAGAAAACCGTATTTCATTGTCACACCCACTTCTTCACTTCTTCATTTTTCTCTGCTCCTATTTATTTTTTATTTTATTTTAATACTTCTTATCACTTAACTTTATACCCTTTCTTCACTTTTCTTCATCGTCCACTCTTCCTCATTTATTCTTTATCTTACTTTATGTCAAATCTTCACTTTTCTTCATTGGCCTTTTTCTTCCCCCATTTATTCTTTATCTTATTTTAATAATTCTTATCACTTAACTTTATCCATTCTTCACTCTTTTCTCTTTCCCGTTTATATCTTCAATTATTTCTTCAATCCTCCTATTTTACTTTACCTATGCCTTTCTCCGAAACACCAATGTAATATCTCCCCTAACAATTTATACTTTAATCCTCAACCAAAATTTCCAATTAACTAATTCTAATAATTTTATCAAATAACTCTTCAATAATTATCCAAATAATTCAATTATGCCCAATTAATTTCTTAACCCTTTATTTAATTCCGTTATGGGAAATTGGGGTATTACAACCACATAGTCCTCCAGGAGCACTACGAGTTGTACTACCCTAGGAGGAAGAGAATGACCTATGCGGTGGTTGCTGCTGCTGGATTTGTGGGCAGTTCTTCTTAATATGCTCTGGTTGCCCAAAAATATAGCACATGTAGGGGCTATAATGACCACTGCCAGACAATCCACTATTGGCACTCTGGCTCGGACCTTCACCAGATCCTCACCCCTCCTGGTTCTTCTTCGTCACCTTCTGATGTGAACCACAAATGTTAGAGATCCGAGACTCAACAACAATGCAGAAAAATCACAAGAAAACGCCTTTAAGATTCAAGGATAGGAGCTTGACCCGTTATCTATAAAGAGATAAGAATCAAAGCTATGATAGGAGCTTGATGCGAACCAAACTTGTTGGTTGAACCAAAGCTATCAAGCTTGATCTTTTCAAGTAAGCACTTGAAGAAGATCAAGTTCTTCAATAAGAACTCAAGAAGAGAATTTCAAAGAATCTCACACAAGCAAAAGCTCAATTTTTATTCATCAAAGTTCTTCCTCCAATGAGGCCTTACACTTGTTTAAATAGGCAAAAACTAGGTTAACCCTAAAACATAGTAAAATGACTAAAAAACCACAAAAGAAAGCAAAAATTTAGGGCTTTAGTGGGTGGTGGCCTTGGCAGCCACGCTGGCCTGGGCTGATCGTACTGGCTAGAACGGACACAGGCCGATGATGGCCGGGCTATCGGGATGGGCTGGAACGGGTGCCGACACTTGGCACTAGGTCAGATACGTCTCTGATGGGTGGACAGGTGTAGCGTTGATGGGGTACGTTGACGAGGTGCATTGACAGTGCTGTGTGCTCGCGCTGTGTGCTGTCTACGAGGTGCGTGTGCTGGCTAAATTAGGCACGCACGCTGGTGAACTGGGCTCACGCGACACGCTGCTAGCCGACTATTTTCTCCAATTTAGCAACATTTGCTTGCTTCCCATGCTTCCTTCCTCCTCCATTGCTTCTTCCTTAATACATAGCATCATCATGTGTCTTTGCTTGTCATTTGATGGTTCTTCAGCTTGGATTTCTTTGATGAAAACATGTATACTTTTTCCCATCTTCTTTCTCCTTGATCTCGTCATTGATCCTCCGATGTTTTGCAATGGATCTTGGCCTTTGGTAATGACTTGGCTCTTCATGGATCCTTGGATTAAATCACCTTCTCTCTTCTTTCTTCTTCTGCTTGTCTTGAAAACTCTCATAATTTGCATCTAGGACTCTCTCCACTCTCTAGGTGGGTTCAAATATCTGCACAAGATTGTCGAACTGCATAGCAGCAACTTCGTGCTGTAGTTTCGGCCTCAAGCCCAATTGAAACATTATCACTTGCCCCTGTTCAGAAATTCCCCCAGAGTAGGGTAGGAGCTTAAAGAACCTAATGTAGTACTCCATCACTGATCTATGACCCTGAGTCATCTCATGGAAGCTTCTGGCCATCGACTCGTGATGACTACGACTACTGTACTTCTAATACCTAGAATTAAACTAGGACTAAGAATAATAATAATTATGAATTTTTGAGATTTTGGAGTGATTGTATTATGGAATATACTACCTCAATTTTTCATAACAAAATTAAGTAAGGATAATTGAGAAATTAATTGAGTGTAATAGAATTATTTGGATTATTATTGAATATTTATTTGATGGAATTATTAGAATTGGTTAAATAGGAATTTTGGTTAAGGATTTGAAGTATAAGTTATTAAGGGAGTTGTTAAATTAATAATGGAAGAATTTAAGGGAGGAGAGAGAAGAGCAGTGGCGTTGTTGGGTGTTTTCGGTCGACCATGGGGAAATCGGTCGACTAAATGGTCGAACACTAAATATTACATATTGCTCCCAGGTTTTTTTTGTCAACGAAGTAGTCGAGGATGTGGTTGAGTAGCTTGACCGAAATATATTATAGATTGCATCTTGGGTTTTTGATTGAGTGACCGGTTGATAGAGCGGTCAAGGGTACAGAGGCAAAAGTATGAGTGGCGGTTCATGGTGCAGTTGACTGTGTGGTCGAGCATCGTCGACCAAAAAATATCACAGAAGCGGAAAAATAGAAGCGACTGAAAGAAGAATGGCAACCAAATTTGATCGGTCGATCACTGATCGACCAATAAATTTGGGTAGCGGTCGAGCACTGCTCGATCGATCCCACAGTGAAACGCTAAAGTACGTTGTAGCGGCTAGAAGGCATACATCGACCGAGAATTAGCGGTCGATGCATTGGTTACCCGAGATGAGAATTGAAAATCCCAAGGCATGCATTCACCTGTGATCTTTCCACGTATCCTCTCCTTTACATGTGGTAATTCCTAAGAGTGGTTAGGTAAGGTTTTATGGGGATTATTGTAAGGCTTATATGAGAAGCCTTCTCTGAGAAAGAGAGACATAAGAGAAAGAAGAGGGAGCTGAGTGCTCTAGAGAAGAATTAGAGAGAAAGTGAGAGAGAAGAAAGAAGAAGCAGAGAAAGGACCGGGCTTTTGGAAATAAAGAAGAAGAAGAAGAAAAAGAGGAAGGAAGAGAGAAAGGCCATGGGTGAGAGGAAGAAGAAGCAGGGGAAGAAGGTTCTCTTGGGTCCTCGTGGATTCCTCAGGTAATGCTCCCTGTTTTATTTATGAAATTTAGGTAGATGTTTGGATGATGCTATGGTTGCTTGATAAAGTGTTGAGAATTTTTCTATGTTGTTGATTAATGCTCCTGGTTGGTTATTGCTCCTTGGGTTTGTGAATTTTTTGGACCTGGATGTATTGTTCTGTTACATGCATATTAATGGTGGGTTGTATGTTACGACTTTGGATGGTCACGATTGAGATTTATCCTCTGTTGCATTTATAGCATTGATAATTATGTTATGTTGGTTGTGTTATGCACTTTTAGGATGTTGTTATTAGATGTTGAAGAATTTGGATATGCTCTGTGGTTTGGATGAATACTCTATTGGTTTTAGAATGTCCTCTATGTTTACTACTTGCCAATTTTTATGGATTAAGCTGATTGTTGTTAAAAGTGGAAGAATATGTGTTGTTTGTTGTGTGCAAATGTAATAATAGTTGAAGTGAAGAAAAAAGATGGAGCTGTGAAGTAGTGGTTGGTAAGTTTATACTCTGTTGGTTGGATTATACTCCCTATGGTTATGGCTTGGGATGTGCAAGTATACGGTTGTGGAGTATTTCCTTGTTTGTTACTGTTTCATGAATAGAAAGATATTATTAAAGATAGTTAATTATTAAGGAATATTATTATGATTTTATGGAACTCCATTAATGGTTGGTTAAGGATGGTTATTAATGATAAATATTATGGTTTTGAAGGTATTAAAGAGTAAGGATAACGATTAAGTGCTTAAATGCGTTAAAGCTTCAAAGTAAGTTGATATTGTCTGTGTTTTGCAAAAAGACATACATCGCAAGAATTAGGGTTGTATGCTGAATGTGTTTATTAGATTTAGGTTCTTTACATTTTAGATTTGATACAGTTAATGCTTCGAGGATTATAGGACTTTGATATTGATATGCTTTGAGGATGTATTGCTGCATGATGCTATGTTTATTAGAAATAGATTCTTTTAATGATATGTTTATTAGATTTTAAATGAAATTGATAATGATCATGCTTGTGGATTAGAGGGTGTTTATAATGATCATTCGAGGATTTTATTGATGATATATATATTGTATACGTTCACGAGCATCATGCATCATGGTTTTCAAAATAATACGAAAATGGTTTTCACACATGATTTTTAAAAAGGAAATAGATAATAAATGAATTAAACAGAATCAAATGGTATAATGGCACTGAGGGTCGGAGTGGCCTGTGTGGCCCGGCTTCCCAAAGAGGACATAAATAGATGCAGTCCAGAATAACCCGAGGTTCTTTCTGAGGTATTCTAGGATATGAGATGTGAGCTGTTAGTTGGTCCTCGATTGATATCGAGCCTGGCTGACGCAACAGTGTATGTGAGGCCGTTAAAGCATTGATGCGCACGACCGCTAGTGTGCTATGATTGATGTCAGAGCTGACTATTGTGCGTTGATGAGTACAACTGCTAGCAGAGCTTTCAGTCGATGTCGGAGCTGCTATATCGGATGTGTGGGGTTGCTATATATTGATGTACATAGTAGCTATCAGACGGTTCTATCGATGTCAAGCCTTTATCGCATAGCGGGTTGCCGATTGATGTCAAAACTGGGTTCATTGATGTGCAAAGTTATTGGGTTGCTGATTGGTGTTGGAAGCAGGTGCATTGATGTGCACAAAAATGGAAAACGAAAATGGAAAACAGAAACAGAGAACATAAAGATAAAAGAAAATGGAAAATGTAAAACTGTATACGAATTTTAAAATGGCATAGTACGTGTATTGTATAGTTTATTTCATATCACTTATTGAGTGTTAGACTCATTAATTAAGTCCTGTGATATAGGTATGTACGAGAATAGGAGAATAGGTTAAGGAGCAGTTGATGAAGTATTTGCACGCGCAAATCTTGTGGCTGGGTAGGCTAAAGGGATTTAAGAAAGAGAAATTGTTTGTAAAAGGTTTTGTAAAGCTATTTAATTGTAAAAGAAAAGACTTTTATTTATTTCTGCTGCGATTTATAAAAGGTTTTTAAGAAAGGAATTTTAATTATTGTGTTTCATGAAAGAAAAGTCTTCTGCTGTTTTTCTAAAAACAAAGTTTTTAATTTTACACGTTTTCAAATGTAAAAAAAATTGGGTCGCTATAGTACTGTGCCTAGAACACCTCCGTAAAATCCTTCCACCCCATGGATTGCACATAGTAACTTGATCGTATGGCGTTCTACTAGCTTGATGCCAACTTCTCTAGGTAGTGAGTGGCAATTCCCACCTAGTAATCCTCTGGAATTTGGAGTGCATCAAAATTCTTTTCCATTTTCTAGAGTCAATTCTCCACTCCCATAGGACCTCGCACCACCCTAAAAAACAGGTGGGCTCAGTTTGACAAATTCCTAGAAACAAGTCATCCTGGTCCCAACAGGCTCTTGGATAGGTCTACTACTCCCAGCTAGATTTCACAATGCTTCCACCATTGCAGCAATGGTATCAACATTGCTCTCTTGAGGTTGAGCACATCAATTTCTCCTTCTTGGCGACATATTGTCTATTCTGAGAAAGAAAAATTTCACTTGGTTAGAAAGGTTGATTTGTGTACAATTAACAAAAATCCAAAGTCTTAGTGTAAAGTGAGATTTTTTTACACCATTAAGTTCTCGACTGATCACTATTTAGGAGTTTGAGAACCTTGAAGCTCTAATACCATTTAATTCTTTCATGACTCGGAGGCGGGCCTAATAGAATCGCCTAATCAAGCAACTCAATCCTGGAAGAGAACCCGATCGCTCAACATGAGGCTAGGATGTTAGCGGAAGACTTTTATAATCAGCTCACCCCAAGAGATATGGGTCTAGGTCCGTATAGTGATCACGAGAATATCGGTGCATAAAAATAAATAATCTAAAGTACTGTACAACAAATCCAACCAACAGTTATAAGTTTATATAGACCAAATAATATCCTCACCATGAAATAAATCTAAAACAATCCAAACCAAATAGGAAATAAAGGGAAAACTCCAACTCTGGATCCCTAGTTGCTCTTTCCTTTACCTGGAATGGGCGGGGGTCGTTTGGGGTGAATGACTAACTTTGTAAGGAAAATCTAAACTAGATGCAATGCATGCAAAAACTGTCTTTCTCATCCTTTAGAAAATCAATGTCATGCTTCTCATTTACCAACATGGATTTTAAATCATAAAACTCTTTATCTTCTTATTAAAACAGGCCCAATGTCATTGATTAGGCTTTTGTAAAAAACATGCTGTATACATAGACAGTTATAACTCAAAAATATGTCAACACCTTTTTCGAATTTGAAAACGTCATTAATGAAAAGGGATGGTCACACAAGGACCCATTTGGTTATCATCATTGAATAGGTGGCCATCTGTCGATTGCAACACCTCTTGAGGTAGAAGAAGATGGTACCCGCATCCGTAGGCCAAGCGGCGTACCCATCTATAATATCAATAATGAATAAGGTTGTCGGTGTTGGGTTGCTCCTCAATTAGCCACCTACTGTATCCAAGTTGATGAGGGTTGCCGGTGAGCTTAGCTACGAGCCGTCATGCCACTCGTCAATTGAAAAGGTGCTAGGCAAGCAAACCCAGCGACTGACAACCTCCCATCCATGTGACTAATTGTAACGACCCGAATTTTCGTAAATCCTTTAAAATGCGTGAAATTTTTGAAATTTCTTTTTGAAACCAAATCAGAGAGCGCCTAAGTCCAGATTGCTACCAACCATTCGTAAAACTCGTTATAAAATCCAGTTAATAAAATTTATGCAGAAGTGTTATAAAACAAAGTCTTTTCTTGAAAACGTTTGTGGAAGCGTAAATAACAAATTTAAGGAAGAAATACCAACCGATTTAAATACTACTTTTTATACAACTCACTACTTAATTTAATTACAACTTTGAAAACTAACTTAACTAAAAACTGTTTCTCTTTGACCCTTTTTATGTGCCTGGCCAGCCACAATCTCCCTCGCGCGTTCAAATCCATCATCCACTGCTCTTCATATTGTTGTTCATCTTTTCGTTACTCTTAGTCTGTGCATTTGTTTCCACGTACTGGTACCTACATGTACACCACAAGTAATATGTGAGCCTAATGGCTCAGTAAGGAAAAGGGTTCTATGCATATGAATGTCACTCTTTAGTCTATTTTGGAATGGGGGCCACCCAAACCAATCATTTCATTAAGTCATTAATCTGTTCCTTACTTTACTTCTTCTTACTTTGATCCCTTGGGATCCATCATTCTATTATTCTATTTTTCCATACTCGTACTTCGAGCTGGAATTGGGAGGTTTTTCTTGTGCAATGGCATAGTGGCCGGACCTAGCCTTTTTCCTCGCATCTAGAACTCCCGTACCCTATGAGGGAAGGGCTACGCTTAGATCACAGACTAGATCCGCTACCCATCCTCTCCCAATTCTCTTTTCTTCTTCCTTTCTTAACTTTTGACTTCACTTATGCATGCTTGCGTACCACCATCAAGGTGGCACTTCCTAGGCTTTCTATTAATAATGATGCATGAACATATATTCTCAACCTATCGTGATGCATGATACTTCACATACATACATTCATAATAATTGAAGCGCGCATAGAAGTAATTGAAAATGCATGTAAGGAAAGTAAATCGTATAATAGAAGGAAATAACTGTGTACATAGAAAACAAGCACAATATCAAATTGAAACAACGAATGCATACAAGTACGGTAAACCTACAAGTAATTTATATAAACTATCAAGCTTAACAATTAACTACATTTATCATGCTAAATAAATATCCTAATTAGTTATCATGCTTGCTTCGAGTTACGATCGTTAATCTAGTTGGTTATCCTAATTAATTTACGTGTTCAAGGATTAATTACATTTATTATTCTAATTAGATATCTTAGTTAAAATTCCTAGTCTATTTACATACTTCCCACATTTGTCATTCTAGGTGATTATTCTACTTAGTTACCTTAGGTGATTTACATGCTCAAGTTGATTACTTCAGTTAATTGTTCTAGTGAATTAACATGCTCCGTTAATTGCGTCAGTTAATTGCGCTGGTTAATTAACATGCTTTAATTAATGATCTAGTTGACTATCCTTTAATTAATGATCTGGTTGACTATCCTAATCAATTACATGCTTAAGGTGAATTACATGCTTTTATCCTAGACGATTTAAACATGCTTATTTTACTCTAATCAATTATATGCTCAAGTTGATTAATTACGTTTATCATTCTGATTAAATATCTTAATCAGTTTCCTAATCCGTTTATATGCTTCCTACATTTATCATTCTAGGTGATTATTCTACTTAGTTATCCTAGTTAATTTACATGCTCGATTAGTTAACTATCAAGCTCAGCTAGTAAATTGATTGACATACACAACTAGTTCGTTAATTAACATGCTCAAATTAGGTTACGATCAGAAGTCTAGTTAACTAAACATGCTTAAACCTTCAGTAAGTAAAGCTATAACTAAGTGTAGCAGAATATCACCGTAAGTGGTTCATTCTTTCCTTAATCCTTCAGTAAGCATTCATCACGTCTAAACATTTCATTTATCTAAGCATTCGTTAAACATTTTCATTCCTATGATTGCAGTAAATAAATTATGAGAACTAAGGGAGCTAATAGCAGTAAATAAACTACATGAAACTAAGGGAAACTGACGACAGTACAATCACCAAGAATAAACTCAACTCACGCACACTACTTGTGGTGTAGAGTCTCCTCTGGCCAAGACACCCTATTTCCTTTCCTCGAATCTTTAATGCGCAGTAGTATTTAGTTGTTATTCTTCTTGTCTTCTCCTTTGTATCTTCTCTTCTTCTTTGTCCCTAACACCGCCCATATAATAAGTACCCGAACAAAGTCAACGACCTATACTAAAAGCGAAGAAGAGTATGAAACCAACGACATTAACTATCAACCAATGTACGACTTAATTTTTGATATTCATAATATATTATCCATAACCCAAATCAAGACAACCGTAGATATCTAATAACAACAACCAACACATTTCATTATATTCTATCTTAACAAAACAACAGTCGAATCGCCCAAACGTTTAAAGCAGTTATCAATGTGCATAATACTCACTTAATTCTCACAGTATTCCCACAACACATTATGCTTGATATTAATCAGCATAAACATTAGACTAATAGCATAAACATTAGACCAATAAATCATCCAACGTAAATGATTAACTAACCAATTCCAGCATACCAACGTCCCATTATAACAATACAACGAACATTAAGCTATAACTAAATTGCAAATCAATGATATTCGATAATTCACAGATAAGCTTCACATAGCAATTTCCTTATATCTCAATATAGCCATTCATATAACGAGTCCAATTCAGTAATTAGTTAAAAGCCTCAATTCATTATCAGTTGTAACAATCACAACACATAAGTAGCACTACGTAACTAAAATCAACAGAGCATATTTTCATCTCAACAACTAATTCTAATTGATAGAAACAACATTTAATATGAAAACAACCAACGATCAACACTTCCAATAAAATCAATAAGGCAGTAACATCCAAAGAAATATTCAAGCAATAACGATCAAACGCATAACAAGATTTCTCGACAACAACATTCAAACATAACCAATTACAAAAACAGTGTATCAAACCTATGTTTCTATCATTCTCAAAAATCAATTTATCACAGGAACATAACATAATCCAACCTGACAACCAACACATAATTGAACTCCCTCACATAATCAATAAGAGTATATCGATTCTAGCAAGTCAATTCACAGAACCAAGAATTGAAATCCAACAGAGGCATCATCACAACTGCAACCAAGAAATTCCAATACTAACAGGTCATTCCTCCAATAACAGAACACCAATTTAACAACAACAACTTATTCCGAAATTCCTAACTAAATAACATAACCAATTCAATAGAATGACCATCCATCATTATCCCATAACTTGTAACTAAATCATAGAACACATAATCAACCAACAACAGGGCCAATAATGATCAAGTGCATAACATAGCATTTCCATATATTTCAATATTCAACATGTTTGAAATCCAATAATAACCATATATTTCAATATTCAACATGCTTGAAATCCAATAATAAATTGAACATAATACTCACAACAATACACAAAGTGTAATTTTCAACAACACACACAATTAGCCTTAGCTGTACAATTTGAATTTCCAACAACAGAGTGCATAAATAACAAAACAACACATTAACTCAAGCAACAGAGCACCAAGCATACACTCAACACATTATTAACCAACCAACAGCAATTACATGCAGAAGCAACCAGAATAATCAACCATCAGAGTCTGTTATAAGCAAAATAGGGAAGGAAACTCACCTCCAGAAGCATCGGCCAACCTTCAGAGAGAGAGCTCCCAGCTCCAGCCTCCATCTTTCCTCCTTCTGCTCAGGGTTCAGCTCTCTAGAGAGCACTCCCATTCCTCCCCTACACTCGGCTTCACCAGCAAGGAAGGAGAGACACCTCAATTATACCTCCACTGCCACCCTATGGAGTAGAGGCACTCCACACACTACCCTGCCATCCACAGCTATGAGGTCTACGCTGTCCCCTCATCAATTCTTGACGAGCAATCACCAAGGGAAGAAATCGGACCACAAGCTGGACCAGGGCCTTCGGCCGGTCTAGCTTGCATCGCCAAATCGCCTAACGACCTGAGGCCATGCAACACGAAGCATCACCGAGCATTGACGTTGCCATCCGCCTTACTGTCGCCATCCCGTCGCCGAGCAGTATCCTGGAACCGCGCCCCTCAACCCAACGCCAAAGCTCACAATTACGACTCGCGACGCTCGCCGTGAAGGAGTTGCTCTCGAACGCGTCTCGAGCTTGCCTG
>CM039473.1:5784854-5840997 GCA_022433065.1 Begonia loranthoides
TCCCCGTCTCTCCCTCCTCTTCCCATCGGGCTCTCCCCTTTCACGATTTTTGTCTCTCCATCTAGTGAATGGCCGAAGGCCATTCACTTAAATGGGCTAAACCGGTTCACTCAATGAACCGGTTCATCACTCTTTAATTTCTCCTGCCATTTTAAATCCTCCTATGTAATTATTTTAATTCATTAATTTAAATCCCCAATTAATTAATTTATCACACCCCTCCTTAATTCCATTAATTTAACTCCTTTATCCCAATGTTATATATTTTAATTCATTAAATGAATATTTATTTTATTTTGATTATATTAATTTCCCGTTAATTTCCACAATATATTATCTAACAAGACGTTCTTGGTAATACCCCGATAGTCAACCCACTTAAAAAGTCGGGGTATTACACTAATTCGCTGGCCAGGTTTTGGGGCTCGAAAGCCAAGGAGTGCGTCATCACTGCCTTATCACCCTTTTGATTTTAGGAGCTTGAAACCCGAGGACATGTCACCAATGCCCTTTCACCCTTTACGTGCATACAAACAACCAATCTTCTTGTGAAGAATATTGCACGGGAAAACCTCATGATACTTTAGTGCCAAGACCGCCTAAAGCATCATGAGAATTCATCCTCTCAACATATCCACAGAATATCGAAAAAATCATGTACGATAAAGTAAAAGTGAGATAACATAAGTATACATAAAAACAAACATGTTGTCGAACAGTCCCTGTCAGGATTTCAAGTGTGGTACCCCAAAAAATATTAGTTCAACAAAATGATGAAATGTAATGCACAAGGTATAGAAATCCCCACCTTTTTGGTGTTCACTTTTACTGATTAGAGCAACATTCTCCTTGGGAATTGTCTTAAAGTATTGAAACTCGTCCGAGCCTAAAAACATGTCAAAATAACTGTTTTCCTACGAAAAACATGGTGGTTCTCTTGTTTTTTTGCCTTCCAACGACAAATAACCCTACAAAAACTTCAATTCGACCAATATAAAAGAGAGATGTCCCTCGGATTTGAGTTTTTAAGCTCTAATCCAAAGCCAATAAAATTCCAAATTTTAACTTCAAAATTGGAAAGGTTAAATAGAGTTACTCACCAACAGCCTTCACAAAAGTTGGTGGCCTTGACTTTGGGAACCCAAATCTGTGGTTGAAATCTCTCAACTATCCTCTCTCTCTCTCTCTCTCTCTCTCTCTCTCTCTTGTTTCTTCATTGTCGGGCACGGGAAGGGGAGAAAACCCTCTTCTCCTACTTCCTCTTATTTTATCTAATTTTTTGTATTAATTTAATAAATAAAATATATTTTATATATTAAATAAATCCAATCCTGATTCCGATTCAAATTCTGATTTGTTTCAAATGCCAACTGACAATGATTCTTTAGCCGAAATAATGTACCAAATTCATTTCCTCAATTAATTTACTGCTCGGTAATATCCAATTTTACAGATTTTTACTATTTGACCAAAAATTCACATGTTGTTGCTACATACAAATCAGGTCAACTTTCCAACACCTTAACCTAATATTATGTGAAAAATTAACATGTGGAATTTGTTATTATAAAATTCAATGGTTTTACACTAATAGCCATAACATCCTGTGGATACATTCCTTTATGTAGAACATATCATCAGTAGATTCTTCAATCCAAATGATAACATTTTAAACTTTACTTATTCACTATTGACGCATTCCTTTATACGAATATATGTCATTAGTGGATCCTTCAATCTAAATGACGATGTCTTTTACTTTACTTATCCAGTACAAATGCATTCCCTTATGCAGATACACATCATTAGTGGATCCTTTAATCCAAATGATGACATCTTTCACTCCACTCATCAACCGCTAAAGCGTTCCCTTCTGCGAATACACATCATCAGTGGATCTTTCACTTTACTTATTCACCATGGGCATGCTCCCTTCCTCTGATATACATCATTAGTTGACCCTTCAGTCCAAACAATGACATCTTTCACTTTACTTATCCATCGCGGGCACATTCCCTTCTGCGAATACATGCCACCAGTAGGTTCTTCAATCCAAGTGATGTCATCTATCACTATACTTATCTGTCGTGGACACATTCCCTTTCACTGATACAGGTCATTAGTGGACCCCACTCATCATTCCTAGGCACTTACCAAATCCTCCATGGATGCTTTTCCAACTTGACCCACATATCCATTAAATTCCAACTTGATCCTTAGTCTACCATGAGGAGGAAATTTTTGGGTGTTACAACTAGATCGAGGCAATGTTTTGATTGTAACGAGTTTGGGCATTTCTCAAGAAGGTGTCCAACACTTGTTGGAGAACAGAGGAAGGTTGCTTCTAGAGTCTTTGCCTTTATTAAAGTTGAAAATGAAGAACAGTCTATCATGGTGTCAAGTACAATTAATATTGATGGTATTGCTGGTTACACTTTCATAGATTCAGGAGCTACAACTTCATTTATGTTTTTTGTATTTAGTGCTAAGTTAAATCAGTTGTCTAAGTCATCTAAGCATGTGTTTGAAATGATGTTGCCATTTGGTGAATATTTACGTTCAGTGTGTGTTTTGAGGGGTGCATGGTTAGTGTAAATGATAGGCAGTTACCTATTGATCTTATAGTAATTTACATGATGGGGTATGACATTATATTGGGAATGGATTGGTTGTTTGAGCACTTTCCAACTATCGACTGTAGGAAAAGAAGAGTTTATTTTTGACCACTTGGTTGAGTAGAATATGTCTTTCAAGGGATGAAGAATAAAAATAGACTACCTATTATTTTTTCGACTAAGGCACGAAGGTTATTGAACAATGGAGGTATTGATTTATTAGCTAGCATGATTGATACATGCATTAAGCCTGCAGTGAAGTTAGAAGAAATTACTGTTGTTCAAGAATCTACCGAAGTTTTTCTTGATGAGTTGTTGGGATTACCACCTAACCAAGAGATAGAAATTGGTATTGATTTTTATCCCGGTACATCACCCATATCGAAAAACTGTACCAAATGGTTCCTGTTGTAACTCCTCAAGACATTAAAACCCTTTTCCTTCTTTTTTTTAAAAAAAATATATAAGTCATAAAAATTGTACCTTTAAAACTATACACAGCAGAAGTCTTTAAAATAAGTCTATTTTGAAATCTAAACTTAAAAAAACTCAACGTTAATTAAATATCATTTCTTACCTTTTTAAAATCATTGCAACTAAAGTTTCAACAAAACTTATTTAAAGTCAAACATAGTAAAAGTTATCATTTAAATAAACATAAGCCTTTATAAAATATTTCTGCTTAAATCTGAACAACAATAAATATAACTTTGAATAAAAAGTTTTATGACTCATTATTAAAATCCATCTTTCCTTTAATCTTCACCCACTGGTCAACTTCGCTTTGACACGCTTTAGCTTCGCCCATGAGAATTTCTCTTCAACCATGTTATCAATTGTTCTATCTTCATGTTCCTCTATAACTTTATTATTACCTACATCACAAAGTTCACCCATGATCCTAACGCTCAATAAGATATGTATAACATTAAACATGACTATGCAATGCAATTTCGTAAAAACATGTCTTTCTGTTCTTTTTTTTTTCTTTCTTTTAACTACCTCACAACCTTTATCAAGATTCTTACGAGAAAAGTAGGCACGACTATGAGAAACATACTACTGAGTCTTGTGAATTTCGGCGAGATAGGACCCCTTATCGGGATCTCTGTTAGTGTTGTGCACTCAATGCGCAACCAGTTGGTGAACTTGGGCCAAGCCCCGACATAACCGAGCTAACAACCTTATCCCCCATATGACCAACCTTTGCGACAACCTTTCCTCAACCTTTTATATTCTTTCTTACGTATCTTAAATTCTTTTTCTATCTTTCTTACATGAAAACATATGCATGTAAACCATTCTTGTTATTTTTTTGAAAAACATGATGCATGAAACATATATGATACATGATAACAATCTAACATGCGTAGACATAACAATAAACATATCATTGATCAACGTCTCAATATGAGTAGGAAAGCAATAATCATATCCTCGATTAACGTCTCAATATGAATAGTAAACAAGCAATAGTCATATCCTTTATTAACGTCTTAATATGAATAGTAAACAAACAATAATCATATCCTCGTTCAACAGCTAGTAGGGATCACATCCTATCATCTTGAAACACGTCCTCACTCATCAACCAATATAAATCATATCCTCAAATACCACAACATGAACAGTAATCAACAGTAAACAATCGATAAACATCATATCCTCGAACAACAGTCTGTATGCATCAAAGAAAACATCTCTTACTTAGAATTTTTAATGAAGTTTGACTATTCCTAACACTTCCCACTCGCTGACCTTTCCTTTAAATAAATAAAGAGTTAGTTACTAAAAGAATAACTCTAAACATTACTCACGATCAAAAAGTACTTTGGGAATAAATAG
The DNA here is from genome assembly GCA_022433065.1 of Begonia loranthoides. NCBI lineage: Eukaryota > Viridiplantae > Streptophyta > Magnoliopsida > Cucurbitales > Begoniaceae > Begonia > Begonia loranthoides. Next base: position 5,789,315 of record CM039473.1, read on the forward strand.
TGAAACCTGAAGGAAAGTCTCACTCAAGAGCTTGAGAGAAAGCTCTCTCATCCATGGGGTGGGTTCTTGGGTGATTAGGGTTTAACCCAAAACCTAATATTTATTGAACTAAACAAGGAAGGCTCGCGAGATAAAATCCCACAAAATTGCGTCTAAACCTTATCTTTTCCTAAACAGTCTAAGGATCAAAACGTAGCTCGTAAGAAATTTTAAAACCTAGCCTAAATAAAACCTGCTCGATGTACAATGAACGCGCGACCACCTGCTCGATGTACAAAGAACGCGCGACCACTCACTTGACCAATGGTCAACAACCATGTCAACCCTAAAACTTATATTTGCGGTTGCCAAAGTAACCGCAAACGCAAACACTTCCACGGAAATCAACACTCCCATGTAACTCCAACGTTACAGTGAATTCCTTAAGTCTAACGATGACATTTCACTTCGTCCAATAACCCACTGCGAAAACCTATCCATCCGTGGAAATGAACGCTCCTACTCTGATGCTAATAACCAAGACTGACTAATCCAAACAATGTTGTTCCATCATGTAAAACACTACCATAGACACAAACGCAGTTGTAAAAACAAGCTAAAAACATAAAACAACAACGCTTCTTACTTACTTAATGCTCCTCAGTGGCATCTTTCTCCTTCCATGGAATAATCTTTTCCTAATCTAATGGCTCACACTTCTTCTGCTAAACTAAATTTAGTGGCTCAAAATTCTTTAATGCCCAAGAAGCATCAAACACTCCCATGGAAGCATCTTTTCTTAAATCCAACGATCCACGTACCTTTCGCTAAATTGATCTAATGGTCCAATAGCCTCCCGTATCAAACACTTCTGCGGAGCATCATCCTCCAATCCAGATTGATCACAGCAGTTCCTAAACCTCATCCAACGACTCCTAATGCATTGATCCTTCCTACACATATTTTTCTTAGATTCAATAATATAATATATTAAGCTATCAATTAAATCTTTTCCGTAATCGTGGATTATTACCCATTATTTCTTTACTAATTCTTAGCTTTTCAAATTCCTTAAAAATTCTTATTTTATTTTATTATCTATAATATAAAATTATTTATTTTAACTTTATGAATTTAAATAATTCTAATAATACTACTACTTTAATTCGTTCATTAAAATTCTCCAATTAATCTATTTAATTCTAAATTATAATTAATCATGAAAAATATCGGGTATTACACTTGTGGAATTAAAAGAGTTGAAGTCACAGATTGAAGAGTTGCTTAAAAAAAGTTTTATTTGTCCGAGCTTTTCACCTTGTGGTGCTCCCATCCTTTTTATCAAAAAAAAAAAAAAAGAATCTATGTGAATGTGCATTGACTATAGGGAGTTGAACATATTGATTATTAAAAACAAGTACTCTTACCAAGGATTGATTATTTATTTGATCAACTGCAAGGTGTGATAGTGTTCTAAAAAATTGATTTGCGATATGGATATTACCAACTAAAGGTTAAAACCAAGGATATTCCAAAGACCGGCTTTCAGACTAGGTATGGCCATTATGAATTTTTAGTCATGTCATTAGACTTACAAATGCACCAACAAGATTTACAGACTTGATGAACTATGTTTTCAAGGACTATCTGGATAAATTCATAGTCATTTTTATCAATGATATTTTAGTATAGTCCTACGATAAGGAAGAACATATAGAGCACCTAAGAGTTACTTTGTTGATTTTAAAGCCACGACAATGGTATTTAAAATTTTCTAAGTGCAAATTTTATTTGGAAAATGTCAACTTTCTAGGTCACGTCATTTCTTAGAAAGATATTATAATGGATCCAATCATGACACAAGTAGTTCTAGAATTGTCGCAACCGAGAAATGCCAGTGAAGTGCATAGTTTTCTCGGCCTGGCTAGATATTATGTAACGACCCGATTTTTAATTACCTTTGAAAACGCGTAAAATTTAAAAATTTTTCTTTATAAATACAGCGGAAAACGTTTCATTCTAAAAACTAGTTAAAAGACAATAATTGAAATCCTTTTATTAAAACATTTGGTAAAACATAGCGGAAGTCTTTTTTAAATAAAACAAACATTTAAACTACAGTTTAATTACTTTACAAAGTCTTTTACAAAACTCTTTTACAAACCACTTTCTTTAAATCCCTTTAGACTAGCTAGCCACAAGATCCGCGCTTGCAAATCCTTCATCAACAGCTCCTTAACATGTTCTCCTGTGTGTATACCTACATCGTAAGACTTAACTAATAAGTGTAAGGCTTAGTAAGTGATATAAAAGAAAACTGCAAACATGCTATGCATCTTTTAAAACCACGTGTCGTTATTCATTTTCGTTTTCTTTTATCTTATACATGTTAATCTCTTTTCTTTTGTTTCTATGTCGGGCTTTACCTACCGGTCCACAAAAACCATTAATTACATTTCTTTTGTTTCTGTGTCGGGCATTACTTACTGGTTCACAAAAACTGTTTAATTACATTTTTTTTTGTGCCGGGCTTTACCTACCGGTTCACAAAAATCGTTGTCTTTACATGCTTGGGTTGCTGGGCATCACTTACCGGTTCAACCCCTTTACTTTACTTTACTTTACTTGGTCATTTACTTTACATTTATTCATATTTCATTTCGTTTCCACATTTCCTTTTAAATCTATGCATGAAAATCATTTTCGTAATCTTTTGAAAACCATGATGCATGTCATGCTCGTGAATGCATACAATGTCTATCTTATCCGTACCATAACCTTTAAGCATCCTCATCTAGGGGTGGGCATTTCGGGTTCGGGTCCGGTTCCGGACCGTTCAGAACCGAATAATCGGTTCTTGGTTCCGAAAGGTTGAACCCGAACCCAGAACCGATGGGCATGGGACCCAAACCACGGAACCGAGGTCGGTTCCGGGTCCGAACCGGATGTTCCCGGTTCTAATTACAGCTTTTTTTCACCTCTCCATAGACTCAAATCTGCTGCAAAAATTTCAGATTACAGCTCATTTTTCTTCTTGGTCGTCGTCTTCTCTGAAAACTTCCGACAAGAATCGAACCCAGGTAATAGATTTCTGTTTCTTCTCCGCTCATCCAAATTTTCTCCCTTCTTAAGATTACTTACTGTTTGTTTTCTGAACATGTGGTGCAGGATGAGTGTTGGTTGTAAACCCGCTGAATCACAGCCTCAAGCTCACCCAACAGGCAAAAATGGAGACTTGCAGTTGCAGAAAACAGGTGGGGGTGGGGAAGTTACAGATCTGGGTTTGTGGGGTTTGGGGGGGAGGGGGCAGGGGAGAAGTTCCAGATCTAGAATCTGGGTTCAGGAATCCTCTCTCTAAAAAGAAAATCACTTTGGTTTATTTGTAAGTTTTTGAAAAGATTGGGTCCATTTTCATCCACCCTTCTCACATCTTTACCATTTGTTCAATTCTTGGGTATTTGTGTTTGCTCTGATATGTTGGATTTAAGGAGAGGAGAGAGACAGAGGAGGAATGAGAGAGAGTGAGATAGAGGAGATAGATCCTCCCAGAATGCTAGCTTCGTGATTTTTTTTTATTTTTGTTTGTGAGAAAAAGCTTTAATGTCTGATAGAGCTCCATGTGATCGGTTCTCGGTTCTCTCGGGTATTGGCTTAAGGAACCGCGAACCAATACCTGGAACCGATGACCAGAACCGAACACGATTAAAATCTTTTTGTAGAACCGAGAACTAGAACCGAACCTGGAACTGATATTGGTTTCGGGTCCGGTTCCGGTTCTTATCGGTTCCGGCCCACCCCCTATCCTCATCTATTAAACACATCATTAAAAGAACCTAATTCTAATAAACGCTCAGCAAGCAACGGTACAATTTACGAAACATGCTCAATATCTAGTAAAGCAATAAACAACATAAATATACTATGAAAGCAGTAAATAGTCAGCATACAACCTTAATTTTTGCGATGTAGGGTTTGAAGACCAAAACACATGCATATCACTTACTTGCGGTCCGTAACGCATTTAGCACTTTATTATTCTCTCTTTAGTACCTTAAAATACATAACACCCAATCATTAACAACCATTCATTGAATTCCATAAGCTTTAACACTTAACAATTTCCAATATTCAACTTCAATCTATAATTCATTATCCTTTAATGGTTTCCATTAATCATGACAATATTTCTTAACAAATATTCAGGTAACATCCAAGTTCACAGGGTCATAATAACCATTAACCAAATTGTTGAATAACATTTCTTCTCAACCAACAATTATTATCCATCATCACAATCCCACTATAATGACCATTATAACGACCCAGATTTTCGTAAATAGTAAAATGCGTAAAATTTGAAATTTCTTTTTAAAACAAAACGTATAAGAGTACGTCTAACTGGATCGCTACTAACTATTTCTTAAAACTCGTTATAAAAACCAATTGGTAAAATGTGCAGAAGCGTTATCGAAGAAAATAAAACCATCTGTTTAAAATCTTGCGGAAGCGTAAAGAAATAAACCCTTGTAAATCATAGCAGAAGCGTAAATAAATAATTTAAAAGGAAATGTAAATAATGGAGCATAATACAATAATTTAATGTGATTGCAATCGTTTACTCATTCTTTTCTTTGCCTGGCCAGCCCCAAGTCTCGTGCATGTGGAATCATTCATCCCTACATCATTATGTGTTTATCATCTACTTATGATCTGTTCGTCGTTGTACCTACACCACAAGTAAGGACGTGAGCTTTCGCCCAGTAAGGAAATGGGGGAAAACAATTATGCATATCTCTCTCTTTAATTCTTATTGGAATGGGGGCCACCCAAACCAATTCTTTCATTACGTTCATTGGTTCTTGGTTCTTTACTTGTACTTCGAGCTGGAGATTGGAGGTTGTCCTTTGAGATGACCTAGTTGATCGGCTTCTAACCTCTTGTGCGCATGCTAGTCCCTTTCCCGACTAGGTGAGGGTGTATCCTAGCTGCTACGCTAGATCTGGACTACCCATCTACCCCAACTCTCTAGTCATCCCCTTTCTGGCATATCCTGCCTTCAAGGTTCCTCCCCTTCTGGCGTATCCCGCCTTCAGGGTTTCTTTCTTTCCGGCATATCCCGCCGGAGGGTTCTTCGGTGATGGACGTATCCCGCCCATCCCGAACATTCTTGTTCTTAGCGTTTTCCCTCACTCATGCATGTGTGAGTACCACCCCAAAGTGGCACTCCCTACGGTTTCTATTAACATGATACATAATGCATTATAACGTACATCAAGAAAATTGAAATGCGCATTGAAGTAAAAGTACTATAATTGAACTTGCGCATATAATGAATAACAATAATTGAAAGTATACATAAATACAGGAAACAATTATGGTATCGAATTGAAGCAGCAAGTGAACAAGATGAGATAATAAAGTAACTTACAACAAATTACAATTTAACTAAACATGCTCATTGAACTAAGCTAGGCTAAACATGGAAACATGCTGTAAACAACGAGTATCGAAAATTAGAAATCCTTATTCTAGCTGGTTAAGCATACTGATATTTTAATTAGTCAAATATGCTATATTTAATAGTTTAGTTATTATCCTAGTTAATTACATGTTCAACAATTTAGTTAACATGCTCAAGGTTTAGTTATTGATTAAACATGCTCCAATTGGTTAACGTGCGGACATGCTCAACTAATTCAACATACTAATTACTAAACATGCTCAAGGATTGATTATTCATTACACAACTAGTTAAACATGCTCGTATTACTTAATAAGATTAAACTAACATATTCGGGTAGAATTACAATTATTATGCTAAGTAGTTATCCTAATCAATTTACATGCTCAAGATAGTGATTGGTTATTCTAGTCAATTTACATGCTCGGATTGCATACTTCTATTCTAATAATTCAAGCATACTTAATTATCGTTGTTAACTAGTCATCGTGGATTGATTAATTAACACAGTAAACATGCTCGGACTATTTATTAATGGGACACTCGTTAAGTTAATTAACATACTTGAGAATTAACTTACACAACTAGTTAAGTATGCACAAATTTGCTATTTCACGACTATTAAGTTAATTAATAAAGTAAACATGCTCAATCAAATAAACATCATATAACTTAGATCTATCGTTACTATCTTAGTTAGTTAATGTGTTCAATGATGTGATTAACAATTGAATTAGACAACTGGTTACGTAAACATGCTCAAATAGAATTACCATTATTATTCTAGCTAATTATCCTAATTAAATTGCATGCTCATTATCACAAGAACTAATACTAGGTTATGAAAGCAAGACAAACAAATGGCAGCAGAACAATGATGAAATACATAGCAGCTTGAAATTAATAACTGAACAGAAGTCAAACTATAAAGAACAACTCATAATAATGTCTTCGCACTTAACTCATCTATCTCGTTCATTAGCTAAGCATTTCTCGTTCATCAATTGTCTATCACTCATTCATCCATTATTTAAGCCTTTATGACAGAACTAACAATATCACTTAACAGTAAAGAATACCAACAATGAATAATAGCAGTTATATTAACCAAACAATATTACAAAGCTAACAATAATCTACCCTAACAATCCAAGGAAATAACAACAAGATATCATTCAAGGAACACAACACTACTCACGCACACTACTTGTGGTGTAGGACCTCCAAATGGCCAAGACACACCCAAGTTCCTTACCTCAAATCTTTATCGTGTATTGCACTTAATCGCTGTCCATTTATCTCTTTCCAATACCTTCACAATTAACACATTTATCATTGACAACTTCTCATCGAAATCTATACTTTAACACTTAACAAAATGCCAATATTCACAACTTAGCAACCAACAAAGCATACTCATCATTCTTTTTATCCAAATATAATAGCAGCAGATAGATCATCCCAACATACATAACTAACAGTTTATAAACTTGTCACAGACTTGTCACGAGCAACAGCAGAGAGCACATTCGCTTCATACTAATTATATGGAAATTACAAACAACTTAATCCCATAACTTATTCCAAATATTAACCAGACAAGTCATCACCATTAACAGAGGAAATCATTAACCATTAAACAGAGGCATTTGTTCATTAACCATACAACAAGGTAATTCCATTTCATGCTAACATCGACATTTAACATTGCCTATGGTCAACAATTTATCCAACAACAGCACTATCCACTCTTCACAATTATATTTCCATAACCAACAGACAACAGAGCAATATCTAGTTATTATCCAAATAAGACCCAAGATGCAAAACCCAACACATCCAGCAGTGCACAACATCAACCAAGGACTAACACACCTAGATAAATCTTCCAACCACAGAGACTATTTATCCATTTTATTGATCAACAACAGAGCAATACACAGAAACAAAGGGCATCCATAACTGACAGAGAGCAGACATCCATAAACTCCAGATCAACAGGGAGGAATCCCACTTACCAGAGTCACCCGAGAGCAAGCCCTCAGCTCTCCATCCTTCACTTGACCCTTCTCTGCCTTCATCAGAAGCTCTTGGCATCCCCAGATTTCCAGCACCTTCTCTAGAGAAAAGGAGTCCTCTGCCCCTTTTGTTTTCCAAAATGCCTGACTATCCTTTCCATTCTGCCCATAGTTTCAAGCTTTTCTAGAGGTTGCCCCTCCCACGCTCGACATGTTGTCCACCTCACCTGGAGAAGGTACCGGTTCAGCATGGAAGAACCGACAGGCTGGACCATGGCCTTCTGCCGGTCTAGCACCAACCGCCCAAACCACCCCCAACGAGCCGAGGTGTCAATTGCCTCCAAGCATCAACCCGACGCCATCCCATTCATAGCCATCGCCTTCATCATTGCCGAGCATCGCCAGGAGTCGACAGAGCGTTGCCGCTCATCGCGACCCAATCTTCACACCACATCAACCCGCGAAGCCTGACCTCTAGTAGCTCACCATTCGCCGGACGACGCCGACCCAGCCATCTCCAGTTCGCCGTCGCCGTCTCCTCTGTTGCTCACCATTTGTCGCACCACTCGTCGTTACTCTTTTCCTCAATTTCACTCTCTCTATCACCCCTCTCGCCTCTCTCGAGCTTCTCTCCCTCCCTCTCATTCTTCTTTCTCTTTTTCGCAAAGGCCAAAGGCCATTTTGCTTTCATCCAGACCGGTTCATTGCGTGAACTGGTTCACCTCATCCCTTCCCACAATTTCCTTTCCTTTTATTTTAAATCTCATCTTAAATCCTAATTAATTGACATTAAAATATATATACCTATATATATATATATATATGTGTGTGTGTGTGTGTGTGTGTGTGTGCGTGTGTGTGTTAAATATTCGTACCACATATTAACTGACCCAAATTATAACTCTCGACTTACCCTAAATGTCGTAAAAGGGTTATTACGGATCCGATTTAAATTTCTTAATTTTATTTCCCAAATGGATTTCCATCAATTAAACCTCAAATAAATTCTCTCAAATTATAACCTAACGGTTACGTCCTTGGTAATACCCCGATAAATCCAAATACTCCAAATAAATTTCAAGTTATTCTTAATAAATGTAGATATAAAAATTCAGGGTGTTACAACTATAGCAATAATCACTCGACAATGGTAGAGGTTCCCAGAATTAAACTCACTAATTTAATATACATCACATAAAGAAACCAATTTCCAGCCACATAACCCATATATTTTCTTCATTCATAGATCAATCATTTTTAGAAATTCAGAGAGATCATTCTATAGAGAACACATCAACTCACCATCAGCAGTGTAATCTTTCCCAGTATCAATAAACTAGAAGCAAAATACAGCAATTGAATTACAACCCAACTGTAGCAATCAATATATATGACAGAAACCATGTCATCAAAATTGTCCAATATGCAATCTACAAAATACTTATCTAGTTACAGACTACCCAAAACACATCAGCACAAGCCCAAGGATACAGAGAGCATTCACAATAATTTATCAACATAAAATTGTCCACCACAGAGAGCATGCCATCCAAAATTCCTTTACCCTTAACCAGAAAATATACAAAACATTAATTTCCTCAACTTGAACTATCGATAGATTATTCATTCCAAAGAAATAGAAAGCATATATACAACATTTTCATCATCCAGATTCATCAACAGAGAGTATATCAAAGAACAAAGAAGAAAACCATTACCAGTAGACCCGAGAGCAACATCCTAGAATCACCCACTCACACTTTCTCATCGCTTCACCACTCTCAACCTTTCTCTCCTTGTCTTTGTCTCAGTTTATCAATCCCTCTCCTCACTTTTCTATCCATCAAAACATCAACCCACTCACTAACTCCCATCACTTTGTCACCCACACGTGTCCTTGAGCCACTCCCTGTCTCCCTTTGTTTATCTTCTCCACCGCTGGACATTCACCCACTATCCCCCAATAATTCACTTGTGCCACACATAGCGGGGAATACCCGGAGAAATTGCTAGAAAGCAATTTTTCTTCACCCAATCGACTCATTCCAGTGATCCGGAGCTGATGGGTTGAACCAGACCACATATCGGTTGGAACCCGAGTATCAGCCATTCCACACCCATGCATCCCCTCTCCCAATTTCATCACCTGCCTCTATCGATTCTCAATCAGTAGAAATCAAGTTCAACATAGTGTAAATTCAACCAGGTTACCTTAATTTGGCACTGCATAACACCAACACACAGGAGCTTCACCATCCATCTCGTGGAGCCCCCACCCAAGCCCTAACCTGCGACTCATCATTCCTGTTCCTCGTGTCGTCACCGTCTGCTCGCCGGACCGCACCATTCGAGTCGCACACCTGTTAGAATTTGGGGTGACCCGAATTCTAGTTGGGCTGAGTTGGGCCCATATCCAATATTAGGGTTAATTAGTTTCTCTATATATTGATGCTTGAGTCACAAAACTCATTGTACCTTGATTTCATTCATAGTGATTTCTCCTCTGCCCGTGGTTTTTTTCCCGTTAGGGTTTTCCACGTAAATCTTAGTGTCCCTGCTTCCGCAGTTTTCTTTTTCGATTTCGCGTTCGATTCTCAACAATTGGTATCAGAGCCCCAGGTGAAATTCTCTATATCAATTCTCAACAAGTGGTATCAGAGCGCCAGGTTGAATTAGTGGTTATTCTTGTGTTTTTCAAATGGAAGAGTCAAGTAATAGTAGCAATACTATGATTAAGCTCACGGCTACCAATTACTCAATATGGAAGTCGCGAATGGAAGACTTATTATGTTGTCTGGATTATGAAGACACACTTTTGGGAGATGAGGGCAAACCAAACGAGATGTCAGAAAAAGATTGGGTTAAGAAGAACAGAAAATCAGTTGGAAAAATTCGACAGTGGGTTGATAATAGTGTTTATCAGCATGTTGCTAATGAGACAAACACCAGGAAGGTTTGGGAGACTCTAAGTGAGTTGTATAAAAAGAAGAATGCACAAAATAAGGCTTTTCTTTTCAGGAAATTGATGTATCTTTGATACACAGATGGAACTCCAGTTTCTGAACACTTGAATGTTTTTCAGGGAATTCTAAATCAGTTGGCAGCACTTGACATGAAGCTAGATGATGAGATACATGCTTTATGTCTGATTAGTTCATTGCCTGATAGTTGAAAAACTCTTGTTGTTTCTCTTAGCAATTTCGCTCCAGATGGTGTTCTCACCTTGAAGATGGTGAAAGAAAGTATGTTGAATGAAGAAAATAGAAGAAAAGAGCAAGGGCTAACTACACAGAGTCAAGTGCTAGTTTCAGAGAAACAGTGTAGCAGCAAGAGTAGAAATCAGAAGAGCCGTGATAGTAATGACAGATCACGAGGGAAGTCTCAGATAAGGTGTGACTTCAGATGTTTCTATTGTGACAAGCCAGGGCACAAGAAATCTCAATGCAGAAAATGGTTGAGACAAAAACACGTTCGGAAAGATAAAGAGAAGACTGATGATGACAATACTACAGCAGCTGTAGATGGAGATGTGACTAGTATTTGCGATGATAGCAGTGTTAATCTCACATGTTAGGATCCTCATTGGGTAGTAGATTCGGGTGCTTCATACCATGTTACTTCTCAGCGTGATGTATTTTCTACCTACAGTGTTGGTGAGTTTGGTCATGTGAAGATGGGGAACAATGTAGAGTGCAAGATAGTAGGCATGGGTGATGTCTACATGAATACTGATGTCGGATGCCGATTGCGTCTGAAGAATGTGAGGCATGTTCCTGATATCCGTCTAAATTTGATCTCCACTGGTATACTTGATGACGAGGGATACTATAACCACTTCGGTGAAAGTAAATGGAAGCTCACTAAGGGGTCAATGGTGGTTGCCAGAGGAAAGAAACAGAATTCTCTTTATTTGGTGCAGTCTACTTCTTACGGGGGAGTAGTAAATACAGTTGAGGACTCGTCTACTCAACTATGGCATAGGAGGCTTGGACACATGAGTGAGAAAGGTATTCAGAAGCTTTCTCAGAACCAGATAGTTCCTGGTTTGAAGTTTACAGAGCTAGAGGTATGCACTCATTGTTTAGCTGGTAAACAACACAGGGTATCTTTTAAAAGCTTGCCTCCATCGAGAAGACCAAATGTGTTAGATTTGGTGCATACTGATATTTGTTCAATGGATACTATGAGTCTTGGTGGTACTCGTTATTATATTACCTTTATTGATGATCATTCCAGAAAGGTATGGGCCTATGCTTTGAAGACTAAAGATCAAGCTTTAGGTTTCTTTAAACTTTTCCAAGCGTCAGTTGAGAGGGAAACTGGCAAGAAATTGAAATGTGTTCACTCAGATAATGGTGGTGAATACAGATGGCCATTCGAGGAGTACTGCAGAACTCATGGAATCAAGTTTAGAAAAACTTAGCCAAAAACACCCCAGCACAATGGAGTTGCAGAGAGGATGAACCGCATGATTAATGACAGGATCCGTTGTATGCTCTCTCATCCAAAGCTGTCGAAACCCTATTGGGGGGAGGCAATGAGTTTAGCGGTTGACTTGATAAATCTTTCACCGTCAGTTCCTTTGAATCATGATATACCTCAAAGGGTGTGGTCAGGGAAAAATGTTTCGTATGGGCAATTGAGAGTTTTTGGCTGCAGGGCATTTGTGAATATCCCTAGAGATGAGAGATCTAAACTTAACAGTGAAACGAGGCAGTGTATTTTCATTAGGTATAGTCATGAGGAGTTTGGGTACAGATTTTGTGATCCGATTAACAAGAAAGTTATCAAAAGTAGAGATGCAGTCTTTTTGGAAGACCAAACCATTGCAGACTTTGATGGGACAGAGAAGCCAGAGTCTAGCAATGAAAAGCAAGTTGATGCAGGTATGGTTCGTCCACCTACAGTGCCTGATAACAGAGATACACAGACTGATGATCCTCTTCCAGTTGATAATGAACCAATTGAAGAAAACCCAATAGAGCCACCGGTTGAGCCTCAGTTGAGAAGGTCCAACAGAGACAAGGAACCTTCTAGAAGATGTTTTACCTGTGATTATGTGTTACTCACTGAAGGGGGAGAACCAGAGATTTATGAGGAGGTTCTTTCGCATGAGAAGAAAGACGAGTTGTTTTATACAATGCAAGATGAGATAAAGTTCTTGCATCATAATAACACTTATGACTTGATAAAACTACCGAAAGGTAAGAGAGCTTTGAAAAACAAGCAGATGTTTAGATTGAAGTCAGATGAGAACAACTTACAGCCAAGGTATATGGCGAGAATAGTTGTGAAAGAATTCAGTCAGACAAAAGGTATTGACTATGATGAGAGTGGATCTGACACGATGATGAAAACTTTGCCTCAAGAGAAGCTTAAGACTTGCAGGCAAAAAGCGGGCGTGGTAGAGCCCGATATATGAGCCGAGGGGGAGATTTGTTGGGCTCGGACCATATTTCATGGGTTGAGTACAAAAAGGGGTTTTTAATGAAACCCTAGATTGAGAGAGAAAGAAAGTGAGAGAGAAGAAGAAAATACAGATTCGGATTTTTGGCCGGCAGTTTCAGAAAAGTTCAGTTTGCCGGAGTTTGGACCGTTGGATCGGCTTGAAATTTTGACAGCGGGTTCATGACTTCTTGGGCATCAATCTGAACGGTGAAGATCGTCGTCTGAGCTCCAAGGCAGCAGGTTAGGGTAAAAATGGGACTGCACTTTCGGTAATCCTAGGTTTATCCTCTCTTACGGTTTTTTGTTATCTTCCAAGATTAAATTGTTCAATCTTGATGATTATTGTATGCCTCTAGTTTGTTGAACTATAGAGAACTTTGGTGTACCCATTATTATTGTTATAGTGGAAGGTTTGATTAAGCGGCCTACGGGTCCCGTGGTTTTTACCCAATTTGGGGTTTTCCATGCTAAAAATTGTTGTTGTTGATCTCGTTTATTTTTGTTGTTTTGCTTTACCTATTTGATTGCACAAAGAGAGAAAAAGGTATTTTTTATTCCGCTGCGTATTTGTATTCTTTTTCTCAACAAGTGGTATCAGAGCCCTAGGTGAAATTCTCTATATCAATTCTCAACAATTGGTATCAGAGCCCCAGGTGAAATTCTCTATATCAATTTTCAACAATTGATATCAGAGCAAAGTTAGAGTTTTTGTACTCGGATTGAACGAAGTTAGGGTTTAAAATTTTGTGTGAAAAAATTGTATTTGTTGGAAAAGGAAATAAAAAAAAAATACAGTCGAAGGAAAAATTCGATTTTTCCTTGGCGTCGCCCCTGCCCGAGAACTCCTTCAGCAACGAAGGAGTGTTGCCTTCGCCATCCAGAAAGTGAAGAAGAAGACCAGATCTACCCGTACCGCTGCCGACCGTCGCCCGTCCGTTGCACGCAGCGACCAGAAGCCGACGCCCAGCCGTCGCACGAGAAGAACAGAGAAGGAGCAGCCACAGCCGCTGCCGTCCGACGTCTCAGATTTCTGCCATCGCCGAACTGCCCAGCCTCCCCCTCCGACGCCGTCGAACCTAGCAGTCGCCATCCTCCGTCGGTCAGTCCACTGCGTTGACGTCGTCGCCTGAGAGCAGAGACCCATCGCCGCCGGTTTCTGCAGAATCAACAGTGAAGAATTGTTGATGAAATATTTTCAGAATATTTTAGGTGAATTATTTCTGAAAATATTTGGGTGGAGATATTAGATTTATTTTGAACTTTGTGGGTGGATATTTTGACTTCAGAAATTGTTGGAAAATTTCTGAAATTTTATGGAGCGATGAGTTCAGTGAAATTCGATATTCCGTTGTTAGATCGGAATACGATGTTTCAGTTATGGCAGGTAAAGATGCGAGATATACTCGCACAGATGGATTTAGACGACGCGTTATTAGGGCTCGATAAAATGCCCACTTTATTGAGTGAAGAGGAGAAACTTCGAAAGGATCGGAAAACCCTATCATTGATACGTCTGCATTTATCAAATCAGATTTTGCAGGATGTTTTGAACGAGAAGTCTACCGCTGATTTATGGTTCAGATTAGAGCAGTTATGTATGAATAAAACCCTGACGAGTAAGTTGCATTTGAAGCAGCGGTTATATTCTCATCAGTTATTGGAAGGAGCCTCTATTACAGAGCACTTGGCTGCATTCAAGGAGTTAGTTTCAGATTTGGAGACTATGGGATGCAAGTACGATGAGGAGGATTTGGGGTTGATTCTGTTATGCTCGTTGCCTGCTTCATATGGTTCTTTTAAAGATACGATCTTGTACAGTAGGGACAGTCTAACTCTGGAAGAGGTTTATGATTCTTTGTTGTCAAAGGAAAAGATGAAGCAGCTTGTTAAGGAATCCGAATCTCGAGTTGAGGGATTCGTCGTTCGGGGTAGAACAAGAGATTCAAACAACAAAGGCAGTGATAATGTTCAAAGTTCGAAGGGCCGGTCAAAGTCAAGGTACCGAGATAGAACCTGTTACTTTTGTCAGAGAAGGGGCACATCAAAGCCAAGTGCCGTAAATTGCAGAATGAGTTAAAGAGAGTTGAGAAGGGAAAACAACCGATGACGTCCAGTGCAGTAGTTGTCGCACAAGATGAAGACTATAGTGATGGAGATCTTCTAATAGTGTCACAGGGAAACTCAAAGCCAAACAAGGACTGGATTCTGGATTCAGCGTGTTCGTTTCATATGTGCTAAAATCGGGATTGGTTTACGACATATGAGACCACTTCAGAAGGTGCTGTGTTAATGGGCAATAACACACCTTGCAGGGTAGCTGGTATCGGTACCATCAGAATCAGAATGTTTGATGGAGTTGTGAGGACACTGGGTAGCGTGCGACATGTTTCCGAGTTAAAGAAGAACCTGATCTCGTTGAGTACTCTGGATTTGAAAGGGTACAAGTACAGCGCTGTAGGTGGAGGTTTAAAGATCAGTAGGGGTGCTCTCATCAAGTTAAAGGGACACAGAAGCTCTACAAATTTGTACGTGTTAGAGGGTTCTACGGTGATGGGTAATCAGGCTACAGAGTTTGTGAATTCACCTTCAAAAGATTTGTTGGAGAAGACTCAAAGGAAGTCAGGTTCTCAGGTGAAGTTCAAGTTAGATTCTGAATCCACATCAGAATCTATATGTCAGCCTATTACAGATGTTCAGCGTGATGCAGTCACCACATCGTCACCAGTTTCAGTTACAGTTTCACGTCAGAGAGGTATCGTCAAAAGCAGAACCAAGGGAAAGGGTAAAGCTCCACGGTGATATAGTGAAACATCTACGGTGGGTTACGCATTGAGTGTGTTCGAGAGTATAGATTCAGCACATTCACATGCAGTTCGTTGCGACATCTCTGATAATTTGGTGGTACAATGGAGAAGATGTGAGTTCTCTCCGAGTGTGTCTCTCAAGTTTAAGCGGGGCTTAAACTTGATTCGTACCAGATATTGAGTTGGCCCATCAGGGGCCTTTGTGGAAGAGGGGGTTATTTTTCGTTGGAGTTTTGCAGTTTGCCTTACATTAGAATTTCTTTGAAGGTGGAGATTGTCAGAGTTCAGTGTTCTGGATTCGTTTTGGGGTGGGCCGTGAAGCCTACATTGGATCTCTCAGGTGGAATTCGTGTCAAGGTGGAGATTGTTAGAATTTGGGGTGACCCGAATTCTAGTTGGGCTGAGTTGGGCTCATATCCAATATTAGGGTTAATTAGTTTCTCTATATATTGATGCTTGAGTCGCAAAACTCATTGTACCTTGATTTCATTCATAGTGATTTCTCCTCTGCCCGTGGTTTTTTTTCCCGTTAGGGTTTTCCACGTAAATCTTAGTGTCTCTGCTTCCGCAGTTTTCTTTTTTGGTTTCGTGTTCGATTCTCAACAACACCTTCGAGAAGCCCAGCACCCGAGCTTCGCTTCACCTCGCTTCTTTGCTCCCCTACTCTCTCATCGTTCTCCCTTTTTGTTTCAGAAGAAAATGGTCAGGCCATTTCTTCTTCACCCAATGCCTTTCTTCCAAACACGGACCGAACCGGTCCGGTTCAATACCCCTTCAACCTCTTCTTTTATTTTAAATCACTTCCTTTATTTATAATTCCTCATTTAATTAATCCATACTCTCATAAATTAATATTACATATATATATACATGTCAATGTATGTATCGAATATTAATCGACCCAATTTCAATTCTGACTTATCCAAATATTGATTAACGATTATTATAGGTACAATTTAAATTCTTAATTCCTTTTCCTAATTTAATTTTCGTCAATTAAATCTTTCGACAGTTATCCCAATAATTTCATTACACCTAATTAATTTTCCTATTATCCTTACTTAATTCAGCTACGGGAAATCGGGGTATTACATATTATAGAAGGTTTATTAAGGAATTCTCAAAGATCACCATGCTCTAACCCACTTAACAAGGAAGAATGCAAAGTTTTTGTGGTCTAGCAAATGTGAAAATAGTTTTCAAGAACTGAAAAATAGAGTGACCACCGCTCCCATTTTAGGACGCTTGTCCAATATTCGCAAGTATAATATTTAATGTGATACATCAAAGAATGGTTTAGGTAGAGTAATAATTCAAGATGGAAGAGTAATTACCTATGCCTCTAGGCAATTAAAGAACTATGAACAAAATTATCTGATGTGTGATCTAGAGCTAGCTATAGTGATATTAGCACTCAAAATTTGGAGATATTACTTTTATGGATAAAAGTGCTATATATTCACGGACCATAAAAGCTTAAAGTATATATTCACTCAGAAGAAGTTGAATATGAGACAACAACAGTGGTTAGAGTTTGTTAAAGACTATGATTATGAAATTAAATACCACCCTAGAAAAGTAAATGTAGTAGCCGATGCATTGTGTAGGAAGACAATTTTTGTGCATTGTTTATGGATGAATATGCCTTTAATATTATAGACAGAAAATTAGAAGTTTAGATTAAAGATTGTTACCAAGCAAGAGGCATCCACATTGTCAGTTATGATTTTAAGCCTACTCTATTGGAGAGAATTAAGGAAGCACAAAAGGAAGACTTAAAATGCATAAGCCTTCAAACACATGAAAAGTTGGATGAGCAATCCAATTTCACCTTTTCTTAGGATAGCACTGTAAAATTTTAGGATAGGTTGTACATTCCCAAGGATAAGGAGCTTCAACGAGTGATTTTAACAGAAGCACACTCTTCTACCACCTCAATACATTCATGTACTACCAAGATTTACATGGATTTGAAGCAACATTATTGGTTGTTGAACCTTAAGGAGATTTCGCTAAGCATGTGAAGATATGCATGATTTGTTAGCAAGTCAAGTCAGAAAATCAAAGGCTGATTAGTATCCTACAATCCTTGCCAATACTAGAGTGGAAATGGGAACAAGTGCAATGGCCTTTGTGGTAGGTTTGTTGAGGAAGGCGAGAGTACATCATATCATTTGGGTGATCGTGGATAGACTAAGTTAGAACACTTTTTACAAGTGAAGATGACTTATATAATGAACCAAAATACAGAGCTATACATCAAAGAGATAGTCCAGCTGCATGGAGTGCCTGTCTCAATCATATCAGATCATGATCCCAGATTCACCTCGACCTTTTGGAATAGTTTACAAAAGGCGTTAGTACAAAGCTGACATTTAGTACAACTTTTTACGCCCGAATGGATGGATAGTCAGAGAGGATGATACAAATATTAGAGGATATGTTAAGGACATGCATATTAGAATTTCAAGTCAGTTAGAATAGTAGATTACCTCTCATTGAGTTTGTCTACAGTTATCAATCTACTATTAGTATGGCACTGTACAAAGCTCTGTATAGAATGATGTGTAGGTCTCCTTTATTATAGGACAAAGTTGGCAAAGAAAAATTACATACTTCAAAATTATTGCAATTATCTATTGACACTATAAGGATAGTTCAAAAAATGATGCTAACTTCCCAAAGTAGGTAAAAAAGTTATGCAAATAGTACAAGGCGGGAATTGGAATTTAAGGAAGGTGGTATGGTGTTTTTGAAGGTTTCACCATTCAAAAGAGTGTTGAGGTTTGGTAAGAAAGGAAAGCTTAGTCTGAGATCTATTGGACTTTTTCTTATAGTCTAGAAAATAGGAAAGATAGCATACAAACTCAACTAGCCAACCGAAATGGATGGGATCCACAACGTCTTTCATATATTGATGTTAAGAAAATTTATGCAAGATTCCTCTAAGGTTGTGGAACCCACAGAGATCAAAATCTAGCCAACGCTGACCTATAAAGAGCGACCGATACAAATTTTGGATACGAAGGTCAAAGAACTTAGGAGCAAATGAGTCTTGTTAGTAAAGGTGTTGTGGAAAAACCACACTGCTGAAGAAGCAACTTGGGAAAGAGAAGAAGACATGAGGAGCAAGTATCCATAATTATTTGTGTAAGCAAATTTTAAGGAAAAAATTTTAAATAATGGGGTGGATTATAACGATTGGAAATTTTATACATTGTAACTTGATTTATGGGCAATGCTTGTATCTAAATTTATGAAATTTTCATTTTGTTCATGTTGCATTGAATGTTTGGAAGATATGTGCTTTTAAGGATAAACGATATTTATAAGTTAATTATTTCTTAGGAGCAGATATTCGCAGCAGATGCACTCATATCCGCAGTGGTAGCCCACACTTCGACAATGAAAGGAAAATGTTTGCATTATGACAGGTCTATGGGATGAAGGACATTTGTTGTAAGTTGGAGGAAATCTGTTGTGTTGAAATATGTCTGTGGTGAACAAGGAAATTGCAAGAGTGTCGTTTTTTGTGGAAAGGAATGTGTTAATAAGCTGACATGTCCACAGAAGTATAAGTATCCACAGAAAGGAATGTGTTTGCAGAATGACATGGCATTTAGTGATTTACAGACTTATGTTTGAGGGGTGGATATCTGCAGGAGATGTGCACGTAATCACTGCAGTAGCAAACGTTTATGCAATTGAGGCACATGCGCTTGTGACAAATTTTCTAGATATTTGCATGCAGACTAAATTCATCTATTTGAGATGAAAATTAACGTCTTCTTGGTTGAAGTTGTGTGATTAATAATTGATTAATAATGTATTAGGACACACTCTATGAGGCGCAGTAGAATAAGAACTCTTCATTTCAGCTAGTGACCTCTTGATTTAAATTACAAGAAAAACTTGAAAGTCAGGGATATCACAAGAAGACAATTTTCTCTAAGTTCGCAGAAGATTCTTCAGACTCGAGGAAAGGGTAGGGAAAACTCATTGGTGATACGTGGAGACTCGAGGTAACTAGTGTTTCTCATTTTTTATGACACGAGGATTTATAGTTTTGTTTGAATTAAGATGTTAGATGATATTTTCTATTTTAGTGCGTTTATGATGACTAGAGGATTTGTTATTTGGATTGCATTTTGGCATTAGAAGATATTTCTATTTCAGTGAGTTTATAATGACTCGATGATATGTTGTTTTGTTTGAATTCTGACATAGATGATACAATCTATTTTTAGTGAATAGACAATATTTCAAGGATGTGTTGTATGTTAATTGACGTATGATCTTTGCTTGTAAATGTTAAATGTAAAAAAGATAAAAAGAAAAAGAATATATGTAAGTAGGTTTGAGGACAAGCTGTCCCAAAGATTGAACCAATGGGTATGTAAGTCTATTTGTTAGTTCCTAATTGACTTCCCGAGCTGATGTCAAGGATGACTAGCCGAAGGTGTTGAGGTAATTAAGATGTGCATGACCACTAGAGAAGCTTTCAATTGATGTTGGGAACATCTTGCCAAAGGTTGCAGATATTGTCATGCATTCATGTGCATGGCGGCTAGTAAAGCTTCTGATTGATGTCAGAGTTGATCTACTAGAGGTGTTGAGGTTGTCGTGCATTGATGTGCATGACAACTAACAGAGGACTTGATTGATGTCAAGTCTTTCTCCTAAAGGTTGGAAACTAGTGGTGTGTGTTTCATTGTAAAACCTACTCATTCCTAAAAAGATGAAAAATAGAAGAAAAAAGCAACATAAAGAAAGGAAAAGAAATAATAGTATAGAAACAGATATGACATGCATACATATAGAGACTGTAATCTACTCATGATGTTTGTACACTGCATACTGAGTGTTAGATTCATTGTTTGAACCTTGTTATGTAGGTGATGATTATAGTGAAAATACTCTTATTGACGAGGCTATTGATAGATACAGTTAAGGATGAGTTTCCATAGGTGAGCCTTAAGGTGGTCTGGCAATTCAAGATCCATGAGAATTTGTGAAAGGCAAAGGCCTATGTAATAAATTTTGGGTTTGATAACTGATGTTTTCTTTAGAATTGTTGACGTTTATGTTTGAACCTATTTTGAGTAGGTTAAGTTTCTTTTACTAATGGTGTATGGATTCTGTTATTCAAACTATGTTTTCTACTGTTATGATTGATTGTGTCAAGGATATGTGATGAACTTCAATGAGTGCTACCACACTCATTCTAGGCATTATAGCTTGCAAAGAAAAGTTAGTGACAGAAGTCTCAGTGCTATAACACCCATACAGAGCATTGTAGTGTCCATACAAAAAGTAAGAAACCCTAGAGGAGGGCTACAACGATGCCCTAGAGCGTTGTAGTGCTCCCCACATTTGTGTCGCAGTGATGGGAAGTGAGCACTCCAGGGCCAGCTTGGGAAAATTAGTTTAAACATTTGGTTTAATCATAATCTATAAATAGAGGACACAAAAAACAATGAAAGAAGATTGGAAATTGGAGAGCATGACTGAAATAGGAGACCTTTCACATTCTTTCTTTGACAAAACTCGTCGAAATCACTACAATGCACAATGGAGTATCGAGATGGAGGGCTTAACCTAGTTTTGTTTCTCTATCTTTTCTCTTTAACTGCATTTGTATTTTCCATGAGAGACATGCTTAATCTATCTTTGTTGTTTATGTTCAATCTATCATAAACTAATTTTCTTTTCTAGAATTGCAATTTGAACTCCATATGTAATCTAATTTTTATTTATCTTTTTCAATTTTATTATTTCATATTGAGTTTGTTTGTTTTGTCTATTGGAGATGTATTGTTATTTAATTAATTAGTCATTAATTAGATTAATGTTGCTGAATGCAAAGAATTTGGAAAAAGAATATGTATGATTTGACATAAATAGAGTAATGCATGTTCACTGTGTAGAAACCTTGAATTGATGTAGGGTAAAAATATACTTGCATAATATCTATAATTTGTTGAAAACCTAAACTTATTGAATTATTATAATTTTTGTTCACAAAGGAATATAGTGAGTTGAATTATAATTATATTTCTAACTGATTATTGGAAGAGACTTGTAGATATTTAGGCTTTCTCAATTAACAAACTCATGTAATTAAATTCATTAAAAAAATAAATATTTAATGTTATATTAGAAAATTCTATATACCAATGTATTAATGTTATATTTAACTTATTGGCATTAATAATTTTATATTTCAATAAGCAAATTATAACCTCTCATTCTCTAACTATACCTATTGAAATTAATTTGATGTATGAAATTGTAACCATCCATTACTAATCTGAAATATATTTATGCTATGATTCATTTATGGGGAACCAAACAAACGATTATTGTTTCTCAACCTCAAACCCAATACCAATCCAATTTTATGCAAAAGTTGACTAGAAATTTACAAATTTTAAATATATAATGATTCATGCAATAATTTAAATTAATATCAATGCATAAAATATAATGAAACTAAACTAGATATACAATAATTTTTTAAAGTTCTTAGGCCTAATTTGATTTGATTTTGATTTCATAGCATAACTAGGCCATGCGACTCATGCTATATTTTATATATTCTTCTATATTACATCATGCACACATACATTTTAGACTTTTGTAAATTTATTGCATGGTCATTTATCCTTGATTGGATCATTGATGTGAATTAGGCCAATGTCATATAAGCAATGACGCTAAAATTTTAGATGGATTTTGCCACCAATCATTAATTATGAAAACTTTCAAATACTATCAATTGATTGAACTTTGACAATTTCCTCTAATAAAGACTTTCTTCGTAAGAGTTTCTAAAGGATCCAATTTTCTATGATGACATAGTTTATTGTTTAAAAAAAAAAAAGTTTTAATGCTATGGAGCGTTGCATAAACTTTTTCCTATTCCACTTTCAAGCATGAGTTAGTCTTTTGGATAATCAATAAGTGAAAAAATCTTCAATAAAAGAGGGATATTGAGAATAACTCTATCGCAAGCTGTGTTTATAATGGTCGAAATATATATATTGCAATTTCATACTCTTCTTTCCATCTTAACTTCTCTTTTTGACGCTCAATGGGTGAAAAATGTTAAATTAAAGAAGACACATAGAGGGGAACTCCACTACAATTGAATTTATATAAATAGTATGTTTAAGGCCATTAAATAAATTATGTAAATGAAATAAATGTAGCATAATGAAGTGTAATGAAAAACAACTAGAATGTCTAAACTTTAGCACTATGATGAATTTTGAAATAGAAATAATGGGCTTAAATTATTCATATAGTGTAGTTAGTGTGTAAAGTTTGACACACGTACACGCAGATTCATTAGTAAGATAAATCTAATGTACGAAGTGAAAGCTAATTTGCTTTTAATATCTAGAATTTATTGAATGTTTTCTTTTGTGTGTAATCTTTGGGAATTGAAAACATTATTGAATAAACATTGTTCGTGCTCAGTAGTTTAGTTTTGTTAGTCTTTATATCATTTTTATTTTTATCTTTAGTTTTTTCTCTTTTGCTCGAAACAAAGAAAATCTCAAGTTTGAGGATAATTGATGTGTAAATTTAAATTTTATACCGAGGAATTAAGTATTTTCAACCATGAACTTTATGTGTTTAAGAGTTTCTATTGTCTTTTCGAGTTTTTTTTGTATATTTTTTGCATGACATGATAGGTAAAAACATCAAAACTCAAGACCGAGTTTTAAGGGCAAATATGTAAACTTTAGTGCTATAGTGCTTTCCTAAGCGTAGTAGCATCCATTAGAAAATAAAAGTGCAAACAAAGAGTGAGCCTTGTACTTCTCACAAGAAACATATACTATCAAACAATATAGCATATCCTCGAGCATCATATAATCACAACCTAATAGCCATAAACATCAAAATTATCATAACGTCTTTGTGATATAGGCCACAGGCCAAACACATGCAAATATCATTTACCTGAGGTTCTTAGTTTAGATTGTTCAGTCACAGTATCCAACTCCTTTGTTTCAACCTATTACTTCCTTTGAAATTAGAAAGAAGAAGTGTAATACCCCAAAAAAAAGTTTAGTAAATGTAATAAGTTTGGAATAATTAATGATGATTGTTAGAGTGGATTGAATAATTATTAGATGATTTTAGAGTTAATTTGGATGATATTGGGATTGGTTAAGTGAGAGTTTTGGTTAAGGATTAAATTATAGATTCTTAAGGGTCCAACAGAAGGAAATAGTCGATCAAAGGATCGACCGCAGAAAAGGCAGTGGTGTTTAGACAGGCAGGCGATGAAGGAAACAGCTGACCGACAAGTCGACCGCAAAAATGACAGAGGTGTTTAAGAAGATTGGTGATAAAGGAAACGGTCGACCCCAAGGTCGACCGTAGAAATGGTAGTAGCGTTTTAGAAAAATGGAAGTGGCATATGGACAGATGCACAAATCAACTGCTAGAAAAAGGGAGTTGGGTCGGTCGATCAGATGATTGATAGGTTGGGCGTAATGA
This sequence comes from Begonia loranthoides, assembly GCA_022433065.1. Lineage (NCBI taxonomy): Eukaryota > Viridiplantae > Streptophyta > Magnoliopsida > Cucurbitales > Begoniaceae > Begonia > Begonia loranthoides. The sequence continues at coordinate 5,813,539 of CM039473.1, forward strand.
AACTTTCAAAGGCAAAACAAAAAATTTGGACGTTGAATTGGTCGATCAGGTGATCAATTGGTTCATGAATTTTTACCGGTCGATCATGTGATCGACCGGCTCCACATGAGTTCTGGGAAATGTGAATCTCAAGGCCTAAGTTTTCTAGGATTCCCTCCACGTGTGTCTCCTTTACAGATGGCAGCATAGATGTAGGGCTAGGTGAGATTTTTGGAGATTATGTGATGCGTATTTGGGAAGCTGCTGATAAAATAGAAAAGAGAAAGGAGAAGAGAGAGCAAATTGTTCTGTGAGGGAGAGCTCTCTGGAGAAAAGAAACAAAGTGAAGAAGCTCTCTAAAGGAAAGGAGAAAGCCGAGAGAAAGAGAGAAGAAAAGAGAGGAAGGTCTCTGGAGGGAAAAGAGGAGAAATAGAAAGGGAGAAATAGAGAGAGAGTTTGAGAGAAACAGAGAAAGAAATGGAGGGAGAGCCATTTTCTCTCGAGTCTTCTCAGGTGCTCTTTTGGTTATTGGATTTCCTTCGTTTCTATATATGGAATTTATGGAAATAAAAGTAGAAGATAAAAGAATGAAAAGTATAATGCATTATTGTTTGGTTTTAGTTCTGTATGTTTAGGTATTACTGATGCTTTCTGGATTTAAGGATTTTAGGATAAAGTTATGTTAAGAGTAGTTGAAGGATGATGCGATTAAGGCTCCCTGGTTCTTATTGCTCAATAAATCTATTAATGAATGAACCCTATTAAGATATGGTTATTGGACATTGAGGAATATGGATATGCTATGTAGCTTGAAATGCTCTCTATTTATTTATAGCTTCAATACATATGTTCTGTCATTTGAAGGCTTTATGTTGTATGTTGTGTATGAATACGATAAACAGTGAAGGGAAGAAGAAAGGCAATAAATAAGGAATAATGGTATAGAGGATATTGAGATTAATAAACAGTGATTATTAATGATTAAATGTTATTTATTGTGAAGGTATTGTAAAGGCTAAATCAGAGTGCTAAACGCTTTAAGGACGCGAGGTAAGTGACATTGTGTGTGTTTTGCCGAAAGGCCTACATCATAAGAATTAGGACTTGTTTGATGCTTGCATTTACTAGATGTAATAGGTTGTGATCATGTCTTGAGGATGTATTGCTACTTGATACTGTGTTTATTAGAATTAAATTCTTTTAATGATGTGTTTATAGATTTAAGTTCTTTAATTAAAGATTTGATACTAAGCATGCTTTGATAATTGTATTGAGGATATAAGATTGTATGCATTCATAAGCATTCATGCATCATGGTTTTCAAAATGTTACGAAAATGATTTTAAGCATGGTTTTGAAAATGAAACGGAAATGAAAATAAATATGAAATAAACGTAAATAGACGTTTGGAGGTGTGAGTTCTTGAGTTGGTTGTTGAGGTGGGTGCCATGGGATGACCGCCTAGGGTGTGCGCCATGGTGTGGCCGTCTTAGATGTGTGCCAAGATTGGCCGCCTTGTGCATAAACCACTCATCCTCGTCAAGTATAGACATCTCCAATGCCTATCAAGTCAAGATAAAGTAAAGTTAAGATTAGGGAACTAAAGTCAAGTTAAGTTAAGTTAAAGTCCAGATCAAGATAACGGACAACGAAAACAGAAAAACTGCATACAGATTTTTAAAGTGGCATATCATGTGCATAACATGTTTTAATTTGTATCAATTACTGAGCCTTAGACTCATAGTTTAAGTCTTGTGATGTAGGTACATGCTAGATCGAGTAAGGACCAGTTGATGAAAGATTTGCACGAGCGGGTCTGGTGGCTGGCTAGGCTAAAGGATTAAAGAGAAATAGTTTGTAAAGTATTTAAATTGTAAAAGAAAAGAATTTTATTTATCGCATTTTCAATCATTTTGTTTTACTAATAAAAGTCTTCCGCTGTCAAAATTACTTTTTTTAAGAAAAGGAAAAATTGGGTCGTTACAAGAAGAATCGGGTTAATAGTAAAGAAAAGAAGAAACTTGAAAAACCTACACAATTTTAGCATCCATAATTTCAAGTCCATCACCATCACCTTTCTAAAATATAAAATCCTTAACTGTAGAAAGCCTACGATCAACAAGCATGAGAGAGAAACCCTAGACCTCACAACTCTAGAATGATTAGGGTTGCGCCCCCAATCTTCATATTTATAGACTATCAATCTAAAAATCACATGGAAAAAATTCCACAAAAGACACATATTGAAATTTATTGTTTCCTTATCAGTTCAAAAATTGAATCATAGCTCGCGGATTCTGTGAAAAATTATTTTTTGAATTTGTCTGCAGTTATAGTGGATGCACGAGCTTTTACTACAAAAATCCATTTGCTTATGTTTTCCAATAAAAATATGCCATGTACACCTTTTTATCTTAATTCAACGGGCACCAACGCTTTCAGGGGATGCCAACATTTTTGAGGATTCATCATCCAACAAATCCTTCTTAATTTACCTGCCAACCATTATCCTTCATGTACTCTTATTCTTTCATTGATGTCTCTCCCATGGACTCCAACGCTTCTGCAGAAACCAACATTTCCACAATACTTACTATCCCTTGCGGATCCTTTGATCCAAATGACGATGTCAGTACCTTACTTATCCATCGCGGACATGTTCCTTTCTACAGATCCTCGTCACCAACAGATTACTCAACCCAAAAAATGACATTGCTCTTGGTATACTTATCTGTTGCAGATGCATTCCTTTTTGCAGATCCTTTTCATCAGGGGATACTTATACCAAACGATGACTTTTTCTTCCCTTGACTTATCCGCCACAAATGCATTCCCTTCCATGGATACGTTCCATATTCTAAAATGATGTCATCTATTCTATGGATACAAACACTTCCACGTATTCAAACTCTTATGTGGACACCTATTGTAATACCCTGATTTTCTCGTAAAGAAATTAAGTAAAGATAATTGAAAAATTAATTGGGTTTATTATGATTATTTGGATAATTATTGAGGATTTATTTGATGGAAAATTAATTTTGGAAAATCGAATCGAAGAATTTAAATTAGACTGATAATTATCATCAAGCAATATTCTAAATAAATTGAGAATTGGAATTGGATCAATTAATATACGATATGTATATTTGATAATTAGAGATTTATTAAATAAATTAAAATTAAAGTAAATGGAATTAAAATTTAAAAAGAAGAAATTAAAAGGAAAGGTGGAGGTTAAAATAAAAAAGAAGAAAAGAAGAATTTAATTAAGTGGGAGGTTGAACCGGTTTGGGTTTGGTTGTACGGCCCACAGCCGATTCTAATTAAAATAGGGGGAGAATTTCAAAAAAGAGAGAAAGAGATCGATGAGACGAAGAGAGGAGAGCTCAGGGGAGACTCCCTCGGGTGATTCTCCTCTGCGAGCGGTGCAGCCTTCTCCGCGGAATGGGTGTGACGACGCGAGAGTGCCGACATCGTGGAGATAGGGCTCGATGTAGCTGAGTTATGGAATGTTTTGGACCGAATGAAATCACGGGCTTGAGTTGCGAATTTTAGGCTGAGGTAAGTCGGTAATTTTCTGTTTTGATTTCTTCTCCCTGGCGTTCTGTTGTTTGGGGATTTGGCGTGTTGATTTGACGAAGAAAAAAATTGGTAGTGGTGAAGGACAGGGACAAGTCTGGAATGAACTGCGTTGGGGCGGCTGGAGCTGCGGTTGACAGACCATACTGCCGGTGTATCAACTGTTTCTGTTGGTTCCACAATATGAACCCGGTTCATTTGTTCTAGCCGACACGATAATGCACGATATTCCCCCTACATATGGGAAGCCCACTTGCTGGAATTGTTGGCAAAATTTGGCAAAAAATCAGATTTCTCCCTTGGCCTGTCTTTTGCTTCTCTGAAAATTTCATATGTTTCTTTAGAGAACGATCAGGAATTTCCACGCGGCATAATTAGGTTGGATCTTCTCCATTGATATGTGTGATTGTCCATCCCCGTAAAGCTTCTTGGCTATAAATCAATAGTAGCAAGTGAGGCGTTCTGTATTTTTTTTTACAAAGCCAAAGTGAAGGAGTGAGAAAGAGAGAAAGGCGAGAGAGAAATATAGAGTGAGAAGAGGAGAGTAAAGGGAAAGTGTGAAGGAAAAAAGGAACCGTGGGATTCTAAAGAAAAATTTGTGAAAGTAAGGAGGTACTGGGTCATCTCTTCGATTCTTCTTATAAGTTTTCCTCCTCCTTGGACTTCGGGGATTTTGTGATTTTGGTTAAGCCCTCTGTTGTTTGATTATGATGGATGCTAAGATGCTTTATGGATTGTTATTTTTTTGGTAATGAAGGACTTTGGTTCCTTGCTATTGGTATGGTCCACTGTGTCAAGGGTTATGGTGAACAGTGGATGTGAATTGTTGGAATCCTTCGTGGTCGTGTGTTCTGCAGGTAACGATTTCTTCCCCTATAGTTGGACGATTTTGATGAGGAAGTGATCTGTTGATGGATAATGCCCTATTGTTTATTGCTTTGATGATTGTGAAAGATATTGATGGGGGTTTGGATTCTGTTCTGTTATTCGGTTAAGTGACTTAAATGGCATTTGGATTGTGAAATACGAATAAAGAGTATGGTTCTTTTTGTGTTTACAACTTTGATGTACACTCTGTTATTGGGAAATGCTCTATGTATATTATTGCTCGATGGAATGTGATGGAATTGATGCTCTGTTAATTGACATAATTATTTGGTTGCATGCATGTTGGGTGTAAAGTGATAGAAGCAATGTACTTCACTGTTTAGTGGATAAATCATTGGATTGAGTTGTTTTATGTTCTCTGTAATTTATTGTGGATGGTGAAATTGTGATCTTTGTTAAGTTATGAAATCTACTGTTGTTTGGGATTTGCCTCTACTATACTGCTTGATAAAATCATGGTTGAGAATAATGCTCTTGGTGATTGGGTTTAATTCTATTTTGATAAATATATGGAGGATAGTGTTCTGTTGATTAGTTTGGTTTCTTATTGTGAACTGATTGGATGATTGTGGTGGAGGGCTTTATGCTCGGCTGTTGGATTATTTTGGGTATGTGTACGTGGTATACAAAAATGATAAATAATGAAGTGATAATAATAAGCAAAGGGAAATATGTAAGTATAGGTTCTGGAAATTAAGGTTACTCTTTTATTGGCCATAAAATTAATAAAGATAAATTAATAGAAAAATATTAAGTGGTAATTAAATTATTAAATAATAAACGATGAATAACAGGGTTCAAGTTTTGGTAAATGTTGATGAATAAATGTTAATTATTTTGAAGGTATTAACGGGGAAAAGATAAAGAGCTAAACTCGCTACAGGAACAAGAAAGTGATACAATGTGTTTTGGTTTTTGGGGCCTTACATCACAAGAGTTAGGAATTGTATGTTGATTGTTTATTGCTTTATCAGAATAAGCTAGATATTGAGCATGTTTTGCGAATTGTACTGCTACTTGCTGGGTGTTTATTAGAAATAGGTTCTTTTAATGATGTGTTTAATAGATGAGCATGTTTAGAGATTATAGTAATGATATGATAGACAATGTATGCATTCAGAGCATGAGACACATCATGGTTTTCAAAATATACAAAAATGGTTTTCATGCATGATTTTGAAAAGGAAACGAAGAAGAAACGAAACAGTTATGAAACGTAAAGAAATAAACATAAATGGGTATAACAAGATGTGAGGTTAGGTTGGCCATTCATCCTCGTTAAGTTTAGACATCTCTAACGCTTCCAAGATAAAGTAAAGTCAAGATTAAGACAAAGATAAATATCAAGGGATCGTCTGGGGATGTGAGGTTGAGTTGGCTACTCCTCCTCGTCAAGTTTAGACATCTCCAACACCTTTCAAGATAAAGTAAAGTAAAGATTAAGTAAAAAAAAGAACAGTAAAGTAAAGTGAAGATAAAGTAAAGTGAAGATAAAGTAAAGTGAAGATCAAGAAAACGGTAAAAGAAAAAGAAAAGGAAAGACATAAAAGAAACAGAAACAGAAAACGAAAAGAGATTTTAAAAGCTGCATGACATATGCATTGTACAATTTTATCTTATATCACTTACTGAGTCTTTGGCTCATTAGTTACGTCTTGCGATGTAGGTACATGCAGGAGAACAGATTAAGAAACAGTTGATGAAAGATTTGCACGCGCAGATCTTGTGGCTGGCTAGGCTAAAAACATTTAAAGAAAAATGATTGTAAAATGTTTTGTAAAGATAATATAAAAGATTTATTTATTATATTGTTCAAATGATTGGTTTTATTTATAAAAGCTTTCTGCTATGATTTGTAAAAAGGGTTTTATAAAAGAATTGTCTTCCGCTGATTTACAAAAGAAAAGAAAAAGCTTAAAATTTCACGCCATTTTATACGTAAGAAAAATCAGGTCTTACACCTATGCTCCCACGGATCCTAACACTTCCATGGATACTACCCTTCCACACTATCCGTCATGTATACAATTCCTTCGCAGACAACTAACTTCCGCGAACACAAATGTTCTTGCAGATCCAAACATTTCCGCGGGAACCCTTATCCTGGCACATTACCCAATATTCTTTCCAAATTATTTCACGCCCAACTTTCCTTATTTAATTAAAACTTATCCGTGGACATTCTTACCTTATTCTTTCCAATTTCCTTCTGCACCCACTTTCCTAATTTCTTAATTTTCTTAATAATTCTTATATCTTTATAAACATAAAATCCTTCTCTCCAGCCTTCCAAATTCCATAACTTGCCTTAAAATGAATCAAATATTTAATCCTTCACTATAGTTCTCTAATTGTGACAATAATTACTCTATTTAAATTATAAAATGGCACATTACATATAAAAACTCTTTTTGCAAACTTTTCGAGTGTTTCATTCCTCCCCTATTAATTAAACTTTGTCCTCAAAATTTATCCATTGATGCGCCACGGGCTCCACCTATTTTTCCTTTTTATTTATTTTATTTTATTTTTTAATAGTTTAAATGTTGTTGGGATTGTTTAGCTAGGGTTATTCTATCCGTGTGGTTGTGTTTTTATTTATGGGGTTATTTTTGTACTTTAGTCATTAGAACTTAACCGTAATTTGTGTTGGTATTTATACCTCACTTAGGGCATTTGTTAATCAGTTTTGAATTAGAAAAGAAACCCTTTTGAAGATTGGAGCTCCCTCCAAATCGGACATCTCCCTTGGTGGTGTTATCCAAGTGGATTTTATGTGAAAGAATTGAATCACCATTGTTCCTTGGAAGCCTTGCGGTGATTTCTCCTATACTAATCCTTCCTCCACTCCCCTCTAGAGGTGAATATCCCTAGTGAAGGTTTAGAAGGCCTACTAAAACCCAAGTTGGAGTGTCTTCATTGGTGGAGACCATTGAAGTCGATAGGTGCAATTTTGGCACCCATTCAGACCAGCTAGTTCCTTTCCATGAATCGTTCTTGTTCAAGACTGATTTTTCCTTTGATTTTTGAAGGAGAACATCTTCACTTATAGAGTGGATTGTGGTTCAAATTTCATATCATTTGGACATTATTTGGTAAAGTTACGAGATACTCCATTTGGCCTCTGATTTTGCCCGTTGGGGCCTCTTCGGGTTAATAGCACTTTTCCGTGCTTAACTTCTGCTTCTGAGTGAGTTTTCATCTGATTTTTGGAGGGCTACCTGTTGATTCACATAGAAGAATGTGGTCCAAATTTCACGTCATTTGGACGAGTTGACGTGAGTTACAATTCAGCCAATTTCGTGACAAATTCTTTCCATAAATAACAACTTGCATCAAGGGGTTTCCTATTTTCCCCTCCTCCATGGTGCATCACATTTGTTGCCGTCTCTCCTATGTTGCCTCGTTTGATGAGTAATTTTGCTATAAACTTTTACCTACGGAATTGGTTTATGCCTAAGTCCCTTGATTTTAAAATCCAAAGTCTAAATTGTCATTTTCTCATAACTCAACGTTGGTCTAATTCCAATATCCTCTTGCATCACTCTTTGAGAGGGGTCATGAATACACATTTCCTTAACCAAAAATGGTAGATGAAGCATATAAATCACTTTTCCTATTTTCTCTACAAAAGAGCTAAGTCCAATAACCTCGAGCTAAGTTTTCCTCTTTCAACTGGATCTCATGATTCCTTTGAATGATGAAACCTTAAAAAATGACCATATCTTTCCTCTCAAATTCCATCTTCATCCACCTAGAATCGATCATATACCTTCAACATATAAAAAGCATATTGAATCCATGTTCACACTAAAATTATTTAAAACAATCCTTTAAAAATATCAAGCCCATTCCTTTCATTGAACTTTTGAAATCTTATATTAACATATCTAATAACCACAACATGTTGCGTTTAAGTAATCTAATAGTCCATCCTAAATCTTTACTTTTCTCTTATAGTGTGGCTTTCATACCTGACAAAATAGCAGACTGCACGTCACCATTATCTTTGATAAGAGAGAAAACTCTTGGGACTTTCTTCTTCTACTCCCCTACAATGGCTGGGAAAATCCTAGCTATGTGTCCCATTTTCCCACACTTGAAGCACCGTCCACTGCCATCTCTACATTCGCCAAAATGGTTCCTCTTACACCTAGGGCATTGTTTGGCTTGAGTTGTTCTGGCATTGCCATGAATAGCAACTGGCCCTACCAGGACGCACTTTCCATTACTTTGTTGTTTTCATGATTAAAGGGCCTCTTCGCTCCTCTTGGCTTGGGTTGCCCTTCCTCTTTCTAATGTGACTGATTCTCCTTTAAGAACTTCCTTCTTGCTTCCCAAACAACAAGTATGCAACATATGAGATTCTTTCTCCCTCATCTATCTTCACATGGTCCAACATATCCTCTAGAGCTCGAATTCACTCTTCAGCTTTGTTTGGGTCAGAGGAACTCCCATCAAAGTTTGGTGGTTTCAACCGATGAAACATCTCCCATCCAGCTTTGATGGGAACAAGTTGCATCCTTCCTTGCTCTTCCCTTTTCATTATTTATTCCAGATATTGAAACTGACGTTCCACCAACTTAGTTAATCGACTGATTGCCTCATCCCTAGCATCCACGTCTTCTCTAGCTCTTGTCACCATAATTATTCCTAGAAAATTCTAATACGAGCAAACAAAAGAAAATAACTTAGTAATCAAAATTATCATCTAAATTAAACATATTTACAGTTGAGGAAACATTCACATGTGGAGGCTTGCATTATCAAGCAGTTTGTAGAAACAACTTTAACCCAAGTTGTTCTGATACCATTTGTAACACCCCATAGCATAAACCTTTTTCTTTCCATTTTTTTTAAAAACCATTCATAAAAATCATAACTTTGAAAAATAACACAGCAGAAGTCTTAACAAAAATCTCATTTAAAAATTCAAACGTAACATAAAATAAACATAAATATCCATAAAACATTTTGACTTAAATCCAAACATTAGTAAAAAAAACTAAAAATAAAGGCCCTTCTTTTTCATTTCGCTTTCTTCAAATCTTCACCCATGGGTTAATTTTGCTTCGAAAATGCTTTAACTTTGTCCATGAGAATTCTCCATCAACTGCATCTGTCATTCATTCATATCCTTAGGTTCCTTAGCAAAATCATCATTATCTACATCACGAATTTCACCTATGAGTCTAACGCTCAACAAGAGATGCATAATAAAAAATATATCATGAGAATAAGATGTTGTTTTTCATAAAAAAAAACATGTATTTTTATTTTCAGTGTTTCTTTCTTTCTTTTCTACTTTTGTTCTATTATGTTCTGGGGAGAGTAGGCACGACTATGGGCCACATACCACTTACGTCTCGCAACCTATGTTGAGAAAGTCCTAACCTTTGGGGACCTTTGTTAGCTACCACGTACATCAATGAACAGCAGCCTTGCAACCTTTGTTGAGGCCCACGACATCCCTCACTAATGTGCTTATGCCCCATATGTCCAACCTTTGGGACTGTAATACCCTGTAACTAATTTTCCTGTGTACATGATGTAATCAAACTTGGAAATGATATTATATAATTTGTCGCGTATCGTTATTCATGGCATGCATCCATGGGGAATGTATGGGATAGAAAGTTAATTTCAAAAAATGGGAATAAAGTCTGATCTGGGCATTTTCGGACGCCTGCAGATGACATTCTGGATGAGATGTGTCGTCCGCAAACATATTGAACACCAGCTCTAGGACTTGGGACGACTCGGGACGCAAATTTGCGTCCTGATCTCATTGTGTCTCAGACTTTTGGACGAGTCCGGATGACACGTGGATGAGTTCAACCTCGTCCGATTTGACTCTGTCCAAGTCTGGGATCCTTCAGACGCTTGCGGACTGGCGCAGATGAGTTGAGGCATCGTCCGATTTGAATCTGTCCAATTTATGGACAGATTCAGATGATACATGTGGACGCCGAACGGCGTCTGAAAGTTAGCTGCGGACAGTGCGGATGAAGTGGGGACGCCAATTCCCGTCTGCGACCACATTTTGGCCTAGGAATTTTACCCATGCGGACGACTGCGGATGATACCAAGGCATCCTCACTCGTCCAGAAAATCACAGATCTGCGTAAATTTAGGGATTTAAAAATCGACCGCTTGTCATGTAGTCCATCAATACAGGAGATCTCGACGAAGAAAATGCTCCCAGACAAAAAAATCGCCCAGCTCCAGCTCCAGCTCTAGCTCCTCAAAGCGAGCCGACCTCCTCTCCTCCCCTACGTGATGATTACCCTAGTAAGTCCTCACTCCTTTTAAACCTCCAGTTGCTTCCCTCAGTTGAGTCCATTTTTCCTCCTTTCTCCTTCATTCTCCATTTAGCTTTTCTCTTCTAAAAGGTGAGTGTGGTGCTGGGATTTGGAGTTGCTGTTGTCCCTGTTACAGTCTTCAATACTTAGGTAAGGAATATGGGTTAGTCTTGGCCAGAGGAGGCCCTACCCATAAGTAAACACACGTGTGTGTGTATGTAGTGATTCTGTTCATAGTTGTTCTGTAAATTTCCTGGATGCTATAACTCCTGTTCTGTTCCCATATGTGTTTGGATCTATGATTTTATTTTGTTCTGTCCTGCTAGTTAATATACTCTGTTGTTACATTTCTGCTTGGCTCTATTACCACATATCATTCTCATTTCCTCCACTGGGTGTTAAGATGAAAGCACTAAGCCTGTTAGAAAAGATGAGTAACTGTTATACATTATGCTTCCAGGATGCATTGGGTTATTAATGATGTCTTGTGAATTCTGCTGGACTAATGTGGCCTCATGGTTTCGTTTGAATTTTTCACTTGCCCTTTTTGCTCCTTGATATAATACCTTTACTGTGACTATTAAGCTTGTTAATTTTGTGTAGTGTTTTCGCTGTAGTTGGTTGTCATCACTTAATATCTCCTCAAGCATCCTTTGTTGTTATGAAGCATGTCCTGCAAACGTATCTTAAATAGCCCTTAAACTGTCTGTTTTAATTTCCAACCATGTTAGCTTAACTATGGTTAACCTTTAAGCATAATCACCACTACTTAATTAAATGTTAAGCATGATTAGTTTATTACAAGTATGTTAACTATTTTGCCGATCGTTTTGTTTAATCTCCAAGCATGCCAATTAGTATCTCTCCTTGAATCTGGAGCATAGCAAATAAAGCATTTCATGTACGCTAATTAACAAGCATTACCTGCTCAACCTACCTATTACTTGCTCATTACTCATTTTAGCGTTTCTTGGGTAAAGCATGCTAATCTCTCATTACTGCAAGTGTATTCGCACGCAAGGCTCTATTGATCTTCATATTAAATTGTATAACCTTGTACTTTATATTGCGATACAATCCTTCAAGCATGCTGTCACTTTTTTAAATTCATAAGTACATTCAATTGCTAATATGTTATATTCAATCATGTTAGTTAGTAATTTTGTTAAGGCATCTGAATAATTAGTTGTTACTCGTTTAAATTCAAGCATGAGCAATGTAATCATGTTCTTGTGCAATAACATGCTTTGTTGCCATCTCTATATGCTCTTTGGTGACTGTCCTTCATTCTTGACATGCTCTCGCCCTTTCTGTGCAACTTTAAATTATGCCCCTTTCATCTTCGAGTTGTCACTTCTATAAATTATTGTTGATTACCTTCCGTATATGCTTTATTGTTTACTTTCCGTATATGCTTCATTGTTGCTTTTCGTATATGCTTTATTGAAGTGTCTTCATGCATCATGCTAATAGAAACAATTAGGGTGTGTCACCTTGGGGTGGTACTCACATGCATTGGGAAAGGAAAAACGCTAAGAAAATGCTAAGAGAAGTAGAATAGGGAATCGGGGGTGGATGGGTAGCGGGTCTAGTCTGTAAACTAGGCAGAGCCCCTCCCTCATAGGGTACGGGAGTTCTAGTTTACAAGAAAAAGATTAGGTTTGATCACTATACCATTGCACGAGAAAACCCTCCCAGATTCCAGCTCGAAATACGAGTAAAGAAAGAATGAAAGGAAGTAAAGAACAACATGGATTGGGTGGCCCCCATCCCAAAGGGAAACTAAAGAGAAGCATAAGCATAAGCATTTCCCCCATTTCCTTTACTGGGCCATTGGTTCACATCCTTACTTGTGGTGTAGGTAATGAAATGGTAATACCCGGCGTAGAGGAGGAGGTTTTCCTTGTGGAGCCTGCGGAATATCTAGAAGAGACAAGACCGGAGTAGACTGATGGCTAAGAGAAAGAAGAAGAACATATTTTGTAAGGGTTAAATAGTAAACATGTTTGTGAAAATATACCTATGGCCCTCACTCGTGTATTTGGAACATGTGGCAGTTTTAACCCTAAACTTTAATCATGTTTGATTTAGACTTCCCATTTAACAAATGCTTTAATTAAATGGTTTTCAAATTCGTTTCCGCTATTTAATCTTGTTTCCGTTAGAATTTCCAAATAAACCAAGGCTTTAAAAGTGTTGTAGTGACTGGGATTTAAAAAGGGGCACTCTGATTTTAAAATTAAAGAGACTTTCAATAAAGGTTTTGCCGTATTTAAAATTTGAAATCTTAACCACGGTTTAAGTAAAATAAAATAGAAAGAGAAAAATCCGGGTCATTACAAGGACAACTTGTCCTCAACCATTCGTATATTTCTTTACATAGGTTCGTTTCTGTTTCATTCCTTTTTACATCAAAACATATGCTTGAAAACCATTTTTGTAATACCCCGACTTTTTATATCAAAATTTAATAAGAATAATTGGAAAGTAATTGGGGATATTCAAATTTATTGGATAATTATCGGAGTATTATCAATGACATATTTGTAGATTATAACTTAAGGAATTTATTAGAGAATAATGGATCGAACCGATTTGGTTCTTACCGGTTCGAAAGATAATGACATGGCTCAGTTTTGTTAAAAATTAGAGTAAAGGAAATAATTGAATTGTTGGGATTAAAATGTGAGAAAATTATTAAGGATGGATTAAATAATTTTAATTATTGGATTAATTGGTGATGGGGAGAGTTTCACCGGTTCACACAAATTAAACTAGTCTGGCTCGTCAGTAGGCAGGGGTGAAAAAAATACATTTGGCCTTTGGCCATTTCGTGACGCCAGAGAACAAAAGAGAGAGAGCTCAAGGGCGAGAGAAAGAGGCGATCGGGAGAGCTCTCACCGGCGGCTTTCTTGTGCAATGACGAGGTGGGCTCTGGCGTGGAGACCTCCTAGTGAGCAGTTGCAGGAGAGGCAGGATGGCGTCTCGTGTCGCTATTCGGATTTTGGGATCGGGGCTTCAGCAGGCGGCAATTTCTGGTGTCGATTCAAGGTATGTCTGGCTGGGTTCTCCTCCTTTGCGTTCTGATGATCGGACGAATGACAGGGCATGGATTGGCGTCGGCGTGCAGCGATTTGCGACATCGGATCAGATCGGGTTAGGCTGCGATTAGGTGCTCCAACTCGGCTGCGTCTGGAACCCAGTCTAGTTGGTTTGGGTTGAACCGTTGTCTGCTACACAGACAACCCTATGCTTCTTTCCAGCCTGGAATCGCACCCTGCATGGTGGACAACCTCTGTAAAGCTGCTGGAGTGGCTATCGGGCGTGCGAGAGAGAGTTTATACTCTCTGCCTTTTATTTTTGGCAAAGAGTAATCCTCTCCTCGGTGCTGCATCCTAGTGGCAGAGTGTGAAGGAGCTGGAGGCTTCCTCTCTAGCGTTTTGGTGGTGAGCAGTTCGGGTGTGTTTTGGTGAAGGGCAGCTCGGGTTGGCTACCTTTTAGGTCTGCTGGGGTATGCGAATAGGGTTGTGGCAGCATCTCCTTCACATGGTAAGTCCCCTTGTTTTCTGCTCCTCGATTTTCATGGCCGTATGTTGTTGTCTTCCTTCGGTTATAACAAATTGTTATGTGTCTATGGGTGAGCTGGTACGGTTCAGTCATTGGATGGGAGCTGTTGGTGATGGTCGTGTGTTGGTGGTTGTTGCAGCTGCGGTCTCAAGTGTTCTTCAGGGTAAGGATTTCCCTCTCTAATGTTTGGATACATAGTTGTTTGGTGACGATAGCTTGTTATGGAATGTTAAGATATTATGCCTTGGAGTTGGGATGGTTTGGCTATTATGATGATCCGTTGTTACGTGAAGCACGTTAAGAGTAAATGATTTGGATGGATTTGGATGTTGAAAATGTGATTAATGCCTCTATTAATTATTGCGTAGTGGATTGTCAAATATCGATAGGGGTTTGGAATTGTTTGAGTAATGATATGTAGAATTGGTATTGGTGACTGGACTTGAATTATTAGTATGTCATTTATTTCTAAAAGTATGAATCTGTTGGATATTGTCTTGAATATGTTCTGTCATTTTGTTTGGGTTCTTACATTCTGCTATTGGATGCATCGATAAGATTTGTTGTCTACTGCTAAATCCCTGTGCGCATAATAATGTTAAGGAAAACATATATATTTTGGTCATATATTTTGCTGGTTCGAATTCACGTCATTAATCGGATTGATATATTCTGGATATTTGGATTAGGTCATTGAACGTTCGCTTGGTAGATAAATGTAGTTTTGTGACTTGATTTAGATATTGTTACTGTGATTAATTTATTGGGCTATGTTATATTCCATTTAGACGTCGGAGAAGTACTTAGAATTTGTACAAGTTAGAATACGATTCATTGTAAGTTATAATGTTTTAATTATGAAGATATTGGGAGAGGAAAAAGAAGGATAGCTTATAAGTGCAATACGTGATAAAGTCTTGAGCTAAGGACTTGGGTGTGTCTTGGCCAGTGGTGGCCCTACCTACAAGTAGTGTGTGTGAGTTTTATGTCTAGTGCCCTGTGATTTCCTTATTGTTACTGCAGTTAGTTAATTGTTAGTTTAGTTCCTTGGTTGATATATTGTTGTTCCTTGTTGATAACTACTGTTAGTTTCCTGCAAATTCCTTAGGTTATGAATGTTATTGATTGAATAATAACTATAGTTGTTGAACGAAGGACCCTATGTTATGCTGAGTAGGAACAAGCTATGAGCTATGAATTTTATTGAAGATGATTCTATTCTATAAATTGTTGTTATTGCTTTACTTGTTGTTTCAACGATTCTATTATGTAAATTCTTGTTATTGTTTTACTTGCTGTAATAATAGTTCAACATCGTTCTGGGAAATCTCCTAATAAACCATCACCCAAACATGTCTAATTAATTAGCATCACCTTTATAACAATAATCCTGACCCGGGCACGACTAATTAATTAGAATGTTTAACTTGTAATCTTTTTTGAGCATGTTAATCAATTTATCGTAGTTTACCTAATCAATTAGTAAATCTAACCATGCGAACTAATTAGTTAATCTAAACATGCGAACTAATTAATTGGTGATTATAATCTTCCTTGAGCATGTTAATTAACTAGAGTAATTATTAGACTTGAGCATGTTTAATTAACTAATTAATTAACTAGCCGTTAAATAACCAATCCGAGCATGTTTAACTAGTGGTTTAATTAATAACTAATCCTTGAGTATGTTAGTTAATTAACTAGTTGAACATGTTAATTAACTAGTTGAGCATGTTTAATTAACTTGATTATTTCTTGATACATGTCAGTTAATTAGAGCAAATAACTAACTAGAATAATTAACTAGACTCAAGCATGTTAGTTTATTAACTTAATCTTCATGCATGTTAGTTAACTATTACTTGTGTAATCTTTAAGCATGTTAATTAACTATTAATCTTCATGCATGTTGGTTAACTATTAGAATTGTTTGATATTAACTCCTTCGTTGTTAGTTCTTGCAATTCTCTTAATTTCCTTTATTACAAATGCTTTACGTTGATAGAGGTTTGATAAAGATCAATGTTATGATGAATGCTTAGTGCGTAAATGATGAATGAGCTAAGAGTTCTTTGATTATGTTCTATTATATGAAATTCTACTGCCTTACTTCCTGTCATTATGTTATTAGTGCTACACATATATTGTCTTGTCATTTCATTTGCTTAATTATCTGTGATAGCCAGATGGTTTACTTTAATCTGATCATGCGTAGATAACTAGGATGACACTTAGTTGATCTAATCTATTAAATTAAGTATGTTAAGCAACTGATTGTAAATTAATTAGGATAATTAACTAGAATTAATAAATGTAATTAAGGCTTGAGCATGTAAATTATCCAGGATAGCTCACAAGAATAACAATGGTAATCTTTCTTGAGTATGCTAAGTAACTAGGCTAACTAATTAGAATAATAAAGGTAATTTATCTTGAGCATGTAAATTATCTAAGACAACTAACTAGAATAATAATTGTAATCCTTCTTGAGCATGTAATTAATTAGAATAACTAACTAGCTTAATAGTTGTAATATGTCTTGAGCATGTAACTTAACTAAGATAATGAACTAGAATATAAATCTTATCTTTCTTGAGCATGTTTAATGATAATGAACTACAATAATAATTGGAACTACGTTGTTAACTTTAATGCTTTACCTTACTTCCAATGCACGTATCCCTTGTTCAATTATTTCGATAATTGTTCCCTTCATGTGCCTTGTTTTCAATCCTTGTCATTCAATTATTGGTTGCTTTCATTTCTATGCGCCTTCAATTCCTGCTATTCAATTACCTTCCTTATATGCGCTATTCCATTGTTATTTACTTTCTCTTAAATGCGTTATTCAATTATTCTCACTTACTTTCTTTTATATGCACAATTCAATTTCTGTTAATGTTACGTTATACTGCATTATGCATCATGCTATAGGGAGAATGTGTCATCATGCATCATGCTAATAGAAATCAAGTAGGGAGTGCCACCGAGTGGTACTCACGCATGTATTATGTGAGGAAAAATGTTAAAAGAAGAAAAAGAGAAAAAGAAAAAGGGAGTTGGGGAGCGGATGTGTAGCAGCTCTAGTCTGCAACTAGGCGAAGCCCCCTACCTCTTTAGTAGATGGGACTTAGTTGCAAGTAAAATGTTAGATCCGATCAACTATTTCATCCCCTATGAACACTCCAATCTCCAACTCGATGTATGAGTAAAAAACCAAAGAACCAACGACTTAATGAAAAGATTGGTTTGGGTGGCCCCCATTCCAAAAGGACCAAAGAGAGGCATATTATACTGCATAAATCATTTTCCTTACTAAGCCTTTAGGCTTACAGTTTACTTGTGGTGTAGGTGTAGGTACTCATACGAGGAGACGACTAATAGATCAAAAAACAGGGATGAATAATTTGCACGTGCGAGACTCGTGATTGGCCAAGCTGAAGAGAGTAAAAGAGAACTCAATTGTAATTAAGTTGTATTTAATTGTTTAGTTTTCATTTCTCAAACACAGTATTTAATTGGGTTGTATTCTCACATCTCAAACGATTTACGCTTCTGCTACGTTTTAATAAATCCGTTATGTTTTCATAAGATTTTACAACTGCTTTTGCTATGTTTTCACGAAAGGGTTTTTTTTTATGGTCCGGTTTCGCACTCTGATATTATCTTAGAAAGGTTTTAATAAAAGTTTTGAATTTTAGTGAATTTTTAAAATGAAAAAAAAAAAAAAAAAAAACCAGGTCGTTACAATTTTTGCTCTTTTTTTGGAAAACATAATGCATGAACATACTACATGATAGTAGTAAACATATCCTCGAACAACATCACATCCTAAATAGTAAACAAATAGGAAACATATTCTCAAAATAAACATAACATAACAACACATTCTCGAGTCAATAAAACATGGCATATTATCAAACAATATAACATATGCTCAAAAATCACAAATAGAGAAACATATACTATCAAACAATGTAACAT
Source organism: Begonia loranthoides (assembly GCA_022433065.1). Taxonomy (NCBI): domain Eukaryota; kingdom Viridiplantae; phylum Streptophyta; class Magnoliopsida; order Cucurbitales; family Begoniaceae; genus Begonia; species Begonia loranthoides. Next base: position 5,831,841 of record CM039473.1, read on the forward strand.
GACCTCAAGCATCATATAATTACAACCTAATAGCTATAAACATCAAAATAATCCTGGCATCATTGTTATGCAAGCCAAAGCCCAAACACATGCAAGTATCACTTACTTGAAGTTCTTAGTGGAGTCTGTTCAGTCACAATCTCCAACTTCTTTGTTGCAACTGATTACAGAAAGAAGATGAATAGAGTTAATAGTAAAGAACAAAAGAAACTTTAAAAACATAAATGTTTCAACATCCATAATTTTATCGTCCCTCACTAACACCTTTCTAAAATACGAAATCCTTAACTATAGAAAGCCTACTTTCAGAAGGCTTGAGAGAGAAACCCTAGACTTTGCCGCTCTAGAATGATTAGGGTTTTGCCCCCAACCTTCATATTTATAGACTTTCAATCTAAAAATCCCATAGAAGAAATCTCACAGAAGACACATCTTCAAATTTATCATTTCCTTATTAGTCTAAGAATAGAGTCATAGCTTACGGATTCTATGAAAAAACATATTTAAATTAGTCATAGTTATAGTGGATTCGTGAGTTTCGAATGTAGAAATCTATTTTTGTAATGCCCGTATAATTTCTCCATAAATGGAATGTAAACGATTTTATGGAATGAACAAATATCTTTATAAAAGAAAAATATGTTTCGTAACTGTCGATTTAATATTTGATGCAATGTAAATGAGAGTAAAAATATTTTTGGAATTTTTAAGGTGAAAGTTGTTACGGGATGTGTATTTGGCATTTTTGGTTGAGTCGCGGTCGAATATCTCGACCGAAATGCATCATAGATTGCTCCTTGCATTTTTGGTCAAGTCGAGGTTGAAGTTAAGGTTGAATATCTTGACCAAAATGCATCACAGATTGCTCCTTCCATTTTCAGTCGAGTCGCGGTCGAAGTTGAGGTCGAATATCTCGACTGAAATGCATCACAAATTGCTCCTTGCATTTTTTGTCAAGTCAAGGTCGAGGTTGAGGTCGGATAACTCGACCAAAATACATTACAGTTTGCTTTTTGGTTTTTCGGTCGAGTCATCCCCGGTCTCCAAGTTTGACCGAAATACAAAACAGAGGCAAATTTTGGATAATCAGTCGATGGTTCAGATGACTTATTCAACCAAAAAGTCTATTTTTAACGAAAAGACTATTTCTGTTACAACCATCCTTTTATTTTTCCCTGATATTTCTCCTCCTCTCTCGATGAGATAAAAAGTTTTCCATGTGGCGGGGTTGGAGTGGACCTCCTCCTTCAAAGTGGGTGATTGTCTATCAAACCTCACTTCCCATATGGCTCTTTGCTTGTCTATAAAGCAAGGCAAGTAGCAAGGTAAGGCATTTGGGACTCTGTATTTTGGAAAGAGTTACGACTGTGGGAGAGTGTGCCATTACAGTGGGGGAGCTGGGGGGGGGGGGTTGGTGAGTGAACGAGAAAGGAGGAAAGTGCAGCTGCTGTCTTGGATTATTTAAGAAACTGTAAGCTACCGAAGTGTATAAGGAAAACCTTGAGATAAGGAATGGGATGCTTGTGGCTAGTGCAGGCCCTGCATCACGAGAATTTTTGTGATTCTTTGATTTCTGCCTTGGATGTTTTCTGGAAATTATTCATTTGTTGATTTCTGCCTTGGATGAAACTGATGTATTGGATTACTTGCTGTGAATCATTAGTAGGCTGACAAATAATGTCAAATATAGTTGAATGAAAAATGGATTTATGCACTAACTTGCTGTGATTTTGAGTGATTATGCTCCCTCGAAGTTACTGGACTCTGCCTTGGTTATTTCATGCATATTGTCATGGAATAAAGTAAATATTGTCAATGATAAGAGGATGAAGAAATTTGGATTATATTCTGTCTCCATTGTTGAAAATTGTTCACTGCTCTAATAACCAAATAAATCATTCCTGGATGGTTGTTGTAAAATAATCTTCTGTTGGTTTGAGAAACTGCACTATGACTTACTCAACACTTCATAGTTGTTTAAATATGGTTTCGGTTATTGCTGTGAGGAATTGTTTTCTTTGTTGAGTTGCTCTTCATTAAATAACATATAAGCTATGATTAATTTAAATTGCATATTGGCTGTGAAGAATTGTTTCCTTTGTTAGTTCCATTTGTTGAGCTGCTCTTCATTTAATAGCACACAAATTGTCCTTCATTAGTTAGCATATGAATTGCCTTATGTTAAACTATAATTGCTCAATGTGAAATTATCCTCGCTAATTAATGTACGAAATGTTTCTTATAATTAATGCACGAATTGTTTCTTAAAAAACGTGAATAAAATGCTAGAAAATAAAACTGGATTATTTTGGCTGAGTATGACCAGTTGTAACTGCTTTAATATTTTCTATGATATATTCTGTGGACTGCTTTAATATTTCTGTGATATACATTTTGTATACTGTTGTAGACCGGATATTGTTGTGGACTACTTTAATATTTTCTTTGATATATTCTGTATACTGCTGTGGACTATGGACTAGATATGACATGACATTCATGCATCATGATAGGACTTATGAAAATGTGGCATATGCACAACATGTTTAATGAAATGAACAAACAAATGTAAATGGGCGTGTGAGGGTTCAAGAGATGGGTGACGGTCATAGGTGGGAACACCCTAGATGGATAGCTCGTCCTAAGTAGGGATTGAGTTATGGTTAAGTCCACACTGACCAACATATGCATCCCTTCTCTTGTTCCTGAAATCCTCAATGCTTGAACTAAAAAGATTGGTGAAGGTCATAGATGAGAACACTCTAGATGGATAACTCGTCCTAAGTAAGGATTGAGTTATGGTTAAGTCCACACTGACCAATAGATGTATCCTTTCTCTGGTAACTAAATGTAAAGACAGTAAGGATATGTTCTTTTCTGAGACAAACAGCATGAGTATGAACATGAGCATAAGCATTGCATTTCATCCTATTTTTGTTGAGCATTACCCTCATTGTTTTGTCTTGTGATGCATGTGATTGTAATAATATTGGTGATATCGATGTAGAGGAGGAGGCATTGCCTGCGGAGCTCTTGGGTTACCAACTGGGCTCGACTTGAGGGTTATGGCTCACGTAAAGTAGTATCTACTATTTTGAACAGAAATTATGGTTTTTGGACTTGGTAAATATTTTTAAAACCATGGACTTCCGTTTAAAAGCGTTAAAACCATGTTTTGAAATTTTATCAATTTCTGCTTAATTACTCTGATATGCTTTTCTTTACACACATTTTAAATAAGTCAAAGAAAATTTAAGAAAAATTTTATATGGTTAAAAATGAAAGCAAAGAAAAAGGTTTTAATAACGCGGGGTGTCACAGTTTGTCCTTCTCTTCTAATAAGAAGCTACCACATACACGTTTTTCACTTAATTTTGCGGATACAAATGATTCTGTGGAAACCAATTGTTTTACGGATTCCTCATTATGTTGATTTTTCTTAATTTACCCACTAATCACTATCCCCCATATATGCTTATTCTTTCACAGATATCTCCCCCTCAGACACCAACGCTTTCATTGACACCAATGTTTTTGTGATATTCACTTTCCTCATGGATCCTTTGATCCAAATGATGATGTTTTGTACATTACTTATCCGCCACATATGTGTTTCTTTCCTCAAAACCATGTAACCAGTGGATTACTCAACCTAAACAATGATGTTTCTCTCCGTATACTTATTTGCACGAATGCATTTCTTTCTAAAGATCCTCAACATCAACATATATTCATCCTAAATAATGATGTTTTCTTCCCTTTACTTATCCTCTGCGGACCCATTCCCTTCTATAAATACATTCCTTATCCTAAAAAAAACATCCTCAATTTTGTGTATTCAAACACTTCAATAGATTTTGATGCACCAGCGGAAGAGGATTATAATATAATCTGAAAAGTATGTTGTCGAAGTGTTATTACAATTGGTTGAATAAGTGTTGAATAATGGAGAAGTGATGAGCAATTGGATGTGGCAAACTTCAAGCTTGGCGGTCGATCAAGGCAGGCGGCGGTCGATCAAAAGGGAATAAGACAGGCGGAGATCTATCAGTTTCTGAAGGAGGGAGATCGACCTGATGTGTGGTTGATCAGATGGTCGACCTTATAAAAGGTAGTGGCGAACTAATGAAGGAATCGTCGAGTGTGCGATCGAGCTGATCGATCGGTTCTTCTTTTCTTTAATTTGCCGCAAATTCAAATATGGAAAGTCTGACTTTGGAAGCTTGTAACTCCTTTGTTTTACAAGCTTTTGAGCTGAAATTTTGATCACGTCTTCTTAGATGAATAATGAAAAGATCCCTTTAAGAATAATAGAAATATCCACCACAGATTAGGAAATATGCTTGATAGAAAATAGGCCGCCAGAAATAGAAGTAATTGTGATATTGCTCTCGTATGGATGATTTGTTGATGGAGCTTTTTTGGAAAGTTGGACACCACTTCACACACTCTCCCTCCAAGGATGAAGAACACAGATGCCAATAAGAAAGGCTACCCAACTTACAAGTAACCTTAATCCCGTGATATAACACACACGAGGGAAACTTTGGTTGTGACACACCAAAGGTTTGAAAGAGGAATCACTCCAATTTCGAAAATAAGCAAAAGCTTTCTATTATCAAATTCAACTCCCTTAAACAATTACGTAGGGTGGCTTTAGATAGTCAATTATAAACTATAAAATAATAGTAAACTAATTAAGCAACAATAACCTTAATCGGCTCCTAGAATAAGTTGTCTGATTTTCTACTTAATAGAAACTAGGTTAATTAACTAAAAAAATATTTTATTAATATCTTCCTTTCTTCTTCTCCAAGTTTAGATGTATTTGGCAGCTAATCCATGTTGTTGCTCGGCTACTTGGATGGTTTTCATGTAGAGATTTCGTTAGTCTCCAAGCTTGGATAGTTAAACTTTCCTTAATCTTTGCTCTCTGTTTCGTGGGATTTTGCCATACTAAACAAACTTCAAATTCAACAATCCAACCCATTCTACAAAGCTTAAGAAGGCAGCTACAATCTTCACGAGGTACTCTTTTTGAAATGACATCGTTTAAAATGTCAAAATAATCAAACACTTATCAAAGGTCAGAAAGAAGACAGTTTTGGAAAGCCCATCAAATATTCCACAATTGCCCTTCGACTTCCACCTATGTTTGACCTTGAATCTCTCTACATGCTAATCCTGGGAACTTGATTAATGATGAGATGGACCTGTAGTCCATCAGATTTCAACTCTTCTGCAGACACCTACCTAGATCCTAAAACTTCAACAGATACAACCCTTCCAAAATGTTCACCAATTTCTATTCGTCAAGTATACAATTCCTTTGCAAACAACTAACTTCCGTGGATGAACGCTCCTAAGGATAAAAAATTCTTTCCTAATTCTTTCATGCCTAGCTTTCCTTACTTAATCAAAAATTCATCCACTAGCATTCTTACTTTATTCTTTTAAATTTCCGTCCGCACCTGCTTTCATAATTTATTAACATAAAACCCTTTGATCCAATCTTCCAAATTTAGTAACTTGCCTTAAATCAAATTCTATATTTAATCCTTCACTATAATTCTCCAATTGTGATAATAATTATTTCATTTAAATTTTAAAATGTCATATTACACATAAATTTATTCATGCAAATTTTTTGAGTGTTACATATGAACATGCCAGTGTTGATCATTTCATAATCTCAACATATTTTAAGAATATCACATCATGTTAACATATCTATGTTATCAATTATCATAGCATATCAATGAATAATATCCTCATATACATCACAACATAACAATCAATATTATAGCACATCAACAATTAATATTGTAACGTCCTGAAGCGTTAAAACTCTTTTCTTGCTATTTTTTTTTTAAAAAATACATCGTACATAAAAATAATGCTTTTAAAACCATACACAGTAGAGGACTTGAAAATATATCCCATTAAAATCCATCGTAGTAAAAACCATTGTAAAATAAGTATAACTAATATTAAAACAATTCAAACTAAAATTCAACAGATTAAAAACATAATTAAAATATAAAGTCTTTCTTTTTCTTTTTTCTTTTTTTTTTTAAATTCTCACTTACAGGTCAACTTTGCTTTGACAACACTTTGGCTTTGCCCATGAGAATTTCTCTTCAACCGTGTTATCAATTGATCATATCATCATGTTCCTCAATAATTCCATCATTACCCACATCATAAATTTCAAACTATGAGTCTAACGCTCAATAAGGGATGCACAATATAATATGAGTATAAAAGGCAATTTCGTAAAAAACATGTCTTTTCGTTCTTTCTTTCTTTTTCTTTTCTTTTCTTTCATTTAACGCCCTTGCAACCTTTGTCAAGATCCTTACGAGAAGAGTAGGCACGACTCTAGGAAACACACCACTGAGTCTCGTGAACTTTGGTAAGACTGTCTCCCTTACCGGGACCTTTGTTAGTGTTGTACACTCAATGCACAACTACTTGGTAAACTTTGGCCAAGCCCTGACATAACTGGACTAACAGGCTTAGCCCCCATTGGACTAACCTTTGGGAAAACTTTTCCTAAACCTCTCATATTCTTTCTTTTGTATCTTAAATTCCATTTCTGTCTTTCTTACATGAAAACATATGCATGTAAATTGTTTTCATTATTTTATTCAAAAACATGATGCATGAAACATAATGATACATGTTAACAACCTAGTGTGTATGATCATATAGCATAACAATAGTAGGCATATATTCGAATCAATTAGACGTAACATATTATCCAATTGTATGTCAAACATGCATAACAAAAGTCAAGATATCTCCAAAGTCATTACCTTTTATCCTAACGTCACATGTTTCTAATAAAGAATTCATAATAACAGTCAATAAAACACATCCTCAAAACACAACCCATATGTATCAAATAGTCAATAAAACACATCCTGAAAACATAGCCCGTAGGCATAATAACATGTCATCAAAAGATACTACCTTACCCTAGTGCTTTGTGATGCACCCAAAGGCAAAACACAAACAAAACATCTCTTACCTAAGGTCTGACTTTTCAACTCTTTTGTCAACACATTGGATTTCCCTTAAAACAAACAAAGAGTCAATTAAAAAAGATAACCTTTAACACTATACATTGTTCACAGTCCAAGAAAAAAGTTTCAAACTCCTTGTAGTAGAAAATCTACCTTCAGAAACTTGAAAAATAATTCTCCTGCGAGCTAGAGAGAATTCCCTTCATATTTGGGGTTCTTGGCTGATTAGGATTTCAACCCAAACTCTTCATATTTATAGACCCATAAATAGAGAATTCCATGAGAAAATCCCATGGAAATCATATCTTAATTTTATCTTTTCCTAAATAGTTTAAAGATCGATTCATAGCTTGCAAGTAATGTGGAAAACTAACTTATTTGAAATTTGCCTGAGCAATAGCTGATTTAACGCCCCATTAATTTAAATACGTTTTTATCATTTTTTTTTTAAATACGTCATATGAAATTTTTCACTTATTTATTTAACATTTGAAAACCCATTTGTTTAAAGAAAACGAAATCAGAGTAAATAATGCGGAATTTAAAACGTAGTTCCCAAATGTTTTCAGCGAAATACCAAAGTCCCTAATACAACGTTCATAATATTCAAAATAGTAAATTACCAAAATATCACTCTCTCCTCAAAACACAAATATCAAGTACCAACAACTCTCAGATTACGCTAGCCACCCAACAGGTCAATTCAGTTGATAACACGAGGGGTCATCCTGGAACGCCTCCTCCTCAACTGGAATGAAATCTTCATTATCATAATCACCTACATTATAGGGAAAACAATGAGCCTAATGCCCAGCAAGAATCAGAATAATAAATGTAATGCTTATGATGCATGATCATACGATGCATTACAGAGGAGATTCGTATCTCATCTGTTCTTTGGGACGATGGATAAGTCAATTGCTCTCGTAGCTTAACCTATGTTTCCTATGGGAGAACACGCCAATAGGGGTGTCGCTACGAGCCATACCCAGTCATTTTGTTGAAGACATTGGGGATTTCAGTACAAGAGAATAGAGAATCTTACGATTCTCGTTGTTTAACCTATGCCTTCGTGCCCCCTACGTGAGAGTAGGCACTCCAATAGGGGTGTCACCACGACAACCATTCTCAATCCTCCCTAACCCCCATATGTCTATTTACGTATATTAGGATGATAAACAACATGTAAACAATTTCATAAGCCCTACGATGATGCATGAGCGCCATAAAGTAAATCACAATATAAACACTCACGAAATCACAATTCAGCATGATTTTTACTATCACTACTTCATAAAAAGCAATTAGAAGCAAGAAACTTTCATGCTTATACTAGTCAGAGTCGATATCATTTACTAATTTGTTTATTCATGAACAAGACAACATCTCTAAATCTGTTTTCAAGGGTTGACTTTAACTATTCTTTTACTAATCATATGCGAATTTTCCATTTAAATTTGAGTAACCATATCACAGGCATGCTTTCAATACAAGGGGACTAAACATGATCAAGGGAACATTTTGCATACTTTAAATCCAGGTTATGCAGCATTTCAGACTAGATTCATGCTTCATCAGTGTCATTTGTAAGAATTCCAACTATAGTATCAAAGTGCAAGGTCATCATTAACAGTACACTTAAACCTAGAGTCCAACATTCCATGCTTGTTATCTACGAGTAAAGTTTAAGTATCTCTAGCTACTACATTTTCAGCACCACAAATTCCCATTTGTAGCAGTTTGTTAGGAATTCCACAATTCAAACTTAACCACAAATTAACAACCCAAGCAAGACATTCAAGGCAATTCAATACCATTCAAGACCCGTAATGTAGGGCCATCTCTGGCCAATTCAAATTCCAATTCTTACCTCAACTCGTCCAGTAATCAAACACAAGCAATATGACAGCAAAGTGCCAGTAACAGCAGCCAATATAAGTTCCTTAGCTTCCTAACCTCCAAACTTCCCTAACCAAAGCAACACAAAAGGTTAATTCATCTTCTCACAACTAAACCTTGGCTAGGGATTCACAGTTAAGTCAATAACTTCCCATAATTCAAATCTTACGTCTCAACTTCACGGTGGAAATCCAATAGTAACTCAGCAGCAATCAATACAACTCACACCA
>CM039473.1:5841384-6047640 GCA_022433065.1 Begonia loranthoides
TCCTTAGCTTCCTAACCTCCAAACTTCCCTAACCAAAGCAACACAAAAGGTTAATTCATCTTCTCACAACTAAACCTTGGCTAGGGATTCACAGTTAAGTCAATAACTTCCCATAATTCAAATCTTACGTCTCAACTTCACGGTGGAAATCCAATAGTAACTCAGCAGCAATCAATACAACTCACACCACTCACCCAATTTCCTTCTCAGTAGAACGACACCTTCACACACCACACAACTTGCTAGACCAAAGTACACAGCAGAGAGTTCACCTATATAGATGAAAGGAAGGAGAGGGAGAGAGCTAAGTAGCGACAGGGGGTAGCTACAGGATAAACTGATCACGAATTGCCCCAACCAAGACGGAGGTGGTCCATCCACACAACGCCACATGGAAAACTTCCATCATGCAAGGAGAGAAAAGATGGGTTGCAGGTAAGGGTAGGAGGAGAGAGAGTTTATTGATTCTTGCCAGAAATCGGAAGAGAGAAGTGATTTTAAAGTGGGTTTCTCGAATATCCCTGATGTTGCGGATGAGTCGAGTCATCCGCAGTACTCATCTATATCGTCCGAAGGTTGATTTGGGACGAGAAAATGCATCCCCAACCTATGTCCGTACAGTCTGTAGGTGTCTTCCGGACGCAAAATGACGTCAGCATGTATCGTCCGCATCATCCAAATTGTCCCAGAATTTAGGACAGATTCATTCGGATGCCATTTGTTCCCGTCCGTAGTCGTCTGCATTGTTCGAATTGTCCAGAATTTAGGATAGATTCATTCGGACGCTGCCCTGTGTCGTCCGCAGTGTCCGTCGGCGTCCGCAACCCGATTTTTGAACATTTTTCCTAAGTTTTTCATATTTAGTTCATTTTCCAACATTGACCCTCTACTTTTCATGAACAACATACGTTCACTGTTGCATAATTTGACGTAATATTTATATATTAAGATTATCCAAAATTATTACATCATCAAAAAGGGAAATACATTTTCGGGGTATTACAACTGACGTGTGAACAGTCACTGGGGACGTTTGCTACAGCTAACTCTTGTATTCATGGTCACCAAAGCAACCATAGACACTGATGTGCCACAGGATCCATCCACTTGCGTTTAAGCATGGAGATTTTCTAACGATATTTCTAGTGTTCATTTTATAGGTCATCATGGAGTAAAGTGCACCAATGATATCATATGCATCCAATCAACTTACAAATATAAAATGTAGTTATTAAAGACCAAGTATAAGTGGAAAACATTGAGAAAATAGTTCATTCAAACTTTGAGGAGTTCCCTCCCAAAACCGCATCCCTTTTTCGGTGGTACCTATCCGATCAAGTGTGTGAGTATCACTTCATTTTACCTTTTTGTTTGTTTTAGGTGATTTCTCTTATTGCTATAACTTTTTCTTCCTCTTCTTTAAGATAGAGTCTTCAGAAAGGTTATAGAAAACTTTTAAAGATCCAAGTTGGAGAGCTACTTCTTGCAAGGTAGCCATTGAAGTCAAAAGACATGGCAGTGGTGTCTTTTCGGACCAACTTGTTACTTTCAACTCATAACCCTTTCATCTCGATGAATTTGATCGTGCTTTTTAGAGGAGAGTTACCTCACGTATAAAGGTCTATCCTGTCCAAACTTTGTACAAGAATTCTTTAAATTGACCAAGATATCGCTATTCAAAATTTGCTCCAAAAACAACAATTATGAGAAATCCTCCTTGCCAATCTGAATAGGTTCTATTGTTTCTATCACAACTTTTAATTCCCTTGGAATTCGTCCTTGAAATTTTAAGGGATCGTTTCTGAACTTATACAGTGGTAAACAACACAAAATCAAGCTGAAATTTCACCAATTAGTTTTTTTTTGTTTTATCTTTGTCGAAATTGCACTAATTTCTGCCAAATCCAAGTTTTTGCCTTTGTGCAAATCTGATTTTTTGTGGTGCATCACCAACACTTCTGTGAAAGCAAACGCTTCCACAGAAACTCTAATCTATAGGTTTTTCCATCAATCATCATCAGCCATGTGTGCTTATCCATTAGAAAAATCCTTTTCGTAGATGCTAACACTCCTGCAGACACCAACATCTCCACGAATTCATTAAATCCAACGATGATGTTTCACTTTGTACAAAACATTTCACGGACACTTTCCCTTTCTGTAGAAGTGAACGTTTCAACTCTAACACTATTAACCATGGCTCATTAATCCAATTGATGCAGTTTCATCTCCTAAAATGATGTGAACCTCAAGAAGAATAGTGGGATTATAAGAAAATAACGAAGATCATTCTAAATGAGTTTAAAAAATAATAGCGGACCTCGGCCCTTTATCTATGGAGAGATAAGAACCAAATGTATAATATTGGTTAAAACATAAAACCTTGACTTGTTATCTATAAAGAGATAAGAACCAAAGGTATAAGAAAAATTTTAGACACCACACTCAAGAAAGAAAAGAAGATTGTGAGTGATAAGTCTAGATTGAATGCAACAAGAAACTTTTGATGAATTGATTCACCACGGAATCCTCTCAAGATCTATCAAAAGATAAAATTATTTAATTATCCTTCAAGTGTTTTCTTTGTAGGTACTCAAGGAGAAAGAACTATTGAGGTCTTCAAATACAAGCTAAAACATAGGTGGAAGATCAAGCATAATGAAATTTCCAAATCTGTCCTTAGTCTAATCTCTAAACACTCGTCGACATTTTTAGAAATATTCATGAGCTCATATCAAAATGTAAGCTTTATACATTTGTAGCTGACTTGTCAAGCTTTCTAGAATGTGGTCTTTCATTAAATTTGAAGGTCATTTGCTATGCCAAAAGAGTTCTAAACAAAGAGCTTAAATTCTGCAAAATAAGCCCGACCATCCTTAGTTGGAGTTGAAGCCAATCTACTTAAAAAATGACCTTGAGGATAAACAAATGGATCAACGCTGAATTCAAGACTTAGGAAATTCATTTGAGATATTTATTTATCTTATGTTAAGTGTGTACATTACTTTTAAAGGTAAAAAAGTTAGTGTTTTCTCAGCTAGAGAATATTTTGGCCAAGAATGGTATTTTAATTTGGCTTTTTGTAATTTTCCCTTTAGGACACCATTCCTAATTTCATGGTGGGGGTTTTAAGCTCCTTTAGGGCTTGTTGATAGTTAGTTTTGAATAAAATAAGAAACCCTTTTGAAAAGTTGGAGCTCCCTCCAAATCAGCCATCTCCCTTGGTTGTGTTATCCAAGTGAATTTAGTGTCAATCCATTGAGTCATCGGTGTTCCTTGCTTGCCTTGTGGTGATTCTCTTACACTAAGCCTTCCTAAACTTCATTCCAGAGGTGGAAATCCCTATAGAAGGTTTAGAAGGTTTGATGCAATCAAAGTTGGAAAGGCTTCCGTGTTGGAGTCTATTGAAGTCGGAAGGTGCGATTTTAGCACCCTTTCAAACTAGCTTGTGGCGTTCCACGTATAACTTTTGCTCCATAGCATTTTTAGTCCTGAATTTTGGAGGGTCTCTTGTTCTCTTCTAAAGTGGTATGTGGTCAAAAGTTTGCATATTTTGGATGGATATTGAATGATTTGTGGTTGTTTCCATTTTGGGCCCGAAACTGCCATTTTGGTGCCCTTCTGGACATTTTCAATTGTGTTCCCATATCTTTGTATCCTGTTACTATTGTGGTGTGATTTTTGGTGGGTGTTCTCTACTATCATTGTTTAGTTTGGTTTAATTTTCACATCAATTGGATAACAAATGAGAAAGTTGCACGTTTGGGAGTTTTGTATTCTGTTTTAGCCGTGGTAACCGCTAGCATTCAAGGGGGATTCCAAGCCTTGCATCCCTTGGTGCATCATGAATTCACATAGTTCTTTAAAAATTCAAATAGAAAACTCTCACTATAAAATTATTAATCAACCACCCTAATAAAATAAATATGCCCATTATTTATAGGCTACAAATAGATAAATAAAAGATATCTAAACTGGATCAAATGCCTTCAACCACCATATCTTTGAAATTGGAACAGTTGTTTCAAACATTGGATAAGAACTGTTGAACTTGAATTGGATAAGTTTTTAAAATCTGGGTAGAATTTGGAACATCGTTTGAATGACCAAATCTCCTTCAAATCTTGCAATCTTGGTGTCTCTGTGAAGCTTTTGATGTCTACTTGAATTTGTATGAAGGTCATGTGTCGATTTGAAATCTTTATCTATGCAAAATTATAAAATTAATTCTTATGCACAGCAGGCTTAGGTCCAATCTCAATTGCTCTAATGATATTGATTAAGCCTTGGTCTTTTTCTAGATCAATCTTTGACTCTATTTCTTTAGAACAAGCCCAAATTGGTTGTACTAATCCATTAAGTGTTTCCTTAAATATTTTAGCCTTAGCCCTTGTCATTGGTCCCATTAGAACTTGTAATGAATCTTTTGGTGCAACTGCTTCATTATCATCATAAAACACTGCCGCAGACACAAATGAAGCTGTAAATACACACTAACACATTAAACGACAACGTTCCTATTTACTTAACTCATCTGAACGACATCTTTGCCTTCCGTAGAAGAATATTTTCTAAATCCAACGGTTTACAATCCTTCAACTAAACCAAATCCAAAGATCCAACACCCTTTCGCGTCCAAGCAACATGTCACACTCCCACAGAAGTATCTTTCTTAAATTCAATGATCCACGTTCGTTCCAAAAATTTAATCCTGTGGTCCAACATTCTCTCGCATCTAAATGATGTCAAACACTACTGTAGAATCATCTTTTTCCAATGCAAAGATCCATGTTCCTTTCGCTAAACCAATCTAATGGTTCAATGACCTCCTGCATCCAATCCACATCAAACACTTCTGCAGAAGCATCTTTCTCCATCCAAATTGATCAGGGTCATTCCTATATCACATCCAATGGTCCATCTTGCATCTAGTCCTTCCTTACATGATATTTCCTTAATTCGATAAAAATATAAAGTTAACCCAACACTTAAAACTATCCTTATCGTGGATTATCCAATGCCAACCCATTATTCTTTACCAATTATAATACACTCGGCTTTCTTAATTCCTCAATAATTCCTATTTTATTTGATTATTTATAAAATAAATCTTTTATTTTAACTTTCCTAATTCTAGTACTTATTTAATAATTCTAATATTTTTTATTAAAATTCGTTAGTTGAGATAGTAATTAATCTATTTAAATTTTAAATTGTCACATTATAATTGATCGTGCAAATTTCTGAGTATTACATTCCTTCCCCCTTAAATAAATTTTATCCTTAAAATTTGTTATATGAAAAAGTTCTAGATATCTTCTCTTTTCTAGAATGGTAAAACCTAAAAATACCATATTTTCTCTTTTAAATTTCTACTTCATTAATCTGGAGTCGATCATATGCCTTCAACATGTTAAATCCTCAAGCACTTATTATTGTTTTATTATGTATAAAACCCTTTTTCTAATAAGTCCAAAGGGTATATAACATTCATAACTCTTTATAACACTTGGATGCATCTAGGAGAAATACTTGACACCTCATGGGACACTAGCATGCATTTAGGGTGGTTGAGTCACCACTTAAACTTCTATAAATAGGGAGCTTGACTCTTCAATTGAACCACGATTTGGAGCCTCTTCCTCTCAACTTGTTTAAGGTTAGTAAGTTCTCTTTTTTAAAGTTTAAGTGCTATTATGAGTTGGTTATGTTTATGAGTAGAAGAATGATGAGAAATTTGAGATTGTAAAGTAATGTTTGGAGTCTTAGTAAAAGGATCACAAAATTGCTTCATGCCCAATTTTTATGATTCTTAGATACTTGTGTATGTCCTAATAGCATGCTGGTAGTGTTGGATGGAAGAATTTCTCAATTAATTGATGTTTATGAACCTAATATCTTGCTTGGTCAAAAACTAGGAGAATCTGTGCAGTTTCTATGTTGATCATCCTACTTATCTTAATGACTACCAATTGCTGAACTATTTTAGTGTAATAAATCAACACTTTGATGGAACTATGGGAGTTAGAATCAAGTCATTTGGACCAATTTAATGAAAGTTATGAATTTTGGAAGTTGATGAAAAATTGTGGGACAAAATTAGTAATTTGGACAAAAACAAGGTTCTGTTTTTTATGCTTTATTCATGACAAAAATGATTGGATTTCCAAAATAATTTTATAAGTTTATAAGCATTTTCTAAAGGAACTTCGAGTTCAAGAATCACTCGAATTGAAAAAGTATAAAAAAAAAGATATGAATATTAATATAAATGTGTATAGTTGGATACTAACATATGATTGTAACATGTTTAGGCTTTCCAATTCAAGGAAATAATTAATAGTTGCTGTGAATTAAGACTCCAAGATAAGTAATATTGCATATGTTTGGCCTAATGGCCTACATCACAAGAATGTGTTATGTTGTGTTGATAGTACTGATGATTATGATAATAAGTTATTTGATGATACTTGAGGATTGTTGTGAGTATGCATTCATATTCATGCATCATGTTTTCTAGAAAAAAAATGTTTTCCATGCATTTGTGTTCATTAAGAAAGATAAATAATGATTTTAATGATACATAATAAACTTTGGCGATACGGTACCATTGGAGCTTTGGCAGCTTCACCCATATTAGAGCTTTGGTGGGCTTGTGTCCCCAGTGATTTTTAGCTTTGGAGTCATGTCCCAATGTCAAGAAGGAGAACAAGAACGAAAAGAACTATAAGAAAGAAAAGTAAGTAGATTGAAATGCAAACGTTTTATGAAAAGTGCATAGCATGTTTATATTAGTCATTACTTATTGAGCGCTAGGCTCATAAATGAATCTTGTGATGTAGGTAAAGGAAGTTGTAGACGACACTCATTATGGATAACAAGGCAGTTGATGGCACATACTTGTGAGGAGCGCTTGAAGTTGTTACAACAAATATGGCTTGTAGGGTGACAGACGTTTTGTAACAAGAAACTAAAAATGACATTGTAATGATTTATAAATGTTTTGTTAAAGCCATGATTTAAAGTCAGGCTATTGTTTTATAAATTACGACCAAATTATGGATTTAATTGTTCTTCTACACCCTTTTGGACTTATGTTAATGACATTTTACAGTGTTTAAAAGAGAAAAGTCTTTCGCTGTAATGACCAGAATTTGGTTAAATAAGTATGCCAAAGTTTAAATATGGATGGATGAGTTATATTGTTTGATAAAAGTTTGATGCACTATTTATGGGTGATGGATGGAATTTTTAGTGTAATTTAATGTTTGGAAACTTGGAGTTGTAGTTGGAAGATTGTTTTGATTTGTAGCTTGTAATTTTATTGATGTGAGAGATTTGCTAGATAAGGATTTTACAGGTAATATGTATATGTATTATTTTATGATGTATTGGAAATGAAAGGTGGGCTGTTAACAGTGGCATAAAATATAGTGAGTGAATATGTGTAACCTCGTATCAGGAAGTGAATTGTTTTAGTGGATGAATGCGAGAATGTATCTGGAAGAAATGTATTTGGTTATTGAGAAGCAGTGTAGATTATAACAAGGGGAGATGGGAAGGTCTAGTGGGAGTCACCGCTGGGAGGAGGTGTCCGTGTAAGGGTTGAAAGGAGAGGGAAACATGCACCGTATGATGGAAGGGCGGATGGAATTTAGGCTGTTGGATGGTGACCACAGAAGGGACAGTGACTGTAAAAATGTTTTGATTATGCAGAGGAAAACACTGACCGTCAGATGGAGAGGCGAGATTAGATGTAAATCGTCAGATAAGAGGGAAAAATGCTCCTGCTGAAAGAAAAGAATCCTTTCGGGAGAGTGGCCAGCCATTGGATTAACTTAGAGGACAAGGTGTTGGCTGTTAGATTAAGAGAAGCCGCGCAGAGAAGAAGCAACGACATCGTTCCATTAAATGAAAATGCGCATATGGAGTTGGACGTCGTCGTTTGGATATAAGTGAGCAGCGATTGATTGAGAATTGTGTAAGCGTACCTATCTGTGGACAGGAATACAACCGCAAAATGTATGAAATGCAGTCGTTTAGACCAAGAATCAATGAAGGAAAACTGCCCCTTCCTAGCAGCATGAGCGTACGCGGTGAGCGACGCGTACACAAGGCTATGTTACTGTGTTGTATGAAACCCAAACACCTAGCTCCCTGCCCTAAACCACAGGTATAAAAGGGAGCATTTATGAGCTGACTGTTTTATTGACGACGGCGGAGGTGAGCTTGTCCAAAGCTCCAACACAGAGGCTGAGCTTTCAGAGAGAGGAGATGAGCTATAGGAGGGACATGCTCTGCCTTGGCCAAACAGCTTCCTCAATTTTTATGGAGCTCGAGGTAAGTAGTGTTTGCTTGTGGGTTGGCCTACAATGCAGGGTCCTAGGACATCATTTCTGTTTTCGTTTACTATTTTGATGAAAAACTCCCGAGGACTCATGCTTTGTAGAATGTGCTTATTTTATGCTCTCTGTTTTATTTGATGGCTCGAGAATATGTAGCTAATTGCTGTGTTTATTTTCATGCTTACGGTTTTATTGATGAGACCCGAGGACTTGTGCTTTGTTTGTTGTGCTTGATTTATGCTCACTGTCTTATTGATGGAATTCTTGAGGATTTCATGATTTGTTTGTTGTGTTTAGTTTGTGTTTACTGAGCTAAGGATGTTACTATCGAGTTGTGGTTTTACCATGTTTATTTTATGAGTCAAGGTAACAATGATAAAGGCTAGGATATTTACAGTTCATATGGCATATTGAGGACCTGTATGTACACTGTGGATGTACTGTTTTGTGTTTACTGAGGGATGAAGTTTGAGGATTTTATACTGCAACATCCCATTTTTCATAGAATTTAAAAGATATAATTTTGAAATACTTTTTTTTTATAAACATAGCGGAAGACTTTTCTTACTAAAACATTTGGAAATTCCATGAATAAGATTCTTTTCTTTTACAAACCAATATCTTTACAAAACCATTTACATTTTCTCTTCAATCCTTAGCCTAACCAGCCACAAGGTCCGTAGAGCATATATCCTATATCATAAGACTTAAACTAAATGAAATATTAAACATGTAATGCATTTTTCTTAAAATCCTTTTCATGTTAGTTCCTTTTCTTTCTTTCCTATGCACATCAATGTGCTTTGTCCTGACATCAATCGAAGACTCATTAACCGCTTACTTATCAATGCATAACGTCTCTTGATAAAGGCTCGACATCAATAGAACCGCCAATTAGCTACTATTCACTTCAATGCACAATGACCCATCACCTTCGGTAAGTGGCTCTGGCATCGACCGAAAGCTTTGCTAGCGGTTGTACACATCAATGTACAACAATTCGTTCTAACATCAATCGAAACACACTAGCGACCATGCGCATTAACGCTTCAATGGCCTCACCGACCATTAGCTAGTCTGTCTTGACATCAATCGAGAACAAACTAACAAACTCAAGCTTATCTTTCCATACTCTTTAACATGTAGCATTTAAAGTCTTAAAAACACTAATGCATGAGAAATCCATTTACATTTTCTTGAAAACAATGATGCATGAATACACACAACTTAGCATTACATCCTCAAACAACAACGGAATCACGACTTAGATCTAACAAATCCAATCATCAAATAAGCCACACCAAGTAATAGCAAAACAATACATCTCCAAGTAATGGCATGATCACAACCTAACATCTATTTAAACATACACCACAATATGATCAATTTTCTCTAATATTTATCAACACAATAGCTAACATGACAATCAAAGTATATTCTACCAAACAACAACCTCGAACAACATCTCTAGAAGATGTTAAGTTCTTTTAGTAATTCCAAGGCCACCTAATACATTTAAGGAGAGCAATTGGGTCAAGGATATGGACTTGGAATTCAGACTTCAAATGTGGGCTTTCTCTTATTCTCTAATTGGACTTGGTCCCACCCATTTGATTAAGTGTGTGGGCTTATCTAAGTCCATGGTTGTTGGGTCGTTCTCCAAACTTCCATGGAAGTGAATTCCTAATTGTCATAGGTCAAAATGTGATTAAATGTCTAGGAGCCTCCTTGTCATCAGGCATTGGTTCGTGCTCAAGTTCTTCTAGTTTATTTAATCCTGCAAAATAGCAACAATTATATAAGCAATGAGCCTATTGGCTCAGGTTCGGATGATAGGTCCTTGGGGTGCATCATACTCCCAGGGTTGAAAAGGATTTGTCTTCAAATCCAAGGAGTCTTCCACCTCTATCTTCTCTTGATGTTCCTCCTCCTAGGTTAAATGGATAATTTGGTTTGACACCATGACAATTTTCTTTCACATAAGACTTCCCATAATACCCAGCAATAAGAAAGCCTTCAATCATCAAATCAACATCTCAATAACCTAACATATCTAACACCTCAACATCACCAAAGAGCACCTCCATAATTTACATATAAAATCAAGAATCTGACACTTATGAAACACAAGCATCTCCCAAGCATATCATTGCCTTAAAAAATCCTTAACATTTATTATGTACAACATCTACCACGGGTTCTTAAGAGCAACATCAAACATTAGCAGTAACATTAGACATTAAAACACTAACTGAACCTCAATAAAACCTATCCTCAACAAGATTTGTCAAATGAACAGAATAGAGCACCATTTCACTTTGCATAGCACTATTATCATCCACAGCAGAACAATATAATCCCAAAACATATTCTGAAACCAATAGTAAATAGTAATCATCAACAACAATAAACTCCTATCACCAACATATTCTTATTAACAACAAATCTAGAACTTATTCTCTGTTAACAACAAGCATCTCCTAGACTAATACAAACAACAACATTAACACAACAATTCCTACCTCTTGTGATGTAGCCTAAAATGGGAAAACACATGAATACTTCTTACCTTGAATTTCCTTGAAGAAAAGTCTTCTCCTACTTTCTTCTTTTTCTACTTCTCTACTTTTCTTCTTCTCCAGATTCCTCTCCTTGAAGCTTCTCCCGCACAACCGTACAGCAATAGAAATTTCCTCTTCAAACTCCTCCTGCACAACCTCACTACAGCTCAATAGATACAGAAGAAAACCCTTGGGAGAATACTAGAAACTTCCATGTTTTTCTTCTGTCAAATTTCTCTCTAATGTGCTTATAAACGTTCAGGGAGAGTCGATGAGTCACGATAGTCCATTCTCCAAGCACCATTTCATTTTCTAGATGACGATTATCCATTTTCTAAGCGACTGTTAGTGTCCCGGTTGATCACCCTCTTTGTGTAATTGACCGCAATTCCCCGATGAGCAACCGTAAATCTGCCTTTTTCAGAAAAACCGATCAATCACCCTCTAGTGGACAATCAAATGCTTCCAAAATGGTTCCTCTCTATAATAATTTTCTACGTTCATGATCGACCAGCATTCCTGCCTTGATCGATTGGAAACCCAATAACTTAGAGGAGCTGGTTGATCACCAACACACACACGATCGACCGCTCCACTTTTCTCTCACATGTGTAATATTTTGCATAAACTGTGATCGACTGCTTTTCCTTCTCATGATCGACCACTCAATTCCATGCTTAACCAATTGATCAATACCCTTAAATTGATCGACCGTTTCTTCTTCGAAAGTCCCTCAACACTTTATATTTTACTCCTCTTCCACAAACCATAGTCAGCATATCCAAATCACTCAAACTAACACTATTACCATTACAATAGGTCTAATTATCCTCACTTAATCTCATACTTAGTACCACAAAAATCTCGGGTATTACATGTGTAATTACCTGGATTTTTCGTAAATTGTTAAAATGCGTAAAAATTTAAAATTTCTTTCTTTTTAAAGCTAAACATATCAAAGTGCGTCTAACCGGGATCGCTACTGACCCTTTCTTAAAACTCGTTATGAAAAATCAATTTATTAAATGTGCGGAAGCGTTTAAGAATAAACCATTGTAAAACATGGCAGAAGCGTAAATAAACCGTTCAAGAAGGAAATACGAAACTGTAGAACACTGCGTTCAACAAATGAAACTGACAATTAAGCACCATTAAATTACAACCATTTACTTGTCTTTCTCTTTGCCTGGCCAGCCTGAGTCTCGCGCGTGCGAATTCCTGTCTCCCTACTTCATTATGTGTTTATCGTTTACTTATTATCTGTTTATCATTGTACCTACACCACAAGTAAGGACGTGAGCTTACGCTCAGTAAGGAAATGGGAATACAAATGCTTATGACTCTCTTTAGTTTTTCTTGGAATGGGGGCCACCCAGACCATCATTTCTTACGTATTTCGTTCGTTACTCATGCTTCAAGCTGGAGATTGGAAGAATCCGTGGCAGGAGAGTAGATCTTTGTCGGCTTTAGTTACCTAGAGTAGACAGTCTCGCAATCCCAACAAGGGAAAGATAACATCATTTTTAATTCCTGTCTACCTAACTAATCCGTACTTACCCTCCCCCACCCCCCATCTCCCAACTCCCTTCATTCCTCTTTGTCTTCTTTTACGTCTTTTTCCTCACTCAAGGCGTATGAGTACCATCCCAAAGTGGTACCCCCTAGTTGTTCCTATTATCATAAATGTATGAGGACACATCTACTTTACCTAGCACATATATAGGGATATCAAACAACAATACTTTAAAGAATCTACAATGGCATAACATAACACATGAGGAAAACAAGGAATAGAATGCTATGATATCATGTCAACAACTAAATTAAAATTAACTACGCATGATTATCCAAACTCACATAACTTAACTATGCATAAGAAACGATGGAATTCAATGGCATCCTTCATCATCGATGCTAAATAAAGTGACTAATAGACTATTAACGAAATCATGCTATTAAACGAGATCATGCCATTAAACGAGACCATCCTATTAAACGAACTTATGCTATTGGCGAAATCATAATAATAACGAAATTATGCTAATAACGAAATCACGCTATTGAACGAAATCATGCTACAACTAAGTCATGCTATTGAACAGGTTAAGCTATTAAATGAAATCATACTATTAAACGAGATCATGTTATAAAACAAAATCATGCTACAACTAAGTCATGCTATTGAACAGGTTAAGCTATTAAATGAAATCATACTATTAAACGAGATCATGTTATAAAACAAAATCATGCTACAACTAAGTCATGCTATTGAACAAGTTAAGCTACTAAATGAAATCATACTATTAAACGAGATCATGTTATAAAACAAAACCATGCTACAACTAAGTCATGCTATTGAACAAGTTAAGCTATTAAATGAAATCATACTATTAAACTACATCATGTTATTAAACAACAGTGAGCAGCGTATGATAACAACGAAAGTAAAACAATGAATCATGCTCTTGAATGACTGAAGACAGCGAATAATGTCAAATGAATCAGGGCGAATATGCTTTTCAAC
The DNA here is from genome assembly GCA_022433065.1 of Begonia loranthoides. NCBI lineage: Eukaryota > Viridiplantae > Streptophyta > Magnoliopsida > Cucurbitales > Begoniaceae > Begonia > Begonia loranthoides. The sequence continues at coordinate 5,854,815 of CM039473.1, forward strand.
GACTGAATGGAAACAGCATTAACAGGAACTAGATGTACTTTTATTAAACCAGAACTGCAGTGAATAACATATCAAAACAAGCAACGGATCATGCTTCAATATTAATATTAATCTGTAGCAACAATGAAAACAGGACAGCGAAGCATACTCACGAGTTAACTATTTTAGCAATGAAAATTTACGATGAAATGAACGGCGAAAACATGCTTCTAAATTGATGACGAACAACAACGCATTAAGTGACGAAATGGAAAGATAGGACATGTTTCTAAATGACTAATATACAACAGTAAAATATCGAAGGGAGGATAACGAAAGGTACTTCACAAGGAATATATATATATATATATATATATATATATATATATATATATATATATATATATNATATATATATATATATATATATATATATATATATATATATATATGCAGCAATAAACATTAGACATGCTAAATACTAGTGACAATATTGAAGTTGTGAAACAAGGTAACGAAACAAGTCCCATAATGAGCTTAGTTTGCAGTAAACATCAATGAAAACGGAAAAACAAAGACTTGCTATCTAGTAACTAAAATCTACAACAATGAACATGAGCAACAAAAGCTTACTCCCTAGACGATACTAGTTGTAAGGATGGCGAAAATGATAATAATGATCATGCTTTCCTAACATCGAACCATAAAGAAATGAAACAACGAAAATGTGCTGAATAAACCATACACACAAGGCTATCAAGTGAAAGATCATTAACAAACAAAATCATCATTCTTAACAACAATAAGAATTCATTAGTCATTCATTTATACCTTAAACAATTTCTCTTTGTTTCAACACTTCCATATAAGTATTTAACACAAGTAAAACACAACGACTAGTAGAATATCTAAAGAGGAACGTGAGAGTTAAGACAACAAATACAACAAACATCTACACAACTACTTAAAGCAATCACAACTACATAGTTTCTACAGCAAACAATCACTCACACACACTTTTACTTGGGTGTAGGGCTTCCTCAAGCCAAGAACACACCCATATCCCTACCCCTTTCGTTGATGATTAAATCTCCCAGCAACAGCTCTCCTATGCCTTCTCATTCCAACAGAACCTCCCCAGGAGAAACGAAGATGAAGAAGATGAAGGAAGTTGGGGCTAAATAAAGACTCACCTGGGAAAACCCGTACGAGAGGCAGGAGGAGCAGGGAACAAATCCCTGTTGGTTGGCCATTACATGTGATTTTGTGTCGAGAGATTGTGTTTTAATTGGATAAACGTCGTTTTTCATCTGATTTTAAATCAGTTTTGTCGCTGTACAAGGAGAATTCGGATGAGATGATGCGTCCGAATTCTATTTGTACCGTCCGAATTCAGAATTCGGACGTAGAAATGACATCTGAGATGTCGTCCGCGTCGTTCGAATTCATCCAGAATTTGGACAAATTCAAATGCACAACATCCGCCTCGTCTGTCTCGTCTGAAATTATTCAGATTCGTCCGAATTCACCCAGAATTCAGACATATTCAATTCTATAATGTCCACCTGGCGTCCGCGTCGTCCACAGGCATCTGAAAACACCCTGAACCCCTATTCTCCCATTTTGAAATTAACTCCCTATCTCTTGACTTTTCCTCATGGATACATGTCATAAAATAACATGTATAAATACGCAACGTGATTTCCTCCACACTCCATCATTCAATCACGTTGGGCATACGGGAAAAATGTTACCAGACATTCTTTTCGACTTAACGCTCCGAAACATCATTGGTAATACCCCGATGGTTGACCTACTTACTTAAAAAGTAGGGGGTTACAACATGTGGTGGGTCTTAGATGAATTTGTTTTATGATGATAAGCATGTTAAGGATCGGTTATTGATTAGATGATGTCTTGTTCTTTCACTATTACTGTGATGTTGAGGTTTGATTTTTAATTGTCTGTTAATGATGAAATATGCACTCGAGGATCTGTTGAGGGTTTGTTTAAATATAGCACACTGCATTAATGGTTCATGGCTGAGGATATGTTTATACTGCATTGTGATGGCATATGGAGAATATATTTATGTTGCATTTTATGGCATGTCCAAGCATGGACCAACATTTAAGAAAGATAAAAGCTAATAAAATGTATGTAAATGGGTAAGGAGGACATGCAGTCCCACAGGAAAGGATCGGTGAGGCATTAGCCAGTTAGCTTGCTTCCGGCGCAACCTGGGGCTAACAGACACAAGGGCTGCCCAGGTCGCTATTCATTAAATTGCACAGCAGCTAATGAAGGACTCCCAAAAAGGGGTGGAGTTTGTCTTCACAAGGGCCAGAGACTCCTCTAAAAGGGTGGAAAAAAGTAGTGTGCGTTCCATCGCTGAGCTTACTCATTTCCGAAAAGAGTAAGGAAAAGAAAAGAAGAAAACAAAGATGATAAAATGTAAGTAAATGGTGACTGAGGACATGTTGTTCCAAAAGAGTGAACCAGTGGGATATTAGCCCATTAGCTTGCTTCTAGAGAAACTCGAGGCTAACAGGCATAAGGGTCGCCTAGGTCACTATGCATTAAATCGCACACCAACTAACGAAGGACTCCGAAAAAGGGTGGAGTCTGTCTTCACAAGGGCCCAAGACTCTCCCAAAAGGGCAAAGAAAAGTAGTGTGTGCCCCACTGTCGAGTCTACTCATATATGAAAAGTGAAAGAAAAGTGAAAGAAAAGAAAAGAGAAAGAAAAGCAAAGAAAGAAAAGGGAAAAGAAAGAAAAACAAAATAGAGAAAAACAAATGTCATCACATGTCATGTTCACGGTCACATGCATTACTTGCTTAGACTTATAGATGAACCTTGAATTGTAGGTAAGGAAAAAATGGAAGAAAGTGATATGGAGGACACACAAGTTGAGGAAGCCCGCCATGATGAAGACTTGGAGGTTGTTGAGCCTAGAGTTAAGGGTTTTTAAATGAAAAGCATTTTAAGGGATTTTATATGATAGATAAAGTGATTTCAATTTGTTTAGTACTCTAGTTTGTTTAAGTAATGGACTTTTCTAATTATTGTAAAGGACTTTTAAACTTGGTTTTTGACAAGAAATGTATTTTAATTGATAAAGTCTTCCACTATAAAGATTCATAAGTATGGTTTTATTTCAAATGGTATTTAAGTCAAGTTTTAATTGTCTTGCAAATTTAAAAAAAAATGACAATATTTCGTGAAAATAAGATTTATAAAAAGGGGCATTACATCCTCTACACAAAGATTGTTTTAAAATTTTTTATTCAAAACATTCATGTATTTGATGCAAATGAACTAGAATTTTGGGGTGTTACAATTCCTGCGGATCCCTAGTGAAAGTATGAGTATCCACAGAAGTGTGTATCTGCTCTTATGTGGATGGTAATTAATTATGTGAGGAAATATTGGTATCCGTAGCAAAAGCGTGAGTATCTATAGTAGAAACCAAGATGTGTGAGTATCTACAAAATGAGGTATCCGTGGAATGAGGTGTTCGCATATGAGAGATTGAATCTGTGGAATGTGGGGTCAACAAAAAAGTTGGTATCCACAACAGAAGTATTGGTATCCGTAGCAGAAGTGTTGGTGTCCGCAGAAATATGGATGTCCACAAATGCTTAGTTTTGGAGAACACATAGTCGCATATGAATGGGTGTTTGCAGAATATTATTGTGTAATCATAGCAGACGCGTAGAATTCCACAGCAGACACATAGGTATCAGTAGTAGAAGCATTGGTGTCCGCAAAAATATAGGTGTCCGTGGATACTTAGTTTTGAAGGACACATGACTGCATATGAATGGGTGTCTGCAAAATATTTATGTGTGATCAAATATCTGCAGTGGATGCGTAGAATTCCACAATGGACACGTAGGTTTCCGCAATCATATGTGTGGGTATCCACATATACTAGGGTTTGAATGGACACATTACTGCATAATAGATTTGTCCGAGGTATATTATGTGTGGAGCGGATATCTGTAGCGGACACATAGGTTTTCCAAAGTGGATTTATGGCTATTTGTAGATTGCATTAATGCAAATTTTTAGAAAGGTGTGTTGTTCTTTTCATTGTGTCTAAAGCAGATACCCATACATGGGTTGAGGTTGTCCGCAAGTTGTGAAACTTGCATATTGTTTTAGGTTTCAACCTAATTGTTTAACCATTGCATAAACTCTTTTAAGTATGGTTTGAGACACAAGTAAAGGATGTCTAGATAGATATGTGATATCATTTCATGCATTATTTATGTATACTTAATAACAAGATTTTCATGGTTCATATTACATTCATTTTTAGTATATATTTTATGCATTCAATATATGCATAATGTGGATGCAAAATTATGCATCATGGAAATATTTATATGAATGAAAAATATTATTCGAGTAGTATTATTGGTCATAGAAGAACCTAATGTACCTTGTTAGGTTATGTATTGTGTGATGTATGTAAAGTGGGAAATAGAATGAGAGTTACTATGAGTCCCCCTTGGGTTGCAAATCTCTATCCATCCAATGGTTTTTGTTGAGCATGGATACACTTATTGCAAACAATCACTAATATGGTGGGGTTTCATGATTGTGTCTGACTTTATATATGGTGGTGTTTGATTATATACATATTAATGTTCACAAACTTGTTAATATGATACTTGTTAATTAATATCACCATTTAATATAAAGTGAAACATTGTATTGATTCATATTATCATTGCATAGTTATGAAAAGAGGTTATTGTGTGATTAACATATTGCATAATCATATGTGCTTTCTTGTGGTCCTTCACGTATAGGACAAGAGTAAAGAGTATATGGCATGTGAGATTGATAGCCATAGTATCTAGGCAATGATAATAATATCATGTGTCTAGGCATATTCTTATGTGCATTATAGAGGTCCTTCATTTAGAGGATCATAATGAAGATAGCGAAATGGATATATTAATTAGAATATTGTGACATCTAAGCTATCATTTCCAATGTCATGAGTCTAAAAATTATTGTATATGCATATTGAGGAAATCCTTCATAGAGAGGATTATGTGATTGTAACGACCCAGTTTTCATATACTTTAAAACGTATAAAACTAAAACACTTTTCCATTTTATAAAACATAGCGTAGCGGAAGACTTTCAGTAAAAACCATATTAAAATAAAGAGATAATCCAAAAACCATGTATAAAATTTCCACATTGAAAGTCTTTACATTTTACAAGCACATTTTTTAAACAAAAACCATCTACATTTTACTTTCTTTTCTATCTTTTAGCCTAGTCATCTTGATGTGCCCCAAAGTACAAGGAGGCAAACAAACTATTTATACTCACTAGGCTAAATACAATCTGAGTGGCAGAATGAGAACAACTATGACTTTCAATGCTTACAGGGAATAGATCCCATATTTGGAGGGAATATTAAAGACTACAAGAAGCAAGGGTCCTCCCAATTTCAGAACAAAAATCGTAATATTCCAGGAGATATGAACAGAGCAACATGCTGCCCAAAATTTCCAAGCTATTTATACTCACTCGGCTAAATACAATCTGAGCAGCAGAATGAGAACAACTATAACTTTCAATACTTACAGCGATAGATCCCAAATTTAGAGGGAATATTGAAGACTACAAGAAGTAAGGGTCTTCCAAATTTTAGAACAAAAATCGTAATATTCCAGGAGATATAAACAGAGTAACACGCTACCCAGAATTTCCAAGCTATTTATACTCACTAGGCTAAATTCAATCTGTGCAGCAGAATGAGAACAACTATAACTTAAAATGATTACAGTGAATAGATCCCCAATTTGAAGGGAATATTGAAGACTACAAGAAACAGGGGTCCTCCAAATTTCAGAACAAAAATCGTAATATTCCAGGAGATATGAATAGAGCAACACCCTGCACAAAATTTCCAAGCTATTTATACTCACTCGGCTAAATACAATCTGTGCAGCAAAATGAGAACTGCTATAACTTTCAATGCTTATAGCAAATAGATCCCAAATTTGGAGGAAATATGGAAGACTCCAAGAAGTAGGGGTTCATCAAATTTTAGAACAAAAATAATAATAATCCAGGAGATATGAATAGAACAACACGCTGCCAGAATTTCACCCACACGGAATTAACAGTTTTATGACCACTCCAATAAAAGTAACACAAGGAATTCAAATGAACTTCTTTCAACAAAATAAATCTAGTCAATTCAAGATTATCAAGAGAACATCCAGAAACCAGAAAACTAGAGGGAAATATTGCAAAAATATTAGAGAAAGAATCAAAGAAAATCGAATAGAACAAGAGCACCAAGCTAGTCCGCAAGCCCTCACTCGGCCAAAGGTTGCGACTGGTTCGGGTGATTCAATGAACATCGCTCCACCTTGGGTTTTGCCACAATATTCTAACTCCACACACCAAGGACAACTCCTCAAGAAGCTGTTGGAAGAGTTAGCAATGATCTTCCTCTCCAAGATTGCACAAGAAGCATGAGAGGAAGACTTTGGTGTAAAGAAGGTCGTGAAGCAATTCAGGCACACCAAGTGTGTTAGAGAGAATTCTCCAAACAAAGTTGCAGCTGCAAAATAGGGTTTCAAATCTGGTGCAAAATAGCCCTAATGGAGGCTTAAAAGCCCCACACGAAATTAGTGTTGTCTAATTGTCAAATTACAATAATATCTCTAACATTAAAACACAAAGAAAAAGGTCCAATGCTTGAATTTTGGTCTCTGTAAAAGAAAGGTTTGACATAGAAAATGAGCTCCAAATTTACCTCAAAAGCACATTCTGGAAATCCTAGACTGTTGGCAACATTCTTCATGAAGAACGTATTTTGATATCAAATCTTCCAGAATGCAAGAAGTGTCCTTAAATGTTTAGAGGTCAGATTCAAGGCGGATTTGTAAAGTCCACCATTTCTTCTATGCTTTTGTTGGACCTCCACTTATCCAAATGCATGGACTTCTCTTTGTGTAATTAACTAAAATTCTCCTTCAAGCTAGCTAGGAAAGAGACATCTACAAAAAAAATAAAAAGGTTAGAAAAGAAAGGAGCCATTTGCTAGAGCTCGAGCATCTGGATTTGGGGTGTATCACAGCCACAAGGTCCGCAACACATAAATCCTCCATCAACACTCCTTTTCTCGTTACAGTGCATACCTATATCACAAGACATATTCTATAAGCCTAATTCTTAGTAAGAAATGAAATACATAGTGAAACATGTAATGAACTTTTCATAAAACATTTTCATTTTAGTTTCCTCTCTTTACATTTACATTTTCTATTTTATCATTGGAAATCAACTCAAAGCCTCAACCATCAGGGGAAAACCCGCTAAAGCCTCAACCAATGGGGACCACGTCACCCAAAGACTCAGCCATTGAGTCAAGTAACCAAAGCCTTAAAATGTTCATTTTAGTTTCTTTTCTTTATCATTTTAACATTGGAGCTCAATTGAAAGCCTCAAACATTGGGGGAAAACCTGCCCAAGGCCTCAACCATTGGGGACCCCATCGCCAAAAGCCTCAATCAATTTGTTAAGTATCCAGAGCCTCACAATGGGAACTTGTTCCCAAAGCCTCAACATATCATTAAGTTCTTAATCTTCTTTATCTTTCTTTATTTGAAAACCATATTCATGGTATGATAACATTCAACTTAATAAGTTCTAGCACATCATCAATACATCCTCAAAGTATGAACATAATCCTATAACTTAAAGTCTATTAAACATGAACATCAAAGCATCAAATAACAATTCCTCAAGCCACATCATAATCAAGACTTAGCATCTATCAAACATTAAAGCATCAATCAACAATAGAACCCTATTTCTTGTGAGGTAGCCCAAAAGGGAAAACACACACAATCATTTCTTACCTCTATTCCTTGGAGAAGGTAGGAGAAGACACAACTCCTTTAGGATTTCCTCCTCGCCAATTTGCTTTGTCCTCTTCAAGCTTTTCCTTCCTCTTCAAAATTGTCCTTCCTTCTCTTCTTCTCACTCTAACTTCTCCTCTTTACAGAACTCACCTGCTCTCTCTCTCTAGCTCTTATGGTTTTTCTTCCTCATTTCTCTAGCATTTCCCTTCTTAATATAAGCTTAAAACCTTTCTTCAGCCAATCAAAGCAAGTGGTGGCATCTCCAAAACAAGGAATTGATGACTAATCAACCCTTGTATCCAATAAAAACATAACAATGCAACTCATTTCTGGCGACCTTTCAACTTATGGGTAATAAATAGTCCATAGTAGAACACGTGATCCATAATTTGGAGAATCATGTTAGAATGTAAAAAAGAAATTATTGAATAAATATTCTATAGAGTATAGATGTGCTTAAATGAAATAGCACGTGAAAATTTGAGTATGAGATTCATGATATAGAAAATCATGTTAGATAGATGAATGATATATATGTAGTAAATCATTCATGAAGTAGTTGTGCTTAAAAGGGTATAGCATTTGAGATTTATGATGAAAGTATTTAATATCTATACACATATGAGAATAAATTGTGCATATGTACATGAGAATTGGGAAAGATAGACTATGATTACCTAAATCATAAGCCTAAGCATTTATACATATGCACTAAACACTTTTTACATAAATAAATCTTTCATGATTAATTTGTTGAAAATCCCTGAAAATAAATCATCTTTCTTCAACCTTCACCCACTGGTCAATATTTGCTCCAACAATGCTGCAACCTCACCCATGAGAGTACTCTTTCAACAACAACTATCCTTCATTTCTAGTATTGGGTACATCAATAAAGTCATCTTCGCCTACATCACAAATTTTTCTTTCATTCATTTCTTTCATTACAATTGGGATATGACACAAAATCCTCCAGTCATTGGGGAGCAAGCCCAACAAAGCCTCAAATCATTGTGTAATAAATTCACTCAAGCCTTAAATTATTAGTGTCAAATTGCCAAAGCCTCTTATGTATATTTACTTTCATCTTTGCTCTTTTTTACATGAAAACATATACATTATTCAATCTTTTAGTCTTTTAGTCTTTCTTAAAGAAATTTTGTTTTGTGATGCATGAGATGTACATGTGATCTTATCGATGAGGAAATAATACCCTAATATCTGTCCAATCTAATATCACATGTAAAACAAAACAACAATATGTCTCTAAAGTTCTGATGTCATTCTATCATCTTATATATTCTAGTAAATAAAATAAAGGAAACAAACAAACTTTAATACCTAAGAAAAATAAGTATTATTGAGTTGGAGAAAATTAAAATATTAGAGGAAAAATAAAATGAAAAATTATAAAGATTTCAAAGTTGGTCACAGATTTGTGAGGAGCTAGGCAATATGAAATGACGTCGTATTAGGAGAATAAATCATTGTGGATAAAAGGACATCTGTGGTAACAAGGGGCGATGTCATCCATTGGATATGGACAAAGTGTAAAACCCGTGAATTTTTATCATTTTTAATTTCCACGTGTAGCATAATTTTTGGACAAGCATTGAAAGGTTGACCCGTTTTGTCACGTAGTTGCCACGTGTGAGTTTTTAGTCAAATAGTCAAATTAGTCAAATTAGGTACTTTCGAATGGTGATTTAATTGAGAAAATGAATTTAGAAAATTATTTTGACTAAAGAATTATTTTCGATTAGTGTTTTGAACGAGTCGAGTTTTGAATCAGAATTTGAATTGGATTTAAGTAATATATAAAATATATTTTTAATATAATATATATATATATATATATATATATATATATATATATATATATATATGGGAAGAAGNTATATATATATATATATATATATATATATATATATATATATATATATGGGAAGAAGAAGAAGAAGAAAAACTTCTTCTTCATCAAGTTAAGGGAGAGTGAGGGAGAGAGTTTGACTGGCGAGTTGGAAGTGTTTGACGACAGATTCGAGTTCCCAATGTTGAGGCCATCAACTTTCGTAAAGGCTGTTGGTAAGTATTTCCTTTTTCCCCCTCTGTTTTCGTGTTTAGGGTTTAGAAATCTAATGGCTTTAGATTTGAGCTTAGAAACTCAAATCCGATGAAAATTTCTGGTTTACATTGGTAGAATAGGAGTCTATGTAAGGTTATTTGTCATTAGGAGTAAAAAATCGGGCAAAACACGGGGAAAATGGCTATTTTCCAACAATTCTAGTCTATCGATGGTCGACCACTAGTTGACCAAGAGTGGGAAAATTGTCCTGATTTTTTCATGTTTGAGCCGATTGAGCATTGGTTGGGTTCCTAGGCTTGATATAGGACCCTTGCACCTATCCTTTGTGACTCATTGATGAGAATTCTTGTTCTTTGTCAAGGTTTTAGACTCGGTTCAGTTTATGGATAAGCTTATCTATAATTGCTTCACACTTGGTTGACTTTAGTTGATTCACCTCGACTAATGAGTCTTGGATGGTTGCATACATGTCTTATTGACCGCTGTGAGGTTTTGATTGACCGTCCACGTGTCTTGTTGACACTGAATGGTCTCGGTTGATAGTTGTTGAGTTTGGTCAACACTGCAAAGTCCTGGTTAACCTTCGCTTGCCTTGTCGACTATTGTGTGGTCATGGATGACCACCGTTGTGCCTTGTCGACCGTGTTTCGGTTCAAAGGGCTTCAACTATGTCTTCTCAACTACTGAGTTGTTAAGGTTGAGCATGTCATGTTTCATCGAGTGTCACCGCGTCTTGTAGACTGGTGGGTCTTTCGGGTTATCTATGGAGGTGTTGGGTCATCCATGGGTATGTTTTGGTCGAACACAATGTTTGTTTTTCAGTGTTAGGCTTTGCGAACTCCATTCGACTTCATCAGCCATACCTAGTTTTTAGTCTAGTTTTTGTTTCGATCTAGGACTTTTGGGGTATTCCTAGATTTGATTTCCAGTTTGGGACTAGTGGTTGCACTAGAGACTGTCTTGGGTTCCTAGTCTTGATTTTAACTTATCTTTTTTCCCTTGTGTGACTATAGAGATGCTGACATCGACTTTGTTATAGATTTTGGAGATGTCGTTGGTTCGATCCTCACTTCCTAATAGTACGTGGAGCTGGCTAGTCGGTAAGGTTGTCCTGGTCGTCTATGAGATGTAGATTTTTATACTTCCTGCACTGCATTGCATCATGTCTTCAAACTGATATTTTATGGGATACCACACTTGAAAACTTGATGGGGACTATTTCGACAGCATATCTGTTTTTACATAGATGTATGTTTTCTCACGTTTACTTTATCGTACATGGTATTATGTTTTTTTATCTGAGGATATGTTGGGAGGATGAGTCATCCTGATGCTTTGGGCACCCTGGCGCTAAAGCATCAAGAGGCTATATTGTGAAACCTTCTACTGCATTAAGGTTGATTGTTTGTACATGCGAAATAGGGATGGGGCATTGGTGACATGTCCTCGGGTTATGAGCCCCAAAAGTTGAAATGGAGCTGGGATGGTGATGACGCTTCCATGAGTTTTAAGCCCCAGAACCTGGCCAGGGTTTTTTGTAACATCCCGTAACTTTTTCTGTATAAAAATTTTCTTTCCTTTAAATCATTGTGTGAGGGAAAAACTAGAGTTAAAAATAGCGGAAGTCTTAGAGTAACCATATAGCGGAAGTCTTTTACATTTAAATATCATAAACCAGTAGTTTAAAAACTATTTAAACAAGCATTGCTAAAGCGTTTACTTAAAACCATTTAAAGCCAATAACAATTGAAAGTAGTTCAAAAACCCTTAAAACAATTAAATTTGCTTATTCCATTTCCATGAGCCATAACCTCAATGTCAATGTCACCAGCAACACAAACGCCCAACCTGGCAATACTCCATCAGCTACGTCCTTTATCAGCTTTATACAATCATCGGCTCCTTACCTACATCACAAGACCTAACTATGAGTATAAAGCTCAGTAAGTGGTATAAATATAAAATATGAAGTATTCATACAACTTTTAAGTTCGTATACAGTTTTCTGTTTTGCTTATCAGTTTATTGTGTCTGTCTTTTACTGTTATTTATTCTGTTTCTGTGACGGGTGTATCCAACCAGACCATAAAACCATATGTTACTGTTTCTGCCTTTTACTGTTATTTATTCTGTTTCTGTGCTGGGCGTATCCAACCAGACCACAAAAACATCTGTTTAATTATCTTTGGTTTCTGTGCCGGGCGTATCCAACCAGACCACAAAAACAATAATTTATGTATATTCTATTTATTCACTTTCATATACTTTAGGATTCCAAGTCTTAACATTGTTGTGCGCATACAATCCTATCTAATGTGTTCCTCATCGTATCCTCAAAATATGGTCCATCCTAACTAAGGAATTGAACCTAAATCTAATAAACATACAATTCAAACAATTAAGCAAACAAACACCCCCTAATTCTCGTGATGTAGGCCCTTTCGGACAAAACTCATGCAGTACCACTTACCTAGAGCCCTTAGCTTTAATGAGTTAGCACTTAAGTTTCTTCTTCATAGAACCTATTCAACAATCATAACAATTTAACAAACTCAGCATCAATGAAATAATCATCAATCCTAAACTTGATAGATTAATTTCCCAATAGTGTATAACTTCTCTATTATTTCCATCAGAATCAATCATCTTCCTTAACTATCCCAACATGGAGTTTCAACCCTATTATTCATCAATGTAAGTTTCCATAAGTAATTAGGGTATAATGTCCACTAGATAGTTCTTTAACAATAAAAACCCAACTACTTATCCTTTTAACCAATAGAATGTTGCTTCCAACATTATCCAACTAGTCAACTCAACATCTTATTCCACATGATAATAACTTGCACCATCAAAGTATTCACAGTGATGTGCCCCAAGTTCCCATCGCCTGAGCCGTGCCTTGGGCACCATTATTTCTAACTTTTTATTTGTTTTGTAGGTGTTTCTTCTCTAGCCAATTTGGAGGAAAGTTTTAATCATGCTTATCAAAGAAGAAATTGTTGGCTTAAATTTTTCCGCATAGAATCTGTCCTCCGGGCGTTCAAGTGCATTTTTGTCAATTGGGACGGCATCGTTTCAACTTTTGTCCTTCACATCAAATGCAGCCAACATCCAGGGCTTTCCAAAGACATATTGGGCGTATTATTTTAGTATGGTTGTTACCTCAAATGTGCCTTTTACAGAGACCAATTTACAAACTCGGACTTAGTGTTTAAGTTTTATTATTAAGGGTTATATTAGTCATTTGCTGCTAGGGTATTTTGGTCTTTGACATATTTTGTATACAATAGGGTTTATGTACCCTCTTTTACAGAAAGAAACGCAATTTTTGAAGAATAGAATTTTGAAGTGTGGAAGACACCTTTGCCGCGGCCAAGCTCCCCTCCATAGCGCCGATTCCTCCATCTCTTTTGCAAGGCTCCTCTTGAAGTTTCTCAACCTTGCAACCTTGGGTTATTGCCTCTTCCAATCTTCCTCTTCAAGGTAGGATTGTGGTGTGGGGGCAAGAGAACTATCCACCATTGGAGATTGTTGGTTTCGGCCAACCAAAGAAACGCCCCTCTCACTTAGGAGGTGCCGCAGACTCCAATGCCTTTTCTTTCTTGTTTTTATGCTACTTTCAAGCTATCTTTCTACTGGATAGCTAATTTATGATAAGGAGGTTTGATCTATGTTTATTGCTGAAGAAGTTCTTTGAGGAAATTTTGAATGAGAAGTGATATTTTCGGATGATTGTGAGCTGCAGAATCTGTGAATTTTTGTTAACTGTTATTCTTACTGATTGAAGCCCCTGTTTGAAGCCCTTATGGTGAGCGTATCTATTTGAAGCCTTCTAGTGTTTTGTTCAGGGTTAAGTCAGGAAATTAACCTCACTAATTTGAGCATTGTTCGGTACCAGTAACTCATGTTATAGTATTTTGAATTCGCACTGCTAAATCTGCCTTTTTATAAAACAGTTTTCTGGAGATTATTGAATTAGATAGAACTCCTGCTCTAGAACGTTTTTGGACCTGAAATTTAGACACAATCTTTGTCACTATTTGAAGTTTATACTCTCCAAAAATCAGTTTATTCTCAATTACAGAATTGTAGTTCTAGCCGGTTTATTGTTGCTGGTCGATTATTGTTAATTTGTGGGACAGATTTTCACTAAGGTTTCCAAGTGTTTCTTGGAACCTATCACACAGTGGCATGATTTATCAAAGTAGTTTCTTTAACACATGAAGAATATATCCATCAACAAGTTTAATTCATTAAATCATGCGAAGAGCAATTCATCTTATCATATACTTCACATGCAGTAACCAAACTTTCACATCCTTTTCATAAGTCACGGCAGTAATCACACCAATATTTCCCACTTAAACAACCAATACAATATAACCAATTCTTGGGCAAAAATCCAACAAATAGAATATTTCTTATATCACAATCATTCAAAAAAAAACAAATTGAAAGAATCATTTACCTAAAGTATCCAAGAACATGAAACCAAAGGGAACTCCCAAACTCCCTTTCTCCTTCACCAATTCCCAGCCACTGAAAGAACCCGATGGATCGAGAGCTTAACTCCAAAGGATTCCACTGGGACACAGAATACTTCCTCCTTCTTTATGTTCTCCTTCTTCCATAACCTTCTTGGTTACTCTTTGAAAACCCTTCATATACTCCTTATTCTCACAAACCTTCTAACAACAACAACCTCAATGTTTCTTTCACTGAATATCCTCACTGCTCTTCTTCTCTCCACGGTTTCACCTCTCTATAAACCTTCATGATTTCTTTCTCTCAAAACTATAGAACTTCAGAGACCTAAAACCTCAGAATCACAGTCTCACAAACACAAACTCCAAAAGCAAGACTTCTCTTAAGATTTCGGTAGAGATTCTCCATGTTTTTCCTTATTTGTGATATACATGTTCCCTTCCCTCTCTTTATATAGACCATTCACAATGCCTCTTTAGCGTCCACACAAAGGTGAAGAGCCAAGGGATGCAGCTCTTCAATGTCCAGACGCATCAAACGCCAACTCCAAAAGCTTCTAGTGATGTGTTTTCATTACCAAGTGACCTTTTAGTTTTGTGGTCGATTGATTCTTCTTCCGTCGATCGACCACTAGACAATCGATCAACCGCCGATTCCTTCTTCAAAATTAGCGGTCGATTGCTTACCAAGATGATTAGCCGCCATGATCAACCGCGACATTTTTCTTCAGATTATATAGATATATTACACGTTATTCCATAACGTGACATATATATACATATGTATACTTTATATATATCAGGTGAGGTCTTAATTGCAAATTCTAATATCTTCCATGCGACTTCATCTTCTCCAAACCAATATGCACTAAATCTATATATATATTTGAACATATATATCATCTAAACCTACTTATACTATATGTTCCACTATTCTTCCTTCACATTATTCTTCACTAAATCCAATATGCCTTAAAATATTATAAACAAAATACCTTCAACCTTATTATATCCAAGTTTATTTTCTCTTACTAATTCCACTTATTGTTAATCTAGTTGATATCATTCTATCTAACTCCAAATATCATCAAAAAATTCTCTAATTAACCTCAATCCTTCCCATAAGCTAATTATGAACATAACGGGGTATCATAATTCACTTATCCCAAATACGTTTCTCTTGACCAATATCTTCAAATTGTCCAATTCAACTCCTAACATCCAAAATCAAGTCTTGTGCTTATCTCTATAAAAATTCAGGATATTACATTTTTAGTCATACGAATAAGAATGTTGTTAGTCACTGAGTTTTACTATCCTAGTACTGTTCCATTTCACGAGTGGCGTGACGTTTCGTAGCTACGCTCGTTGGCAACTCCCGTCAATTTGGAACTTGTTGGTAGCTAGGTGTGGAGCATTCCGTCTCGACAACTTTATCCATTTTATTTGATCATTACGGGTTGTGTCGACGTGGAGTTTTAGCTCGCCAGCAATTCAGGTGACACGCTGGATCTCCGAATCACCGTCATTGCTATTTCCTTTGTCTCAGGAGATGTTGCTATTGATGAATAGTCACCTATTCTCTAATGAGTGACGGATGGGTCCTTGAGTGACCATCCATTTTCACTGATCATATTTTCAGATTGGAAAATAGTGTTGCCATATTTTGCGGTATAGTTGTCTATGTATACAGCGGATTTTGATGAAGCTACATCAAGGGCCATGGCCCGGTTTGATGAAATGATAAAGAGGTTTAAATGATTTAAAATCCATGTACGGTTAATGAGAAGCATGAAAATGATTTGCAAAAATATGAGAAAAATAGTTTTTAGCATGCATTGTATTTAGTAAAGATTCCCCTATTGAATTTGTCACTCACCCCTTAGACTATATTCTTCCTAGGTCTGATATTTAGTGCTGTACGGGGTCCTTGAGAGATGCTGCTCATGTCTCCTTTTGTGTGTTTCGACTTCCCCTTGGATGTGTGAAGGTTTGTCAGCAACCCCTCTATCTCGGGTACATTTGGGATTTTGTGTTTGGTTTAATTCCTACATAGTAATTTCTTTGTTTTCTATACTATCCTGTCTCTTGTTGATCACTCTTTGGATCCCAACCCATGTGATTTTGGTTTTGGGCTTAATTTCATGCTAAGACTTCCACTTTCTCCTAGCCTTGCGCTGGGCGATCAGGTTTTCTTCGAGGATCGGGTCACCTAACCCAGTGATTATGTTAGGCCCACCTCCGGGTCGTAAAGAATGGTTGAGATTAAAGATGGTGTTAGGCACTGAAGGCCAAATAAAAATAAGTGCAAGAGAATGGAAGATTGTTGGATTAATTTATAGAAGATTTATAGTCACTGGATTAAGAAGGCCGAATAAAAAAGATGTTTCCATGGAAAGATGCCATGCAGGAGAGAAAAGGAAGTAAGGGAGAAAGGAATATCGTTTGATTAAATAAATAAACGAGTGTAGTTGTTAGCTTAAAAGGTGGATAAAAAAGATACTTCCACTAAAAGATACCATGCAAGAGAGAAAAGATCTCGTATAAGAGGAAGAAGAACTGTCGAATCAAATATTAGGATGAAATGTGAATCGTTAGATTAGGGGAAAGATGCTCTTGTGCATAGGAAAGATTCCTTGTGGAAGGAAATGTGGATTCGCATAAAGGTAAACATCATCATTTTTGGGTAAAAAAAACATGTCTGTTATAGCAAACGTGTCTACAAAAGCATTTTATTAAGTAGAAATGTCACCGTTTTGGATAAGGAGCATGCATTGATTAGTTGAACTGCTGGAGTGTAGGCATCCGCAGAAAGAGTAAGCACTTGTTGGTGATGTAACGCGTGTATCCGCGGTAGCAAACACTTTAGCAGAAGATGATTAATGGATTAATCGCTGTCATTTGGAATAAGTATAGCAAATGTCTGCAGATGGGAACACTTCTGCTGCGAACAGTAAATGTGTGGGAGCGCAAGTATCTACAGAAGAGATTTAATCTACAGGACGACTTGGCAACAAGAGATTGGAAAATGGATCAAATATTCATAGAAAAGATGCACAACGGAAGCAAATGTATCCCTAGGAAACACTAGGGCATCCATGAATGTGCAAAAATCCACAGTAGAGAATTAATCCGCAAATGTATCTGCAGCAGACAATAAAATTTTTTTATTAGAATTAACTAAGAATTAATCAAACAATTATGATCCACCAATTATAATGGATTAAGATAATGAGAGTGCTTACAATTTTAGCTTAGGTAAATTATTGTGTCCGATTGTGATTGGTGGAGAGGATGACTCACGAGATAAAATCATCACCTTAAACTTCCATAAATATAGGGGTTCAGCTCTTCAAAGTGGAAATAAGTGAGCCACGGATTCCAGCTCCTCTCTGAAGTGAGAAATATTCTCTGAAGGTTAGTGAGGTTCTATTTTTTTTAATTTTAAGTGGTGAAGAAAAAACAAAATTCTAAGGTGGTTTATGGGAGAATGATGAAATTGGATTTTCGTGTTCTAAGGCTAAGATTCTATCATGGAAATAATTCCTTAATTAAAGTGATGTTTATGTGGGTTAGATATTAGGAAAAACAGAGTAGTTCTATGTTGGTAGCACCAACTTATCTAAATGTCTTCCAAACACTAAACTATTTGGATATATTATTATTTACAAATCAATGGAACTTTGGGCATTGGAATCAAGACAATCATACTTGTATAACACAAGTTATGAATTTTGGAAGTTGGTGGTAAAGCAGTGAGGCAAAAACTGACAATTGATAATGATAATGTCCTGTTTTGGACGATATAGGCATGACAATGGTGGTTGATTATATAAGCTAACTTAACTTGATTAATTAAGGAAACTAGCCCAAATTGATGGATGTCTAATATGGATACTAACAAGTATTGTGACATGTTTTAGGTCCTTTAACTTAAGGGGATAAATCGGATAATTGCTAAGACCACAAGGTAAGTAATGGCTGCTTGTGCTTGGCCTAACGGCCTACATCACGAGACGCTAGGATTTACTTGATATGATTGTTTTGTTGATTGGTAATGTGTTATGTTGTTTTATGTTATGATTATGCATTCATGTTAATTCATCATGTTTTACACGCATAAATTATATACGAACAAGAAAAAAAAACGTAACGAGTTGTTGTGTGGTTGGGATTGAATTTGGCTATTCTGCAAGAGGTTGACCAAATGGTGCCTATTCATCCCTAGATTGTGCCTCAATGATCAGACTGACAAGTGAAAATGATGCACCTCGGAGTGTGAAGGAGACAACAATGGAGAAATGCGACTGGTGACTCTTGGAAAAACAGAACACCCAATTTGGAAATACTATAACTTTCGAACCAGAGATCCAATTTAGGCGAAATTTGGAGGGAACACCAAAATAACAAAGAAGAGACGCTCCACAAAAAGTTACAATCACAATCACATAGTCGTGAAAGTTGTGCTGAATAAACTCCATTGCCCGAAAGGGGTTCCAAGGGACACAGTTTCAGACACTAAAATTGAAGATCCACTAACTTTCACTCTTGAAGTCCAATTGCTACCAAACTTTCAGGGTGTGTAAAATTTACAGAGCTAAAAGTCTCCACCAAAAATCAAGGTCCAATTCACAACAAGGATGGAGATATGCAAATGGAATCAGACTGCCCAAAGAGACACTTCGATAAACAGATTTAGACACCAATAACGAAAATGGCATAAAATCGTAAAAATGATTCCAATCAGCACCAAATTTTCAACAATTCATTCCAATCCAAAGAGCAACAATGTCTTAAAAATCCAGAATCAAATGTGCAACATAAATGGAAGAAAAATTGTTTCATACTTATAAGCTGGTGTGATATCACCTAGAATAGTAATACCGACTTCAATGAACATCTAATGCAAGAAGCCACTCCACCTTCTTTTCCTTTGGTCTTCTAACACCTCACACCTTGAAACACCTCTAAAAGAGATGAGGATGAGCTAGTATAAGGGTCTCTCTCCGAGACCTAACATGAATAAACGAGAGAGGTGATTTTTGGTACAAGTTATTGAATGAAATCCAAGAACAAGAACCGAATGTTTGAGAGGGAAAATACTTTCAAACGAGTTTGAGCTACAACTTCTGATTTAATTCCAAAACTAGGGCATTAGGACAGCCTTAAGGAAGTTTAAATAATTCCTTAAGTGTTGCCTTCAACCCCAAATTACAACATAGCCATTAAGAGAAACAAAAGTGGCATGAATGCTCGGCTAACACACTAGCCAAACACCAAAATATCCAAACACCAAACATCCATCAAAAGTAACCCAAATTACATCCAAATAACACTATTCCAATAAACTAAAGAGTAACTAAACATGTCAAGGTGTTGGAGGAACATATCTTCCGCAAGTGGTCCATTTTAAGCTTCGGTCATATAGCTTTCATCCATAGCTTCGGTGAACTTGAAATCCGAAAGTGTGAACTAGTACTCCACATGAGGACATGCTTGGACCTCTCCTTGTCCCCTTGGTTTGGTTTTTCTTCAAGTCCTTCAAGTGTGATACCCTAGCAAAATAATAGTTTGTTCGAATAGCAATGGTCTTCTTAGCTCGGACCCGAGTGATCAGTCCTTGTGGTGCATCACTCTCCTGGGGTGAATGAGGATTTAACCTCAAATCCAAGGCTTGGCCCACTTTTCCCTTTTCTTCTTCAACATCCTCCTCCTCTCCATGCCTCATAACATTAACTTGAGCCTCGGGACTCCTCTCAATTATATGCTCTCTCTTTCCATGTGATGTGCCCCAAAATTGAAAGAAGACAACACTAGGGCAATCTAACAATCGGCTGGCTTAATTCTGTCCACTCTCAATGAAACAATGACAATTCCCAATGCCTATAGCCAATATGTCCAAAATTTGGAGGAGATTTAAATAATCAATAAAAACAGAGAACCTCCAAATGTCACATGCAAAATCGAAATACAAATGGAGTTATGCCCAAAACAAGAGACTAGGCCAAACTGTAATCTGCTAGGGTTAATCTGACCAATCCAAATGAAATGACGTTAACTTTCAAAGCATATGGCCAAATGGTACCAAATTTTGAGGAGATTAAACCAACATTCAGAAACATGGGTCCTTAAAAAATCAAGCACAAAATCGTTACACAACTCTAGATATGGCTGAAACATAGAGCCGTTCAGAAATCTCTACCAGAAAACAAATTACGACCTACCTGAATGATAGATCAATAACTCACGGATCTGAAGTCCAATTGACATCAAATTTGGACAGACGTCAATTAAATAGGCCCTAAAATACACACAAAATTTTGCACTAAATTCGTTCTACAAGCTAATTTATGGACAGAATAACAAGCTGCTCAGAAATTCCAGATTCAAACAACTAGCAATGGACTTTCAATAAAACATGCACAAATCCATATTTCAATTCCAACAATAGTCAATCATCATCCAATATCTCAAGAACATTCAAAGCAATAAAAATACAGAGTCACATTCACCAAATAGCACAGCAAAAGAAGACCAAAAATGGAATTACCAACAAGGTCCGCAACACCCCAAACTTCCGAGATGTGTGACTAGTTTGGACCTCTCAAAGAAAGGCCACTCCTTCTTGGCTTTGGTCGGTCTTCTAGCTCCACACGCCACTGGCATTTTCCTAAAGAAATGCTAGAAGAACTAACTAGAATCTCCTCTCCAATATCGAGCAAGAACAGGAGAGAGGAGGAGCTTTGGTGTTAGATATACGGTGAAGAAAGAACCGAGCATCGAGGATGGTTTGGAGAGAACTCCTCACACGAATTGCAGCAGCAAAATTAGGGTTTCAAATATGATTAGGGTTCTTCATTAGGGAAGGTTAAATACTTCCCTAATGAAAATAAAAAGGGAAATTATAAAATTGCCCTTTTGCTAGAGTTTTGAGCATGAATGCTCGGCTAACATGCTAGTTGAGCATTCCAACAACATGCAAACAAATTAATGTTAAAATCCAACCAAAAATACCCAAAAAATTGTAACTTAATCAAATATAAATCTAAATAACAAATTAGGAAATAAAATGAACATATCTCCTTCTATGAGGTTTCATTGGACTCCATCTTGAAATACTCTAAGTGGTCGCAGGTGGTTGCTCCAAGCCGAGAGGTAGTTTCTTGGTTCCAAATGAGCACATATTTAGGTGCCCCTTTATCCTCATGCTTTGATTCATCTTCAAGGTTATTTAGCTTAGTTTTTACCTGCAAAATTAACACTTGTTAGGTAAACAATAGGCCTCATGGCTCGGGCTTAGGTGGTAGGTCTTGGGGCATATCACCATGCATGGATGTCACCGTTTTGCACACTTTAAAAATGAAACGCTTTTCTATAATCTTGTGGTCTTCTTCACGCATGTGTTTTCCCAAGAAAAATTCCCCCAAAGTCTAACATAACTTCTTTTCTCCAAAATAGCATGTTAGGGCCACACCTTGAACTACAACCACCATGGATTTTAGGAGCTCACTCGTTGGTACACTAGGATCGCCATCTTTCAAAAAAATGTCTTCCATGGGGTCATACCCATCTTTGAGCTCCTTAGCGTATAACTTATTCAAAGGACCAGAGCCTTTATCATCAACATACAACCTTTTAATCCAAAAATCTTAGCATTCAACTCGGACAAGAGGGAGTACCTTGGTTTTAGTGCACCGGTCATTAATGTTGTCTTCTTTTTCTTGTGCTTGATCACATAAGGATGATATTCTAGTAGCTCACTTCCAAACATAAGTAAATTAGCCTTTTCATTTCCTTTCTTCTTGTAGTTTCGGATGTAATGACAAATATCAAGGTATTCGGTCTATAAATTTGATCTAGAATTTTCATAGTTGAAAGCAATGTATTTCCATAGTTTATTTTCAAGAGCGTTTCGTAATGAGGCCCTTGCTCGGAACTTACAAGGTTCATTGAGCTTTCTCGAAGCTTTGATTGCACTTTCCCTTCTTCAATCTCCTTTTGAAGCCTTTTCAAAACTAATGGCTCTTTCTTAGCAATTGCATGATACTTAATGCTTGAATCATTCTCCTGTACTTGAAGTGTGTGTGAAGACAAGTTGTTATCCACCGCATTTAAAACTGATGTTGCCCAAGAAACACTCTCCTTATTTATTTCTTCTTTTTCTTGGCTTGTTATAGACTTTGAATTATTTGTGACTAGTGTACTTTCATGTGGATAGAAAATCTCCGCCCCAAACTCTTCTCCCTCATTATGAGTTTCTTGGAAGATTTCTTCTTCCAGACAATTTTTGTCATCCATTATGAGTAATGGACCTTCATGAACATATATAATTTGAACTTTTAATTCTTCTTCTTTATTAGTTGCTGCCAAGGAGTCATCTTGGCTTCCCTTGTCAACCGAGCATTCCTTTATTATAATGCTCTTTTGGTTTGGACATTTTGAAGCATAGTGCCAAACCCAAGGCACTTTGAGCAATGGAGGTCTCTAGCCTTTCTCCGAGAGGTATCAAATTTTTTCTCATCAACTTTTTCATCATACCCCAAGTAATAATTTCATCTTCACCATCATGTTGCCTCTGCGCTTTCAAATTATTCCACCAAGATCTTGAATCACCCATAAATTTCGAGGAGGCTAATCTAACTTTAGCTATATTCAAATATTCATAACAATAAAATATTTTCTCGACTTCTTCCAACCAATCCAAAAACTCAATATCATTGTTGGATCCTCTAAATGGAGGAATAGATAATTTCACATGCTTCACATCTTCAAAAAAATTTTGAGTATACCTCGGGCTATGGCAAACACAGCTATCAGAACTTTCACCGGAAACCTCCTCCTCAACTTCGTCAAGATTTAATCTTTCCCTTCTCTTACCACTATGACTTCTTGGTTTAGGGGTCCTAGGGCCCCTCACATTTTGATTTCAAGAACCATCCAATCTTTGCTGCAAGTTGGAGAACATATTTCGTAATTCTTCAAGTTGGTTTTGAAGGCTTGCCTCGGCCACAATTTGTGTCTTCTCGGGTGGATTATTTGTATCTCTATTTTGGACGGAGTTGATTCTCCTTCTTGTACTCATTTTCCCAAAATACTAATGTAAAAATCACAGAGTATAAACAGGCCAAATTGACTCTGATACCAACTGATGCACCACAGGGTGCGAAGGAGACAACAATGGAGATATGCGGCTGGTGACTCTTGGCAAAACAGAACACCCAATTTGGAAATACTGTAACTTTCGAACTAGAGATGCAATTTAGATGAAATTTGGAGGGAACACCAAAATAACGGAGGAGAGATGCTCCACAAAAATTTACAAACAAAATTGTACAGATGCGGAAGTTATGCTGAATAAACTCCACTGCCCAAAAGGGGTGCCAAGGGACACAATTTGGGACACCCAAATTGAAGATGCCCTAACTTTCACTCCCAATGTCCAATTGCTCCCAAATTTGGAGGGTGTGTAAAATTAACAAAGGAAAAAGTCTCCACCAAAAATCAAGGTTCAATTCGCAACAAGGATGGAGATATGAAAATGGAACTAGACTGCTCAAAGAGACACTTCAATAAACAGATTCAGACAACGATAAAACAAATGGTATAAAATCTTAAAACTTATTCTAATTAGCACCAAATTTTCAATACTTCATTCTAATCCAAAGAGAAACAATGTCTCAAAAATACAGAATCAAATACAAAACATAAATGAAAGAAAAATTGTTTCACACTTACAAGCTGGTCCGATATCACCTAGAATAGTAATACCGACTTCAATGGACCTCTAATGCAAGAAGCCACTCCACCTTCTTTTCATTTGGTCTTCTAACACCTCATGCCTTGACACACCTCTAGAAGAGATGAGGAGGAGCTAGTATAAGGGTCTCTCTCCAAGACCAAATAAGAACAAACGAGAGAGACAATTTTTGGTACAAGTTATCGGATGAAATCTAAGAACAAGAACCGAATGTTTGAGAGGGAAAATACCTTCAAACGAGTTTGAGCTGTAGCTTCTGATTTGATTCCAAAAATAAGGCATTAGGATAGCCTTAAGAATGTTTAAATACTTCCTTAAGAGATGCCCTAAATCCCAAATTACAAAATTGCCCTTAAGAGAAACATGACACTAGCCGAGCACCAAAATATCCAAACACCAAACATCCATCAAAATAACCAAAAATACATCCAATTAACACTATTGCAATAAATTAAAGAGTAAATAAATATTTCAAGGTGTTGGAGGAACATATCTTCCGCAAGTGGTCCATTTTAAGCTTTGGTCTTAAAGTTTTCATCAATAGCCTCGGGTGAACTTGAAATTCAAGAGTGTGAACTAGTTATTCATCCCTAGACTGTGCCCAACGATCAGACTAGCAAGTGAAAAGAAAAGAAAACAAACTGAAAAGTATAAAATTGCATTACATGTCATACACATATTTATTTCTGATTATTTACTAAGCGTTAGACTCATAGATGAATCTTGTGATGTAGATAAAATTGTACGAAGATATTGATGATGGAGAACCACGCAGTTGATGGTGCATATTTATGAGGAGCTCTAGGAGTTGTTACGGCAAACTTGACTTGTGGGATAGGGCACGTTTTGTAAAAAGAAACTTAAGGTGATAATATAATAATTGATGAATGTTTGATAAAGATATGATTTATGATTTAATTATTGTTACGAAGGTTAAAGAGAAAAGTCTTCCACTACGCTAAAAGTTTGAAAGAAAAAATAAATAAATAAATGAGTAATTTACAAAGACAAATGGGAAAGGAAAGTCAGGGCATTACACAAACATTAAATCATCGATCAATGTCTAATATCACAGTATTACATCCTCGATCAACATCTAATATCACAATAACACATCCTCAATCAACATCTTCACAAACAATGCAGTATAAAACAAGATAAACAAATATCCTAGTACTTTGTGATGTACGCCAAAGGCAACACGCATGCAAACATCAATTACCTCAGTCCCTTAACATAGTTTTGATAACTTAGAATGGTTATTTCTTGCTTCAGGTCAACTTCTAATCTGCTTGTTTATAGCATGATAAGAAACCAAAGTGAAAGGTTGTAATGTAGCGAATGAAAACAGTATTGGAAGACTCTAGAACGAATTTTGGTGTTGTACAAACTCAATCAAATGGATACTTCTTTATTGGATTTTAGGATAGAACCGAGAAGAATAGGTACACAATATGCCTTTCAATTTTGGTGGAAAAGTGTTTTGGAAATAAAGTTACACCCAAAAAGTTATAGGTTGCTTTGAATCAGATTTGAGGTTTTGGATAGTTCTTGGAAAGGGATTTCAAGATGAATAAAAATTTAGTAAACGGATGAATTTGGATACTATTGTTGGATAGCCAATTATGGAATGGATGAAACAAAAGACGTCAAAATTTCAAGGTCAAAATCAATCTTGAGAAGATGATATACCTAAATGGGTGAAAGTTTGTCTGAAGAGATGCCAATCACAACCTTTCACTACAATGGCTGCCTTTAAGGGAAAAAAAGCACTCCAACCTATTGGTTTGTGAGTTTTAATAGCTTTACTAGGGTTTCTCCTTGTAAGAACAAAGGAGAGAAAGCTGCAGTATAGGACAACCTATTCGTTGTCCCTTTTCTTCTCTTTTAGTACCTTCACAATTTATAACATTTAATCATTAATAATTACTAATTATAAATCTCATTTCACAGTCCATTTCTTTTAATAATTCGATAACATTAATCTTCAATTCCTCAATAACCACTCATAAAGACCCGTAAGCCATAACCTCTAACGGAATAGCATTCCCAAGTCATTAGTAGAGTAAGTTTCTCAAGTAGTAATGTAACAGAGAATGTTTCCAACCAATTCCGAATAATTTCCTAGCAGAGACAAACTCATCCCTCTGTGTAAATCATTCTTGTGAGTGAATAAAACCAACAGATCATCTTTAAGCAATCAATAACCAACAGTGAGCATTAACCCAAAATAGGACAACATTTATCCAATTATTCTTCAACCTCCAGTAACCCAATATAAATGCAGAATAATTATCCAACGGAACATTCCAACCAGTTACTCCCCATAATGATCATTAACAGAGAATAAATCTTTTCTATTTACAGAGCACACAACAATAAGAATCAGCAGAGAAATAAATCCAACTTACCCATTCATAATTACATTACAAGTAGCAAAATTACAAATCCATTCCTCGGCACCCTAAATCAATTCTAACTCATTAACATTGAAGTAACTAAGACCAAAAGACAATAACCCATAACTTCACAAGATGCAAAACAATATACAACCAGGTATATGGTCACATTATCCAAAACAAACAACAAGGATTCCACTTACCATGAAGAACACCCGAGAGCAGTTCGGCCAACTCCCCTATTTTCTTCCTCCAGAGACACCCGGCACCCCCACACAGAAGGTCAAAACTTCACCTGCGAGCTCACTGTCCTCTCACACATAACACCATAGCTCACTAAAGTCCCTAGAGAGCACAGAACACTCTCCACTCATAGAAGAAGATGTATCTCCACACTTTCTCTGCACTCAGTCACAGAATATAGGGTAGCCTCCAAAAGCAATGCCCACATGCCTAACTTATAGACGGAGGGAGAGAGAGAGAAGGAGATGGACGCACGCGGGTGAAGGGGACCATCTTCCATTCCAAAAGAGGAGACCCAACTAGTCATTGTCTCATGTGAGGTTTGCCACCCACAGGGGCAAGGAGCAGATTTTGTCAAGAGAAAAATGAAGATAGGGGGTGAGATTACGTTTCGTAGAAGCGGGATTCTCACCCAAAATTGGCTTTTTGCAAAACAGGTGGTTCTGTCATTCTATCTCTAATGTTTGCCAACCTCTTCACTACAAGATACGTCCGTTCTACAGTAAGGAGCATCTGTTGCCTTTGTTATTTTGACGTTCGTCAACCAAATGAGATGTCATTAGCTTCTTTGCCATGACAAATGTCTGTTCCTCAATGAGGGACGTCTGTTCCTTAGTGAGGGATGCATGTAACCCAATGAGGGACGTCCGTAACTCTCAAACAGCTTCCAGTCTTCGCTCCAAATGACGCCGTCCCACTTAAGTCTAAACGTCGTTCTTCTATTCTTCCATCTCAAACGTCTGTTATCCATAAAGGACATCCAGCGTTCCCTTCAACGACGTCATTTCCTTTACATACTAACACTCACCTTCACAAGGGATGTACGTCCAACTAAGGGACACCCATTTCACCAAACGACATCACTCCACTTATACTCAACACCCGCCTTTCATAAGGACATCCACCCATATAAAAGGGCGTCCATTTCCACACAATAGATGTCTGTCCCTCTATTAAGGACATCTGTTCCCCCACTTCGAGCATCCGTCATCCATAAAGGAGGTCCACCCCACAATAAAGGGCGCTCATTACACTATAACAGACGTCCATCCCTATATAAAGGACGTCTGTTTTCTTCTGACTTCGGCCACCAGTCTTTCCTTAGCAATGCCCGCCTTTCCCAAAGGCATCCGTTGACCCTCACACAATAAAGGACGTCTATCCCACTACAAAGGACGTCTGTCATTCCCATTTTCTTCCATTTTTAAACGTCCATCTCTTCCTAAGAGACGTCCATCAGTCAACAAATCCTTATTTCTCCATTATCAATAATTTCCTCAACTTATAATAATTATACTAACACCATTATTATCCAATTTATCCAAATACCCTCAATTACTTTTCAATTATCCTTATTAAATTCTGATATAGACAGTCGGGGTATTACAATTGGACCTTGTAGTCCATCAATAAGCTTCTTGGCCCGAGCTCTAGTAATCAGGCCTTGTGGTGCATCATCCTCTTGGGGTGAATGAAGATTTGACCTCAAATCCAAGGCTTGGCCCTCCTCTTTTTTTGTCTCCTTCAGCATCTTCCTCCTCTCCAAGGTTTGTAACTTTAGATTGAGCCTCGTTCCCCTTTTCAATTGTATTCCCCACCATCTCATGTATAGATCTCACTTTTTTGGACTGTTTAAAAATGATGCACGTTTCTACAATCTTGTGGACTTCTTCATGTAAGTGTGGCCAAAAGAACAATCCCCTCATTGTTTCATATAGTTTCTTTTCACCCAAGTAGTTTGTTAGACTCCCACCATGAACTTCATCACCTTGGATTCTAGGAACCCACATGTTGGTACACAAAGTTTGCCATCTTTTTAAAAAAAATATTCCATGAGATCATACCCACCTTTGGACTCATTAGTGCATAAGTTATACCAATGGCCAGAACCTTTATCATCTACATACATTCTTTTAATCCAGCAAAATCCAAAAATTTTGGCATTTAACTCGGTTAACTAAGCTTAGAATACGGATGGTAGTAATCACAGATATATTATTTTATTATGAAAAATTAATTTAAAAAACAAAATTGAAGAATTTAAATTGGATCGAAAATCAATGTCGAGCGATGTTCGGAATAAGTCAGGAATTGAAAATGGGTCGATCAATATATGAAATGTACATTTGATACATATATATATATATATACATACATATTTGTATATTAATTAATTGATTGAAATTAAAGTTAGAATAAATAAAATAAAGGAAAATTAAGAAATGAAGGAAGTAAATCAAAATATGGGGGATTAATTAAATTAAAGGAAATGAATGAAATTAAAAGGAAAAGAAAATTTAATGAAAAGAGGGGGGAGATTTAGAAAATGGCCACGGCCGGTTCTGTTTTTAAATAGGAAAGGATTGGGTTTTAAAATAAAAGGAACATTGAAAGAGAAAAGGGGGAGAAGAAATTCGCAAAAGGACTCGGGCAAAGGGGAGAAACGGCTCCCGTGGCCGAAGTTTCTTCTCGACAGTGACGAAGCGGTCCATTGAGCTGAGGGCAATGACGCGAACTGCGAAACAACTTCAATGGGGCACAGCCGTGCATTGTGCGAACGGCGAGAGTTCGCCCCTGCCCTTGTGTACAGAATCTGGACTTAGGGCAGAGAAGAGGGGATGACTTCAGGCGATTGGGTTTTCTTCAGATGTGAGCCTCGGCAAAAGGCTGAGCTTCTGGGAGCAATTCCGACGTGGTAGTGGTTGGGTTCCTCCACTTCTCTGATTTTGGTGAGTAATGCTGAACTCCCGATTCTATTTTAATTCCGGTGATGGGTTTTGTTTGGGGCTTCTGTTCTGAATTTGGATGATGGATAATGGATGAGGACTAATTTCTCCATTGATTGAATATGTTCTTTTCGTTGGTTACTGCCTAGAATGTATGTTGAAACTATTACTCTGATGGTTTGAGTTTGGTCCTTTAGTTTTGTTCTGCCCGTGGGATGTTTTGAGAGATGTTGTTCTGCTATGTCCTTTGGGTTGTTTTCTGTCTGATTGGTTGTTGTTCTAGAATATGGTCTGCTGATTTTTGGTTCTACATTTTAAATTCCTGCCCATTAGACTTGGATGGATACTTGTTCTCTGGTGATTACTGTTTTGGTAGAGTTAATTAAGGATATGTTATGGATTGTTTTATGGATTGTAATCAACGGGTTTGGTGAAGTATTTACAGTTGGATATATTATTCTTTTGGTGAGTAATATATGATTAAGGGACGAATTTATAGTTGTATAGGGTCACTGTGGTTTGCTGCTATATTAAACCGTGTATTATGAAGCTTAATGTTTGTGTGAATATCCATTGGTTGCTAAGCACCACTGTTGGTTATTAAGTTGTGAATAATGGAACTGTTAGGCAATATGGTTTATAGAACACTGTAATTGGATATTGTGAGAGTAGTTGGATGAAGATAAGAAATTAGAATCTGGAAAGAAAGCCTTTGTGCACAAGTATAATGAAGTGTGATTTTATAGGATGGTTATTAATGATAAACGTTATTTATTTGTGAAGGTATTGTGAAGGTTAATCCTTAAAGTGCTAAGCTGCCTACGGAAGTAAGGTAAGTGATATGCATGTGTTTTGATCTTTGGGGCTCTACATCGCAAGAGTTAGGAATTGTATACTGGTTATTTACTACTTTAGTAGAATATTAAAGTTGTTTACTGCTTTATTATAATAGCCAGATATTGAGCATATTTCGCGAATTGTACTGCTGCTTGCTCTATGTTTATTAGAATTATATTCTTTTAATGATATGTTTAATAGATGCAAGTTCTTTACGTTAAAAATTATGGTATTGAGCATGTTTAAGTCAATGATTTTAATTCAGCTAAAGTGATTTATAAATGTAAAAGAAAAGAATTATATTCCTTAAATGTTTTATTTTATTTTAAGTCTTCCATTGAGTTTTACAAAATGTGTAAGGATTTTATTTTTCGTGTTTAAATGATTTTGAAACGAAAAGTCTTCCGTTATATTTATAAGAGAAAGATGTTAAGAAAATTTTTAAATTTTACACGTTTTCAAAGGAATGAAGTTACGGGTCGTTACACTTTCACAGATACCAACGCTTCTGCATTGTCCGCCATTACCCACCCGCCACGTATATATTTCCTTCACTAACATCTCACTTCTGTAGACACTAACTCTTTTGTGGACCCTACCACTTCTGCGGATAGTAACTTTTTCGCATTGTCTGTCATTCCCTGCCCACCACATATTCATTTCCTTCGTGGACACCTCACTTGCACAAACACGAATGCTTTCACAGACCCATTCCAATCTGCGGGCACCCTTTTGCCGACACTTTATGCATTACTCTTTCATAATTTCTTAATTTACTTAATAAATCTCATATTTTTATTAAAATATTGTCACTATCTGATCCTCGATCCCCTCATGAATTGCACTGCAAACAGGATTCTCCTCCTGTAGAACAATCGCACAACTCACAACTCATAGCAGAAGCTCATCAATGACACACACATGTGATCGCACAATTGGACTACATAAATAAAATTTCCGACGCAAACAAGAAAGTTGTACACTATTATTATTTACATGACTGTATCCAAATTTATTTTACAAATATTTGCTGAATTAAAACTAAATATGGGCCTATGTTGTGCAAATCATCAGGCAAATTGATCTTTACCTTTTTGACCTTGAGCAGCTACTACCTGTTCCTGAAAAACATCATAAAGAACCATGAGCTTTTTGAGCTTAGTAAGAGTCCTAGTCTAAGGATCCAATAAACTATAGAAATACCACAACTAACCATGTACTATGTCCAACACAATTAGTCCTCACATCTATAACTTCTAACGTTCAACTTTTGATCAACACTCATGATTACACATCCCATAATCTATATTTTATCT
The DNA here is from genome assembly GCA_022433065.1 of Begonia loranthoides. NCBI lineage: Eukaryota > Viridiplantae > Streptophyta > Magnoliopsida > Cucurbitales > Begoniaceae > Begonia > Begonia loranthoides. The sequence continues at coordinate 5,886,555 of CM039473.1, forward strand.
AGATTTTTAGTTATTTCTAATTAATATCTCAACTATGTGATGCACTTCTTTATATAAGAAGTGTTTAATGCATATGTAGAAATACTTAGGTGTATAATTTAGATAATCATAACTTACCTTTCCCAATTTTCATGTGCAATTTCTCTTTATTCACAATCTAACCCTCATATGTATTTGATTACATAATACTTCCATCATAATTTACATGTGCTACATCCTTTTAAAACACCAAACTTAATGTATAACTTATTCCATATAATTTCTCCTTATGTGTTATTCCCTTAAATCACCTTTAAATTCTATAAAAGGTTTAATTCGACTTCCCAATGTGATTTCACATACTATGGATCATTTATTCTATTATGGTCTATCTATAATTATCACTATTTAGACATTTCCAATGAATGTCTAATTTCTAAACCATCTCTCATGTACTTCTATGATTTATCTATTACCAATACTAGACACCTCTAATTTACGTACTTTTATAGTTTATCTATTACCAATACTAGACACCTCTAATTTATGTCTAATCTAAGCTATCTAGATATTTATATAGTATGTCTAATGTCAAATCAACTCTGGACAATTCTAATTAATGTCTATCCTATACTATCTAAACATTTCTATTCAATGTCTATCCCTTACTATATAGACTTTTACAATTAATGTCTATCACCAATGTCCCTCTATATGAAGGAATTTCTCAACATGATGCATATATCAATGTCTAGGCTTATGATATAACAAATCATAGCCTAGATACCATGATAGTCCATGTAATTATGTCATCCCATGACTCACACTTATGTAATGAATATGAAATGCATATCTTGACTCTTCTTTCACAAAGATGCAATGATATTGTGAATCAGTACACTGCTCCATTTATAATTAAATGGTCATTTATTTAACGAGTACTATTTTATTAACATGTACATGAATGTCAATATATCCCTGAATGTTAACATTTATGTGACTACCAACATGAATGATCATACATCCGACCATGAAACCCCACCATACTGATTACTGTCTCCAATAAGTGTATCCATGAATATCAAAACCATTGGAGGGCTAGGGACTCTCAACCCAAGGGGGACTCATAGTCACTCCCCTTCTATTTTCCCACTTTACATATGTCATACAATACATAGGATGACGAGGTATATTGGGTTCCTCTATGATAAACAATACCACCTAGATAATATGTTTTGTATATATGAATATGCTCATGATGAATGATTTGACATCCTTACTATGCATACATTGAATGCATATAATACATACTAGTAATGCATGTTAAATGAACCATGCAACATACAATAATTATGCATGAAATGGTCTCATACATCTATGTAGACATGTTTTATCTATGTCTCAATCATCTCCCAAAATGGTTTATACAATGGGTAAACAAATGGTTAAAACCTAAGGAAAATATTCTAAAAATACAGTGTCTGGTCTACCGCTCCCTCATTTTCGAGCATCCACTCTAATGCAATTTTAAGACACAACAAGGCAAAATACCTAGTTCGGTCGACCGCAAAATTCACAGATTCAACCCCAACATTGTGGTTGATCATTTTTGGTCGTCCGCACTCTTAAATTACGTCTGGTTGACTAGCACTACAACCACGATCAGCCGTAGTACAACTCCAGATCTAATTTTCTGTTAAGTCCCTCAAACCAAAACCATTTAAAACTATTCCAAATTCATAATTACTACCAACCCATCCTAGGATCACCAAATAGATATTTTAATCTATTTAAACCCATTCATAACCACTATAATGGCATAACCACCAAAATGGACATTTTAATCTAGTTAAACAACTTATGCATTATACATTTGTAATGCTTACCAATTATGCAATACATTTATGCATACCCTTAATTAATCTATTATCAATTAACATGTCCATATCATGCTATTAATGAACTATCAAAACCTCTTTTCCATTCGAAACTAACCCCATTTCCTTACAATTTCAAGGATACTTTTCATACTATAAACCAACTTTGAACATAATAACATTCAAAGATCATTCTAGTATTCATATTTCCATACCATTTAAACTATCACCAACTCATTACATACCATTCCTAATACATTTCCTCAATTGATCCATTGACAATTTGCATATTAATTTGATGCTCATATTCAACTCATAGTAATTATTACCAATTACTTGAATCCAATTGAATCAAGAATCTTAACATCAACTAATTTAACCAAAACAAATCTACTCAAACCATAGATATTAACATGCAATTCATGAATTCCACATATAACGTACAAACCGACTTCTTCCACTATTTTCTTCACCTAAACTATGCAATATTTAACGTAGTTTATAAAATATCAAGATTAAGGATCTTACCTCTTGAAGACCACTTGGTTCTTCAATTTTCCCTCTTGATATTAGGCTCAAAATGATCCTCTTGGAGTGTAGATCAACTTTCCTTGAAGGACCAAGGATTGAATCACTTTCCTTCCATCTCAAAATTTCCCTTTCTTTTCCTTCTCCTCTTTTCCTCTTTCTCTGTTTTCTCCCCTTTCTCCTCTGTTGAAGCACAAAAATCAAAGGTTATCCTCACTTCCATCACATTATTATCTGCTAAGGAGTGACTTAAGGATATCCATGAAGGAAAAATTACCATTTCGCTATTAAAATCCATGTGAAATGGCCAATTTGCCCTTAATTCCATGGAAATTTACAAAAATACCATGGTTAATTATCCTTAGCCATTCTTAACTTAAACTAATCGCTTTAGCTTTGTTCTAACCTAATCCCTATGATTATCATAATTAATCATGATTAATTAACCTTAATCATCCACTAATTACACCTTAATCACACACTTAGTCACTAATCCATGTGAAATGGCCAATTTGCCCTTAATTTCATAGAAATTTACAAAAATACCATGGTTAATTATCCTTAGTCATTCTTAACTTAAACTAATTGCTTTAGCTTTTTTATAACCTAATCCCTATGAAAAAATGTATGAGAACATTTTTTCTTTTATACACTTTTCCAAACTCCCACTCTAAAGTCCAATTTAAAGATATTTCCAAAACAGTGCAGTTTTGGACTCATTCAACTTCAAACATGCATAACTTTTGTTGCATACACCTAAATCCTTTCAATCCAAAGTCATACACTTCATTTATGTGTCTACTTCATAACCAAAAAAATGGTTTGAATTATTAATCACCATAACCTTTTCAACTAACCACAAACAGTGACTATACTCATTTATAGCACATTTATCACTTTCGTGCAAAAATTCATATCTTAATGAGCATACATCCAATTTCATCACCATTCCATAATCTAAGGTATCTACTATTATATCTATTTTTAGTTGTGAAAAATACCCTCAATTTATTTGTCAATTTCTTCCTTAAAATTATCTCATGACTTATTATCACTTAATCATGTTTGATCATACAAAACATGATTAGTAGGGTTAATCCTTAATCCGGATCATTACAAATATAATCCTTCTATAGACATTATTTCTTTCCAATTTCTTTTCACACCAAACTTTTCCAATCCTGTAACATACTTAATAAATCTCATATTTTTATTAAAATATATTTCTTCACCCCGGCTTTTCTCATTTCGAAACTTACTAAATTCTAAATTTCTATATAATCCTTTTGTGGATACTCTTACCTTATCCTTTCTAATTTCTTTATACACTCAGCTTTCTTAATTTCATAACTTACTTAATAAAATGAATCATGTATTTTATTACAACATTATTATTCACTATACACTATATAAATTTACTATTGTAACGTTATTTATCCTAATTATATGCTAAAATGCCACGTCCTACATGAAATTATTCATGGAAATTTTTGGAGTGTTACAACACCATTCTATTTGGGGCCTTTAGCAATTGGCGTCGTTCTAGGTAGAATATCAATGTTAAATTCCACGTATCTTGCAGGCAGCATATTTGAGACGTCATCTAGAAAGAAATTTCGAAATTCGCCAGCTACTAATACTTTATCCAAGATCATTGTTTCTTCAGGCTGGATAAATATTATAATGATAAAAGAATTTATAAAATAATAACTTGGTTTATGGGAATATTTTGTCCAAATTTGTGGATTTATCATTTAGTTTATGTTGAATTGAATTGCTGGAATAGATGCAGTTTTAAGGATAAGGTTATTTAGAATTTAGTTATGTTAGAGGAGCGGGTATTGTAACAACCCGACTTTTTCAGTTGGACAATTATCGGGGTATTACCAAGAACGTTCTACAGTGTTAAGTCTAGGGGTATTTCTGTTACATTTTTCCCCATTTACGCGATGTAATTAGACAAAGGGGTGATTAGAATATTACATTGTGTATTATTATGTGTTAATTTATGACATGTACTTATGGGAAAAATATTATGGGGAAGGAGTTAAGTGAGAAAATGTGAGGAAATGCTATCCAGGGCGTTTCTGGATGCCTGCGGATGACAATGCAGACGAGTTGTCTCATTTGCAAACGCATTGCACACACGAGGAATGGGTTGGGACAACTCAGGACGTGATTCTAGGTCCTGACTGAACTATGTCGCGGACTTTCGAACAAGTCCGGACGAGTGTGGACATGGACTAACCACGTTCGATTTGAATCTGTCCAAATCCTAGACAGTTTTGAATGACCGCGGACGACTGCAGACGTGGAGTAGCCTCATCTGATTTGCCTCTGTCCAATTTGGGAACACTTTTGGACCCCTGCGGATGCTACGTGCAAATGCCACTTCGCGTCCGAACATCGTCTACGGACGGTACGGACAGCATGGGGACACCAGTTCTCGTCTGAAACCATGATTTAGCCTATGAGATTTTACTCTTACAGACGAATGCGGACGAGAGCAATGCGTCCACAATCGTCCAAAATAACCCAGTTCTGTGTAATTTTAGGGTTAATATTAGAAATCCTTTGTCGTTTAGCAATTTATTACGCCCGTGGGAGACAATACCCTCCCCCTCCTTGGCCGACGAAGTCACCTCCTTATGCCCATAGCCGACTTGCTTGGGTCATCATTCCCTCTCTGCGTCCTAGCTATGGGTGTCTCCCTCCTCTGGGTAAAATCCCTTCCCTCCTTCTTTCTCAACCATTTTTCATTCCCTGTGTGAGCTCTCCCTTTCGGCGTGAGAGTCTTCCTTCCAGTGAGTGAGTCACTAAGAGAGGGAGTGGTTAGTGAGAGTGAGCTTCTAAGTGATAGAGCTAGTGAGTGTGAGGGTTGTGGGTTAGCCTGTGTGGGTTGTGTGTGACCTGAGTGAGTTGCTGTGAAGCTCCAGCTACTGTGAAGGACCATGGAGGCTTGGATTCTTACCTGTCTCTGCTTGTGTCTTCATTTAGTGGTAAGGAAATAGTGGTGTCTTGGCCAGTGGTGGCCCTACCCACAAGTAGGGGTGCATGAGTTTTATGTTTGGATTCCCTATTATGTTTAGTTCCCTCATGCTATACTGTGATTGTTAGTTAGAAAAGTTGATAATGGTAATACTTACTGTTAGTTATTGTTAGGTGATAATTCCTTGAATGAATTACTGTTGTTATTTCCATTGTTGATTCCTTTGCTGTAGATATTTCCTGTGATGGTAGTGTAGTTTCCTTTGTTGATGGTTTTGTTGTTTTGTTCTCTGTTGTTTGTGGTTGTTGTTAGTTTATTTCCTTTATTGTAAACGCTTTACTTGATAGAAGCCAATACCGTGAATGCTTAGTGTGTGAACGATGGATGTAGGATGATGAACTGAAAAGTATGAACGAGTTAGAGTGAGGATGACCCTGTTATTTATATCTATATCTTTGTGCTATTGTCGCTCCCATTGTTATATGCATACCTATCTCTTTGTGCTATTGTCACTATGCATACCATTTCCATTCCTTAATCTGAATATGTGCAATTAACTAGGATAACCACAATTGCATGAGCATGCTTAATTAACAATTAGGGCATGCTTAATTAACAACTAGGGTAACAATAATGGTATGAGCACGAGCATGTTAATTAACTAGATCAAATAACTTAATCAGAAGTTGAGTATGTTAATTAATTAGAGTAATTAACATTGAGCACGTTAAGTAACTTAGCTAGAGTTAACTTAACTAGAGTAATTAACTAGACTCAAGTATGTTCATTAGCAATTATCACTTCAGCATGTTAATTAACTAGGGTAATTAACTAAAGTAATTAATCAGACTTGAGCATGTTAATTAACTAGCGTAATTAACTTAATTAGAAATTGAGCATGTTAATCAATTAGAGTAATTAACTTAACTAGAAATTAAGCATGTTAATCGACTAGAGTAGTTAACTTAATTAGAAATTGAGCATGATAATCCATTAGAATAACTAATTAGAATTTGTAATCGGAGTCTTTACTTGAGCATGTAATGAACTAGGATCACCAATTAGATTAATATTGACATGTTAATTCTTCCTTGTTGATATTTTGTTTTGTGTTTGAGCATGTTAATTAACTAAGACAACAATTCGCTTAACTAGTTAGCATGTTTAATTAATTAACCAACTAGAATAACTAGTAGTATGTTTGTTAATTAACTAGAATGAATTAACTAGTAATTAACTAGACTTTAATATGACTGGTCAAGCATGTTTAACTTATTTGCTAAGCATGTTTAATCATCATCCTTTCTTGAGCATGTAATGAACTAGGTTAATATTAATAGGTTATTCTTACTTGTTAATATTCTGTGTATTTCTCTTTACCGTAATTTCCTTTAATATAATTATATTATCTTTTGCTGCACTTTCCTTTACCGTGCTTTACTTTATTTGGAAACAATAGATGCTTTACTTCATTAGAAAAGGAATGGGGAAGATGAAAGAGGAATGAACTAAGTATGAACAAACTAAGAATTTCATTGACTATGTGAAGAGATGTTTTATCTTTCCTTTGTTATTGTCTTCTTGGTATTGCTATAATCTTGCTTATAATTACTTGTCCTTAGCATGTTACTTTCCACATAACCTAAGCATGATTAGTTAACTAAGATAAAAGCATGTAATCAATTATGAGCATGTTAATTTAATTATGCTTTGCTTCAGATGCACGTCGACTGTTAAGTTCGTTATATTTTCTTTATTATTGTGAATCACATGTCCAAGCATGTCCTTTGTAGTTTAATTAACTCTGAAATTGCCTCCTTCATATGCTTTACTTTATTGGGTGTTTAACTGTTATTACTTGCCCTTATGTGCGCTGTTCAATTATTGGGTACCTTCATTTCTATGTGCTTTCAAATTCTATTATTCTTTATATGCGCAATTTCAATTACAGTTGTTTTCAATTACTTTCGTTTTATATGCGCACTTCAATTTCTGTTAATGTACGTTATAACGCATCATGCATCATGTTAGGATGAGAATATATGATCATTCATCATGCTAATAGAAATCAATAGGGAGTGCCGCCGTGGGGTGGTACTCACATGCTTGAGTGAGGAAAATGTTAAAAATGAATAATAAAATAAATGGGTAATCGGGTCTAGTCTGGCAACTAGTATGCACCTAGGAGGCTAGTAGTCTTGCAACTAGTACGCAACCAGGAGGCTAGTCTATAATGGAATGAATGTGGAGTTGGTGGCTGGTGGGTAGTCTGGTCTAGTCTAGCAGCTAGGCACAGCCCCTACCTTGACGGGAACGGGACCTAGTATGCACCCAAGAGACTAGTCTGATCAACTATACCACCCCATATAGGTCCTCCGATCTCCCGCTTGATGTACGAGTAACGAATGAATGAATGAACGAACGAAATGAAAGGATTGGTTTGGGTGGCCCCCATTCCAAAAAGGACTAAAGAGAGAAATTTCATAATTTCATTAAACCCTTTTCCTTACTGGGCTATTAGGCTCACGTATTACTTGTGGTGTAGGTACAAACGATGAACAGATAATAAGCAGATAATAAACAGATAATAAAGCAGGGATGATAGATTTGCACGAGCGAGATTGGGGCCGACCAGGCTAGAGCGAGAAGAGAAAACGATTGTAATAGGTTGTATTTAATTGTTAGAATTCATTTCTCAATCGCAGTATTTAATTGTTTAGTCCTTTCATTTAATGATTTACTCTTCCGCAACGTTTTAAACAAATGATTTTATAACGCTTCCACAATTTATTAATTGGATTTTTTACAATGAGTTTAACGCAAGGTTAGTAGCGGTCCGGTTTAACGTCGCACTCTAATTTCGTTTTATAAGTAGTCTTTTGAAAATTTTAAATTTCTTGCATTTTCAAGGAATTACGAAGATCCGGGTCGTTACAGATATCCTCAACGGACGTGCACATATCCACATCAGTCATGCACACATATGCAAGGAAAGGAGAGTGTTTGTGGAAAGGAATATGTCCACATGATGGCAAACGTCTGATGTAAATAGAAGGATGCTTGTTGTGTTGAAATATTTCTACGAGAGTGTTGGTGTTCGTAGAAAGGAACGTATTTGCGGAAAGAAATACGTCTGTAACAGATAAGTATAGGTGGAAAATGACTTTATTTTGATTGAAGGATTCACTGATGACGTGTATCCATGGAAAAGATTGTGTCCATGGTAGATAAGTAAAGATGGAAGACGACACGTCATTTGGATCAAAGGATCCGCTGATGATGTGTATCCGAGGAAAGGAATGTATCTATGGTGACTAAGTAAAGGTGGAAGATGACATTGTTTGAATTGAAGGATCCACAGATGATGTGTATCTTTGGAAAGGAATTTATCTGTAGCGAGTAAGTAAGGGGGGATACGTCATCGTTTGGATTGAAGGATCCACTGATGACATGTATCTGTGAAAAGGAACGCATCTACAACGGAAAGAAATGTATCCAAAGGATGTTGTGGCATTTAGTGATTGGCAAGCTTGTGTTGAGGGGCAAATATCCATAGCGGATATTCACGTATCTGTTAGCTTAAGAGTGTTAAGCTTAATTGTTTTGATGATCAATGATTAATTTGATGATAAGTTGTTTAAAAGTTGAAAATGATTAAATTTTTTGTGTTGGTAATGAATTATTGAATTGTTGATAAATGGTGTATAAATTGAAAATGATTAAAATTTTTATCATTTAATCTTTATTGGAAATACCTTTCATAGGAGTACTAATGTTCTAACATTATTATTTAAATCCATGTAGCTAATACTTAATAGGGAAAATGACAAATCAACCATTGTGGTTTGCGGTCAATGACAAGTCAACCACTGTGGTATATTTTCTAACAAGTTAACCACTGACGTATGGGTAAATGACAAATCCAACATCGCGGTCACGTTAGCCGTTAACAAGTTGACATGAGACATGTGGTGTCTCAAGACACCACGACACACGTTGTGTCTTGTCTGAAGACACCGCGTATTCGCGGTGTCTTCAGACACCCTCAAGACACCACGAGACACACGATGTCTCTCTTTTTAACACAGGGGTATACATAACAGCGAACTCCCGACGGTTTGCCATATTCTCCGGCATTTTGTAATCGATTAGGTAACCCTAGAAAATCTGGAGAGCTCAAGAGAACGACTAGCGATTAGCAAAGTTGAAGAATTTGTTGAAAAGCAAATGGCATCTTTGAGTGATGAAGAATCTGTTATTAACCGTCAACTTGAAGTAGGACCCACAGCCACATGTTTGCCCAATGAGAATGTGGTACGTGGAATTGGAAATGAAGCTGCGATTGTGCTGCATTCTGTATCAGTAACTCTACACGAGGAGGACAATGAGGAACTCTGTTCATTATGTCAATCAACTAGTGATGAAGACATGGACATGGCCGAGAGTAAGCCTAGACGTCCAACACAAGCAGAAGGCAGTTTCGTTGGAATTGGCCTTGGTAAGAAGTACAGTTCATTGAAAAATATTAGAGAAGAAATTGTTGATCATGCGTTGAAGAACGGGTACGGGATAAAATTCACCCACAGTGACACAAATCGATTGAGGATTGCTTGCCAGGAAGGATGCATGTGGCGGTTGTACGCCTCAAAAATGCAAGGTGAAATGACCTTTCAAATAAAAGTTTACAATGACATTCACACATGCTCGAGGAAGATGGAAAGTCGTCATGCTACTACCAAATGGGTTACAACGCATTACTTAGACAGATTTAAAAGTCAGGCAGATTGGGACCTTGCTTCCATAATTGACACAGTAAGGAAGGAATTTAATGTCATCATCACACCAAGTCTTGCCAGAAGGGCAAGAAATGCGGCAAAAAAAATTAATGAAGGTCATGCCAATGAGCAATACAAACTCATATGGTCCTATGTCAAGTAGATTCGGAGGTCTAATCCTGGAAGCTCTGTGCGCGTGGACCTCGACATGAGTGCATTTAAAAGAATGTACATGTGTTTGGCTGCTTGCAAGATGGCTGTGCTAAACTGTGGTAGACGACTTATTTGTTTGGACGGTTGCCACTTGAAGGGAGCGACTTCATGCCAGCTACTCATTGTGGTGACCATCAACGGGAACGATGGTATGTATCTGATTGCTGTACCAGTGGTTGAAGCAGAAAATAGAAATTCATGGAGCTGGTTTCTAGAATTGTTGCTCGATGATCTAAACACCCCATCTAGCAATGGATGGACAATCATTTTTTATCGACAAAAGGTGCGGTTGATTGCTTTTACCTTATGTGTTTGGGTTAAGCATTTTGTACCAATCAGACTAATATTATGAATCTTTGCAGGGTCTAGTGCCAGCTGTGAGAGAGGTGGCAGGGCAAGCAGACCATCGATTTTGCATATGACACCTGTATGCCAATTTTCAAAAACAATTTAAAGGCAGGGTGTTAAAGGATGCAATGTGGACTGCATCTAGAGCCACAATTGTGCGGCAATTTGAGAGAGAGATGGAGCCCCCAATCGAAATTGGAGATAAGCAATCGGCTCGCCAAACTACAACTTGCCTGTCGAAATTGGAGCCCCCAGTTTTCAAGAGCTGCCCAGTTTGTGGTCAGCAACGGTAACGAACACTACGCTGTTGATTTGGACAGGTGTACTTGTACATGTTACCGGTGGGAGTTGACCGACATCCCATGTGTCCATGCAGTCCCGTGCATTCACTTCATGAGGAGATCACCTGAGGAATTTGTGCATGCGTGCTATCACCGGGAAACATACATGGCGATGTACTCCAACTTCCTCTGCCCCGTCAATGGACCAATCGAGTGGCCTCCTGTGACGAATCTTGATCTAATTATCCCACCGCCATTTAAAAGGCTTCCAGGAAGGCCGCGAAAACGTAGAATACGGGATGTGGACGAGGACCCAAGCCGGACAGTGCTCACCAGAAGACATTTGTACGTCACTTGTGGGTGGTGTGGGCGTGTTGGGCACAATTCCCTCACCTGCGACGATGGAGGCGAGTCAAGTGTCGGGGCTTGCAGAGGGCGCAATAGAGGCAGAGGCGGCAGAGGAAGGTCAGAGGGCACATTCATGGGGTTCAAAGTTCCCGAGACAGCCCCTGAGACAATTCCTAACATAGTCCCTAAGACAATTCTCGACAGAGTTCATGACACGTAGGTGAGCCCATTATCACGTTTTCATTTTCAATTGTTGTTTGAACTATGCTAATTTCATTTGTACTGTGTTATGCAGGAGTCTGATGCACAAGGTCCACACAAACAAATGTACACAAATGTAGACTTTAACCTTCCGTGATACAACCGTTAGATAAATTAGGTTTTAGTGACGAGGTGGGATTGAAGAGACACAATTGAATGCGACATGTAAATGAATTAGATTTCATGAAAGGATATATGCATGTAATGAGAATGTTTATTTCGTGAAGTTATGCATGAAAGGGTTATAGATGAAATCGTAGAAAAGAATTATGATTTTTTCAGGAGAAAGATAGAATCTGTATGATGTGTTAGATTATTTAACAATAATTTAGTAATGTGGTCCATGTTAATTAAAGTGAAATTGACTTAATATTAAAGTGCTTAATGTGATGGTTCGTACGAGTTATGCATGGAAAATTAGAGTTGAAATCTGTAGAGAAAAACTGTTTGCTGTGTGTCTGTTGGACGTTTTCGGACGGGCTGAAAGGTATGCGGACACAGTGTACGTTTTCGTTTTGAATCTGTAAAGAGATTCATGTGATTTCGGACGAAGCGAACGTTGTACGGATGACGCGGACAAAATCGTTATGAATCTGTAATGATTTTCATGCGATTTCGGACGATGTGGACGTGGCGTCGGACGATGCGGACATTCTTAAAATGAATCTTTATTAAACTGTAACATGTTTTCGGACGACATCAAAAGTTTTCGGACGTTATCACCCCTTCCACTAGTCATCCAAAAGGCATAAATGGACAGTTTAAATTATGGTTAATGGCTATGGTTTTGGAAATTTGTACAATTTATGGTTAAAGACTATGGTTGTATGCAAATGTGGCTATGGTTAATGGCTATGGTTGTATGCAAATGTGTCCTAAAAAAGTTTTGCCAGAACTTCCTCTGTTTCTTTACTCCCACAACGCAATTCTTATACATCCTGCACAAAAGCCCAAAGCAGTTCCAGTATCGTCTCATGAAATTGTTCATCAAATATATAAACTACAACGGAAATCATTGAACTACACATCAATTAGAACGCAAATGTACAAACATTAAACTAAACATAAACTACAACGAAAATCCTTGAACTACACATCATTTACAACGCAAATGTACACAAATTAAACTAAACATAAACTACAATAGAACTCATTGAACTAAATTATGGCGCCTTCTTCCTGGACCGTGGCGGTGGCGGGGGCGGGCGAAAATCCATGATCTCAAAAGCTCCCTTCGGGTCCAAGAGAACTCCATCTGCAGCAGCGTACAACTCACCCTCATAATGAAAGATTGCAGGGTCGTGTTCGTGGAATTTTACTTTATTAGTACACTATTCCAGCACCCTCATCCCCTCGCTCGTACACCGGTAGATGGCGTATGGATTGCAATGCAAAGGGAACAATTGTCTGTCAGTGACGCGAAAAGCAATATTAAGAATTTACACAAGAGAAAGTACATACTCCTTTTTGTCTGATGGAGGTACAATGATAGAGATTGACTTCGACAACAATCGCTAGTACGCATATTGAGTGTGCAGGTCAACGGAAGACATAAACAATCCATGCTTTTGGTGTGTTTGCAATGTAAACAAGTCATAAGATTATCTCAGGGAACATGAACATGCACGATAACTCAGAGAAACGAGATGGTGACTTACGTGAATCCACCCTAATTGCAATAGATCCTTCTCCTGATGATACACCAATACGGCTGTTTCATCGATCGCAATGCACTGAATATAAGTTCGGATGAATACTAAGATAAAAGCTTATACACTAACATACAAAGAAGGGTTTGCACCATATTTGGCATCCTAACTTGATCTGGAAAGATGATATGTGTGACGACGTAGTGCTCGCCCTCCAAATTTCCCCCAAGAATTGCGTACGTCTCTTTGTTCTTACGTGTATTTGACTGGACATACGTCTTGAACGTGGACATGATCTCCATAGCCTACAAAAAAAATGTGACAACACCGACATACTAACAAAGCATGAACATGATTGAATACACCTATAACGAAATGAAAGACATACTAGGAGCACAGGTATATTGTGCCGAGGTTGGACCTGCACAGCTGGAGGTGCTCCTTGGTGGAGCCTGATAGGGTCGCTGCAAATCAACAACACATCATCACATGAAACAAAAATAAAGTAAAAACTAGACTTTGCGTACAACATAAATAACTTACAAGGGGAATGTGGCATCAAGTGCATCAAAGGATGATGACGAGGATGCTGAACGAGCTGATCGCCTCCCATGTCTCTTGAGTTTGTCCAACACCTCATGGTGTCACTCCTTTTCTCGAACATGCCACTGTTCTGTTTGGCGATGCCTCTCTGCTGTGAGATTCGCCTCTTGAACATGCCTCTGTTCTGCTTAGCGATGCCTCTCTACTACAAGATCCACCTCTTGAACATGCCACTGTTATGCTTCTCTATGCCTCGCTGTAGCGAGCTCCGCTTCTTGCATACACCACTGCTCTGCGACACGTTGGCTCTCTAATGTCAGAACCTGCCACTGTTGTGCAATTCCCAACCTCTCTTCTGTGAGCTCCTTCGCTCTTCGTAGCTGGATTTGTTGCATTTGCACATGCTTCTCTATCATTTGCATTCTGCTCATCCAAGCAGACGACTCCTCAGGCATTGCAATAAAGTGTGATGATTGTGGAGGAGGCAGCATTTCATATGAGGGGGCTGCATACTCAGGCTCTGTGAGGGGTGGAGATGCTGCCTTATTTTTTGACTTGCAGAACCATTCGCCTCCAACTTGGGTGATACCCAATCGGTCCAAATTGGCTTTGTTGTAGGTGTCATTGGTCGTCGCTTCAATTCTCAGCTCATTCGGAGAGATGGTTACCCCAAACTACTCAACTATACTCTGGATGAGCCAATTGTACGGTAGGCTCATTTTTGNCGACTGCATAATTTACAAACTGTACAAGGAGTTCTAAAACTGTAAGGCGGTAGAGAGGCATTTTGAGGAGTTTACTCGGCCCAATGGTCCAACATGTTCACGGAGTCAAATTTGTCTTCTGCTGCACATCCTGATATTCATCCTTCATCTGGTCCTGCTCCCCCTCCTGATGCTTAGCTTTAGCACATTTTGGTTTTTTTGAGACAATTTTTGTACTTTTAGTTGGTTTGATCGCTTTTTGTTGGTTATTGAACATTTTAGACACATTTTGTACTTAATTTGTTATGTTGGTGTTTCCTTTGTTAAATGTTTTTACTTTTTCATTATCTTTATCTCTCTAAATATCTATTGTTGAGATGTTGAGACATATATGTTTGGATTCCTTTTGTCTTTTGGATATTATTGAACATGTTTTTTTGTTGAATTCTTTTTTATAATGTCAAAGGGGTAGAGATTAAAACAATAGAAATTTTGGCAAAATTTTCATATTTTTTAACAAAGAAAGAGAAAGAAACATTGATATACGAAGGGGGAGAATAAGGAAATATGCACATACTTAGGGGGAGATATAAACATCTTAGAATTTATTGTCATCATCAAAAATGGGGAGATTGTTAGCTTAATAAGTACTAAGCTTAGTTGTTTTGATGATGCGTAATTGAGTTATCTCTAAGTTGTTTATGAATTATAAAAATAATTCCAATTCAATATATTATTGATCTTAGTTGAAAATAAGCTCCAAAATAGGTATTTAAATATTCTAACATGTTTGTTGAAGTTCTTGTAGCTAATGTCTTAAGTTTTTGGATGTACAAACTTTAATTGAAACAAAACACGAAGGGCGGTCAACCAAGGTGTTGAGGCGGTCGACCAAAAATCTTACAAAGAGCAAGAAGATTCTAAAATCAACGAAGGCAGCCAATCAGAGAAGAAAAGCGATCGACCGAAAATCTTACAAATTGCTTGAAAAATCTAAAGTGGTGAAAGTGGTCAACCAATACAGACAACGGTCAACCAAAATTATTGGAGAGATCAAACTCTATTTTTGGAATGCATTGAAATGGTCAACCGGGAAGAAATAGGTTGACTGGTGCGGTAGACTAGGACAAAAATTGGTCGACTGAGTGCATACAGAAGAACAGATAATGGTCATGAAGCAGTTGACTGAAATGACTGGGGGGTCAACCGATCAACAGCTTGTCTGAAAAAATCTATAAATAGAAGAGAGCTCCGTGGGAAGAAGTACCAGGACAAGCTATCAACAATAAAGTGCTAAAATTTTCTAGCATTCTAAGCCTTCATTCTTAAGCTTAAGAACCAACACTTCTTTTGTATCCATTGGTGTTATTCTTAGTAAGAGTGAGGTGGTCTTGTATTGAATATTTCAATGAACAATCATTTGTTTCGTGTTAGTGACAAAGAAATCGTTGTAAGGATGGATTGACGCCCGTGAAGTTCAATCAACCGTAACCAAAAAGGTTGAAGTGAAAAGATCTTCAAGGAGAAGCCTTGAAGCATGGATGTAGGCATGTTTGGTCGAACCTCATTACCAAATTTGTTTGTACCTCTCCTACCTATCTCATTTATTGCATATTTTGGTTGTACTTCAAACGTAGTAGTTATTAAATTTGTACATGATCATCTAGCATTACTCGGATAATTGAATTTTCTTAATCACTTGAAAAATTTTGTTAAGCCTAATTCACCTCCCCTAGGATAATTTCAATCCTACATGTAGGTCGAGGTCTATTAGGGTTCTAAGCTTGCAAATTAACTGCTTGAGCTTTGGTCATGTCATGACCCGCAAAGGACCTGAGACGGAACAGGGAATGACCAGGCCCAAAGAACCAAATCCCATGACCCATTTCACTTAAATTTAATAATTAATAGCGAAAGACTTAAAATAAATTATTACAAGTCAGGGCCACACGAACATGAGCTAAACAGGTCCAACAAGTGATATCAAATAGTATAATAATAATATCCAAATAAAAGATTGAGCAAGAATTAAAATGGAAGTTACAATTAATAATAAAGTTTACCTCACAAGGTCTCTCAAGATAAAAATTATTAAAATACTAAAAATTAATTAAACTCCACCGGGTTTCATCTTGACTCGGCAATTGGAAGTTCGGCTAATAGAATCCTGAAAGGTGTCATTGTGATGAGTTGATTAAACTCAATAGGAGTTAAATTTAATAATTTTAATTAAAATAATATTTAAGCATGCATGAATTTAAAACTCGGATTTTATAAATTCATTTTAAAAGATTTGCACAAAAGAGCATGTGTTTAAAACAACTCACTAATATGTGGTACATAATTAAAATAGGCTCTTGTTGTACAAAATGAAAATCTCAGTAAAAATGGAGTCACTCACGGACTCCGGGCACACCATGCCACATGCATATAAAATAAATGTGATGTTCGACGATCATGAAAGCCACATAAAAATGATCGTGAAAGCCACATAAAATACTTTAATCAGGCTTAAGATTTTACGCTCAGGGACACGACACATACAGCTGTCTCATTACTCTAGTTAACAACAAATAAACACATCCTCCAATAGTCGAATGTGCGTAAATAAAACAGGCCCCAAACTGGGTCGATCGAATTCAATTCACACGATCAAGTTGATTCATAGATCTTAATGTGCATGCTTAATTGAAACGTGTATAGTGAAAAATTAAATATAATTTAAAAACCTGCCATCCATAAAATTGACACGTCATTTTTATATGAGACACGTCTCAAAATATTTATTTTATAAAAATTATACAATACATGCATAAAAATAAATTCTTACTTTGAAATGGGTTTATCACCTGCCCAAGCCCAATTATCCAAAATGTCCAACTTTAGAGCCCACAATTTAAATCAATATTTGAGTATCTAAAAACAGGATTATAAAATTTGTGGGTTAATTTTTATTAAATTTCTTAATTATTTTTTAAAATTAAATTAAAATTAATTGGGTTAAAAAATATCCAAAATTAGCCCTAGACCGCGACCCATTAGGTTAGTCTGCAATTTGCAAACTCGACTTGAGGCCCAAAAGCCCAACCTGGCCCGCAGTCTACATATGCCCTCAGTCTGTGGCCGAGGCTCGCGAATGAAGATGGTAGCGTTCGGTTGCTATCCTCATCAAGACGCGATAACTCTCTCTCTGACTGAGATTACCTGTCTTGACCAATCATCCAGTTTCTGGTTGAAACCAGGAGGAACAAAGTGTCGCAACTCAATGTGATGAGTCGCGCATCAACGTTCTAAATCGAACGCAACCCGTGCGATCATGTCGTCAGGTTTTGTCCAATATTTCGAGCCAACCTCAACCAAAAATCCAAACAGAGACATAACAGAGGCAAAAGTTTGAGTTTTTATAACCTCTGTCGATGAACCCCGAATACCGGAAGTCTGGACTTAGACCATAAAGTTCAGCGTTCACCTTCTCCAATCCCACACCGAGGTAACCAAAGTTTCCTTTCAAAAATTGTATATAAATAAATTTAGAATCTTTAAATCTAACAATTGATTTGCAGAGTCAAGAAATTGACTTTTTGATGCCAATTCTTTCAACATAGGGAAAGAATTTCTTCACAAATTTGTCTGCAAAATCTGTTGATGAGTGATGATGACAGAAGTGCAAGGTAGAGAACAAAAGGGTAGCGTTAAACTAAGGGTGAACGGTGAGAAATAAGTGTTCACCCTTGATGTCAGGGGAGAGGATTGGGGAGAGTTTCCTTCCCGATCCCCTGAAGATCCGTCGACAAGAGGAGGCATTTTCCAAAAAACCTCTATATATGTGTGTGTGTGTGTGTGTGTGTGTGTGTGTGTGTGTGTGTGTGTGTGTGTGTGTGTGTGTGTGTNTGTGTGTGTGTGTGTGTGTGTGTGTGTGTGTGTGTGTGTGTGTGTGTATGTACTTAGATATGGCAGATATTACATTCTCCTCCACTTAGAAAATTTCGTCCTCAAAACTTAGAACAATCTCGAGTGTACTATTGAACAAACGGGGATACTTAGACATCATATCATATTCAATTTCCCAAGTAGCTTCTCTTTCACTATGATTCTTCCACTGAACCTGAATTAATGATATTTCACGATAATACAAAACTTTGATCTTACGACTTAGAATTCTTTCAAGTTCTTCTTTATGAGATTGTACTCCTAAATAGGTACTTCTGCCTAAGAAATAACATGCAAATGGTCGAGAATGTACTTCCTCAACATAGATACATGGAAGACATTACGAACATAATTTAGCCATGACAATAGCTCCAATCGATAAGCCACTAGACCAATCCGTTCAAGAATCTAAAAATGACCTATATATCTTGAAGGTAACTTTCCTTTCACACCAAAACGACTAATTCCTCGATGAGGTCGCACTTTTATGAACACAAAATTATTGGCTTCAAACTCTACTTCCCTCCGCTAGAGGTCTTCATAATCCTTTTGTCGACTCTGAACTGTACCTAGTCATTTCTTAATCACTTGAACTTTCTCAGTTATCTCTTCAATCAAATCAGGCTCGAGAGTGACACGTTCCTCGGTTTCAACCCAACATAGAGGTGATCTCTACGATCTTCCATACAAAGTTTCATATGGCGAAACACTAATATTGGTCAAATAGTTGTTGTTATAACCAAACTTCACTAAAGATAAGTGATTTACCCAACTATCTCCAAAATCCAGAATGGAAGATCTCAACATATCTTCTGGAATTTGGATCGTACGCTTAGACTGACTATCTATACGAGGATGGTGAGTTGTACTCAAATTAAGATCTGGGCCCAAAGCTTTTTGAAAGGATCTCCAAAATTTTGATGTAAATCTTTAAATCTAAATTGTATATAAATAAATTTAGAATCTTTAAATCTAACAATTGATTTACAGAGTCAAGAAATTGACTTATCGATGTCAATTCTTTCAACATAGGGAAAGAATTTCTTCACAAATTTGTCTGCAAAATCTATCGATGAGTGATGATGACAGAAGTGCAAGGTAGAGAACAAAAAGGTAGCGTTAAACTAAGGGTGAATGGTGAGAAATAAGTGTTCACCCTTGATGTCAGGGGAGAGGATTGGGGAGAGTTTCCTTCCCGATCCCCTAAATATCCGTCGACAAGAGGAGGCATTTTCCAAAAAACCTCTCCCCTAAATTAAATATATACATATACATATATACATACATATATATGTATGTATACATACATATATATATGATATATATATGTATATATATGTATACATACATATATATATATATATGATATATATATGTATATGTATACATACATACATATATGTATACATACATATACATATATATATGTATGTATACATATATATATGTATGTATACATACATATACATACATATATATATGTATATATCCATATATGTATGTATATATACATATATGTATGTATATATGCATATATGTATGTATATATACATATATATGTATATATGTACTTAGATATGGCAAATATTACATTCTCCTCAACTTTGAAAATTTCATCCTCAAAACTTAGAACAATCTCGAGTGTACTATTGAATAAACGGGGATACTTAGACATCATATCATATTCAATTTTCCAAGTGGCTTCTCTTTCACTATGATTCTTCCACTGAACCTGAATTAATGATATTTCACGATGACACAGAACTTTGATCTTACGACTCAGAATTCTTTCAGGTTCTTCTTTATGAGATACATCCTCCTAAATAGGTATGTATATGCCTAAGAAATAACATGCAAATGGTCGAGAATGTACTTCCTCAACATAGATACATGGAAGACATTATGAACATAATTTAGCCATGACAATAGCTCCAATCAATAAGCCACTAGACCAATCCATTCAATAATCTAAAAATGGCCTATATATCTTGAAGGTAACTTTCCTTTCACACCAAAACGACTAATTCCTCGATGAGGTCTCACTTTTATGAACACAAAATCATTGGCTCAAACTCTACTTCCCTCTGCTAGAGGTCTTCATAATCCTTTTGTCGACTCTGAACTATACCTAGTCATTCCTTAATCACTTGAACTTTCTCAGTTATCTCTTAAATCAAATCAAGCTCGAGAGTGACACGGTCCTCGATTTCAACCCAACATAGAGGTGATCTCTATGATCTTCCATACAAAGTTTCATATGGCGAAACACTGATATTGGTCTAATAGTTGTTGTTATAACCAAACTTCACTAAAGATAAGTGATTCACCCAACTATCTCCAAAATCCAAAATGGTAGATCTCAACATATCTTCTAGAATTTGGATCGTCCGCTTAGACTGACTATCTATCTGAGGATAGTGAGTTGTACTCAAATTAAGATCTGTGCCCAAAGCTTTTTGAAAGGATCTCCAAAATTTTGACGTAAATCTTGTATCTCTATCAAAAACAATACTCGAGGGAACACCGTGAAGATAAATGATGCCCTCAATATACAACTAACTCAGGTTCGTCAATGAGAAATCCATTTTGATTGGAATAAAGTGTACAAATTTTGTCAATCTATCAACAATTACCCACGCTGTGTGAAATTTCTGAATCGTCCTAGGCAAACAGGTCATGAAAACTATGGTAATATTATCCTATTTTCAATTAGGAACAAGTAAAGGCTGCAACAATCCAGTTGGTCTCTGATGCTCAGCCTTAATCTATTGACAAGTCAAACATCTTGATATATACTCAGCTACATCCTGTTTCATTCCAATCTACCAATATTGATGCTTCAGATCATGATACATCTTAGTGCTGTTGGGATGAATAACAAATCTAGACTTATGACCCTCTGCTAACACTGCCTACCTAAAATCCAAATCACTAGAGACAACAACTCGATTATTGAAGAATAGAAATCTATCATTACTGATCTCTCAACCGTCAAACTACTCACCAGTTGAATCTTCTCGAATCTTTCTTTTCACTTATCATCAAAGTTCTGCAAATCTTTTACTTGTTGCAAAAGTGTAGGGGTCACTACTAAATTAAAAACTCAAACTTTTTAGCCATCCTCCTAGTATTGTATCTCATAATTCTTAATAAGTAGACATCTCTTTCAATTATCCAACACAAGGCAAGAAAGAAATTCATGAGGATAACAACTCAAGGCACCAGCTATAGCAATAGAATTTCCAATATGATACTAAAAAATGAAATAGTCCTCCATATACTCAACCCAATGGCATTGTTAGAGATTCAAATCACATTGCAAGAAGAGATACTTTAAACTCTTGTGATCCAAAAATGAAAAGAATTTTGTATCATACAAGTAGCTCTGCCAAATCTTCAAGGCAAAAATAATATTTGCAAGTTTCACGTCGCGAGTAGGGTAATTCCGTTTATGCGGCTTTAACTGTCGAGATGCATAAGCTATAACTTTCTCATGTTCCATCATAACACAACCCAAGTTAACTCCTAATGCATCTGTATAAACTGCATAAGGCAAAATCTCATCAAGCCCTGCCAAAAATAATGCAGTAGTCAATCTTTACCTGAGTTCATCAAAAGCTGCCTGACATTATTCCTCCCAAATAAATTTCACATCTTTTTTGGTCAACTACATTAGCGGCATTGCAAAAGAATAAAAATTATGCACTAATCGACGATAATAACCGACCAGACCAAAGAAGCTACGCACCTCAGTAACATTTTTGGGTGGCTTCCAATCTAACATGGGCTCAATTTTTTATGGATCAATTGAAATGTTATTTTGAGAAATAGCATGGCCTAGAAATTTCACTTCAGTCATCCAAAAATTGCACTTTTCATGCTTTGCATATAACTGATGCTCCCTCAGTGTTTGCAGAACAATTTTTAAATGCTCCAAATGCTCATCCAGTATCTTATAATATAACAGGATAACATCAATAAAGACTACCACAAATTGGTCAAGATGTGGTCAAAAGACTCTATTCATAAGGTCCATAAAAGTAGTTGGTACGTTAGTCAATCCAAACATAAGCATCATAAATTCAAAGTATCCATAACGAGTACAAAAACTAGTCTTTGGAATATCTTCTTCACATATCTCCAATTGATGATAACCCGATCTCAAATCGATCTTTGAGAAGTACATAGATCCTTCCAAGTTGATCAAATAAGTCATCAATCATCGGCAACAACTATTTGTTCTTGACTGTCACATGATTCGATTTTTGATAATCGATGCACAGGCAAAGCAAACCATCCTGCTTCTTTTCAAATAAGTCTAGTGCACCTCACAGTGAAATACTATTTCAAATAAACCCTTTTTGTAGTAAATCATTCAATTGGGTTCTCAATTCATTTAATTCAGTAGGAGCCTTGTGGTACAAAGAGATCAAAATTGGAGTAGTATCGAGCATCAAATCGATACAGTAATATCCAGAGAATTTGTTTACATGTAAAACCTTGATTAGGTGAAATACGATATTTGAACATGGAGTGTTGTAATATTTTTAGTTGTTATATCATTGAAGATGATGGGATTATGGATAAGTTAGTGATAATGGGGATATAATTAATTATATGATGAAGGGATTAACAAAATTAGAGAATAAATGAATTAATGTGAGAGGTGGTCGATCATGAAGGGTACGGATGATCTCCTTCATGGTCGAATTATTACAGGGGCTAGCAAATTTTGAAGTGGTCCATCAACTTAAGGAGAATGATCGACCAGTTCCAAAGGATAAATATTACAGATTATGTCAAAATTGGTAGTGGTCGATCATCTACTAAGAAGGTGATCGATCGGTAACTCTAAAAAGTCAAATTTTGGGTTGATCATATGAGAACGGCAGTTGATCATGGCCATGACAAATAGAAGTCTTGAGGATTCACGGTCAATCACTATAACGAGGTGATCGATCGGATCACGAACAGCAGGCCAGAAAATACATAACCATTGTCTGGAAGTTTAAGGAGTCGCTTGGAAACTGATTGGTCACGCCTCCTCGATGTCCTCTGAGGGTTATAGAGTACATATATTGGGGAGGGATTTGCAGAAGGAACGAAAAGAGTCTTCTGCATTCTCTTAAACTCTGCGTATTCTTCTGTTTTATGGAGTTCGGTGTGTTGAGGGAATCTGGAGTTTGGTGTGCTGAAGGAAAAGGGTTTTTGGTAGAAGCAATTTCTTCAGTCACTTTTCTCACACCTTGGGCATTGATTAATGATAACTTCTCTCTTGGAAATCTATTCATCTCCTTGTTGGCTTTTTCCTAAGAAGACTCGCTCACTCCTCTAGACATGTTTTCTTCTTCCTGCAATTGCGGCTGAACTCCAATAGTAGAATCACTCTATTTCAAGAACTGATTCTCCACTTTCTCAATATCGAGAGCCTTGGACACCACTTCCGAGCAGGGCACACCCTGAGTCCCTGATATCCTAACACCTCTATAAATTTCCATCTTAAGTCCTTACACAAATTGGTGTACTTTATACTTATTATTGCTCACAAGATGTGGAGCGAACTGCGACAATGCCTCAAACTTACGAATGTACTCCGCAACTGTGCCTTCCTAACGAAGCTCAGTAAACTCAATCAACTTGTTTGTCCTTGTAGTGTGATTAAAATACTTGTCAAAGAAGATTTCTTTGAACTTCTCCCACAGCATAGTCCTTACATCATGCATTGCCTTCATTGTGTCCTACCAAAATCGAGCTTCCTTTGTCAACATGAACACGGCGCAATCAACTTTCTCCTGCTCCTCAATTTTGGCATACTCAAACATACTTTTGATCATACGAATCCATTCCTCTGCACCCATCAGATCAGAAATATCACCTTCAAAGTAGGGCGGCCTAAGTCTCGTGAACCTTTCCCACCTTAACTCCTTGGGAGCAATCAACTGCTGGTTCCTCCATTCCTCCAACTCCCTATTTTGTTTCATGATTTGAGTCTGACGCTCCAACTATTGGTTTCTCTGTTCCTCCAACTCCCTATTCTGTTCCATAATTTGACTCTAACGCTCCAAGACTCCCATTAATCTACTAATCATTTCATCCCTTGGATCTCTGTTTAGTCTTGTTTCCCTCTCCATTTTGCTCCTATCAAACCAACAAAGTTTGTTAAAACTTCAACCATTGGCAAAATAGAACCAAGGCAACAACTTATCATTCTCAACCATGCACTTCAAAGCATTAAGGGAAATAATTAATAGAACTCAAACACAATTCATTATCCTTAGCATTGGTTGCCAAGTAGAAGAAGAAACAAGAATAAAATTCAATCAACAAAGTGTAAACCTCCAGAACTTGCCTACCATAGCTACAACCAAAATAGACAATAAAATACTCAATTCCTTAGAGCGCTATCCTAAATCTAATTAGGCTCATTTACTTTTTAGGATAACTCCCAATTAATCATTCATTAAAACTTTATCTCCCTAGTACCTTGCACTTACGTATCACCTAAGTCCAAACAACTCCCTTTATTCACCTTAAGTTTCTCGCCCTCCATCTAATCCTTTGCAAATTAGGCAACCTTGCCTACTTGTCTACTTGACTTAGTTCATGCAGGATTTGCTTTTCACCTATCCCCTTTCCAATTTATAAAAATTTGGGCAGAGTCTCTCCTGTTTCTTTACTCCCCCAAAGCTATTTCCATACATCCTGCACAAAATCTCAAGCAGTTCCAGTATCGTTTATCTTTTATCCTATCTGTTATTCATCTTTAATCCAACAATAAAGTATTTACGTCTTAACATAATCAAAATAAATCGCACATGAACCATTCTCATCCAATCAAGTAATAGTCTCTTTAGCGTTATTCCCATCTTTTTTTTTGTCTGATGGTCCCCTCTACATTTTTCACCACTCTTTTTTGCTCATCCCTTCCTCATCACCTAGCCTGATACCTTATCATCATAGAACAAAGCACTTAAATAAATAAAGAAAACAAATATATTAACATACTTACAGTTGATTGAGTATTTCCACGTCGAAGCTTGTGCTCGTAGGCAGTCTACAGAACCGTTTTTAAAACTCGAGCGCTCTAATACCAACTGTAACGACCCGATTTTTATTACATTTGAAATCCCGTGAAATTTAAAAATGTTCTTTTTATAAAAATAGTGGAAGACGTTTCTTTCATAAACTAATTAAAAGACTATAATTAAACTCTTTTTCTTAAACATTTTATAAAACATAAACCCAATCAAAAGACAATAATAAAATTCTTTTCTTAAAATATTTTATAAAACACAGCAGAATATAATTAAAACAAAGCATTAAAAAAATATCATTCATTTCTTTTACAATTTAATATTTTATAAACCCTTTACAAAATTATTTATAAACTATTTCCTTCAAATTCCTTTAGCCTAACCAGCCACAAGATCCGTGTAATGACCCAGATTTTTCTTCTTTTTAAAATATCACTTAAAATTAAAACTTTTCTTTTCTTTTCTTTTGAAAAACAACAGAAAACCTTTTTAAATTATGATCAAAGTTCCTTTCTAAAAATCTGGATCGTTAAAAATTATTTCCTTAGACTCGTTATGAAAATCGTTATAAGCAGTGGAAAAATATAATTATAAAATACTTTTCTCAAAACGTAGCGGAAGCATAAATAATCCATTTAACAAACTATCACGTGTTAATTACAAAACACTTTCCTCTTTAATTTCATTAGCCTAGCATGTCACAAGTCCTGCCCGTGCAAATCCTTTATCAACTGCCCCTTCATCCATTCTCTTGCATATACCTACACGACAAGCAAACTGTGAGCCTAAGGCCAAGTAAGAAAGAGGATATGCAATATGATATATGTCTCTAACTCATTATGTCAGAATGGGTACTGCCCCAAACCATTCTTTTCTTTATGTTTCATTCATTCATTACTCATACGTCAAGTTGGGATATTGGAGTAATCTGTGGCGGAGAGAATAGTCTCTTGTCGACTTCTAACTACCTAGGGTAGACAGTCTCTCGCAACCCGACAAGGAAAGGGCATCTTTCTTCTTGTCTACCTAGTTAGATCCGAACTATCCCTCGATCCCCCAACTCCCCTTTTTCCTTTTTCCATACATTTTCTTATTCCTTTTTCCTCACATAAATGCATATAAATACCACCTCCGACGGGGTATTTCCTATTTGTTTCTATTATCATGATGCATGTCAATGCAAAGCAATATTTACAATAACATATCAATATTGTGGAAATGAAACAAATCCAACTAAATTAAATACAAGCAACACAACAAATATCAGGGAATTGGGCTAACATGTGATAGCAATTATCATGGAATAAAAGCACAACAATAAAACAGGATATATGATAAAAGAACTAACATGCTGTAAATCATAGGATCATATCTAGAACTATCTAATACAACCTAACAGTTCATCTTATTAGTAGTCCAAAGTTCAACGTGGATTACAAAGTGTTATTTGGCTACAGCAGAAAATCGTAAATGG
Organism: Begonia loranthoides; assembly: GCA_022433065.1. Lineage (NCBI taxonomy): Eukaryota > Viridiplantae > Streptophyta > Magnoliopsida > Cucurbitales > Begoniaceae > Begonia > Begonia loranthoides. The sequence continues at coordinate 5,913,488 of CM039473.1, forward strand.
AAAACATGTTATTTAGTCGATAACACAAATAACTTCAAAAGTAAAACATTGTTGGTTAACAATATTTCTAAACCGAACTAACAACCTATTCATATTTACGGAAAAGAGGCAGTTCATGACGGAGATTAACTAAACATTCTCACATCAAGGGAAACATCAGTATTTAGCAAGTAGTAAGGGAACAGTGATAGGTTAATATAATACTGCGAGACTATCAAACAATGAACAGGGTAAATGTTCAGCACATTCAAAGGAAACAGAACCAATAATCAACTAATAACAGAGAGCTAAGAGTTTAACCAACAGTTTACTTATACTTAACAGGTCGTAAAGCATTTCACAGTTGAGCAATTCATATCATAGAGCTAACTTGGCAGAGACTATAATCTTAACAGAGAGCATTATCAATCTATCTTACAAAACTTAGGCATTCATGACAGGAAGTTATCCAGGCATAAGCAATATTAAACTAATCATAGAACATTAACATTGAGGAAAATATAAGCTATTTGTGGTGTGGGGCCCCAATAGGCGAATGACTCTACTCATTTCTTACCTCTCAATTACCAATGGTTGAAGATTCCAGCACAAGAAGAATTGCAGCAACGGATTTCCAAGACCAACAATCAGTCGTCCACCCAGTAACAAAACACCAGTGTAATATCCAACACTGCATCTGCATTTTTATAAAGCCAAAGACGGAGCTCCCCAGGAGAAGTACCAAGTGAGAGGACAATCACCCACTTCAACGAAGGAGGTCCAACCATCAATCTCCATGTGGAAAGTCTCTTATCCTCTACTGGGAAATCACATGAAATCATCAGAGAAGCTGCAGAAGAAAAGCTGCACCGAACGGTCCAAGAATTCACAGGCAGAGGCAACCGAACCGGGTTCACACAATTCAGCGAACCAGCAAGGCTGAACCCGCTCGTTCCAGCCGTTTCCTTTGCGAACCGCCAGTCCCCATCCAATTCGTCAATCCCAGCTGTAATCCAAATGCAACGCAATCAAGAACAAAGAATCAACCAACTCACCTCGACCCGAAGCTGGAAATCGCAGCGCACGGGAGAAATCATCCTGTAGCCTGGCCATTCCACCGACGCAACCCGCACCACAGCTTGCGTCCATCGTTGTCACACGCTACCGCAGAACCGCACCGCACTCCCAAAGTCATCCCGCAACGTCGCCAGCAGCCCGAGCCCAAGCTCCCTCTCTTTCTCTCTATTCTTTCTCTGCAACAAACTGTGGACCAGCATCAATTTCTCCCCTCTTTAATCCCCTTTATTTTAATTCTTCCATGCTGGGACATTCGCTTAACATTTTTGCTAAGGGGGACATCCGTTCCTCGATAAGGGACGTCCAGCAACCATAGTATTCCCGACGTCCGTCATTCCACTTTTAACGACCATCTATTTCTTCGCTGCAAGGGACGTCTGTTCCTTATGAGGGACGTCTGTTGCCTTCATCCAAATAATGTCGTTCACCTTACCACACAAAACCCATCTTCAATAAAGGATGTTTGTTTTATCCAAATGACATCGCACCCAATATAAAATGTCCGCCTTTGATAAGGGACATCCGTTTTCCTATAAGGGACGTCAGTCTTCGTCTAAACAATGTCATTCCTTTCTTTATTCCAAACATCTGCCATCCATAAAGAAAGTCCGCCCCACCATGAAGGGCATCCAATCCGCTATAACGGACGTCCGTCCCTCTATAAAGGACGTCTGTCCAACCAAGGGTTATCCATTTCTCCAAATGACAACGCACCATTATCATACTAAACACCCACCTTCCATAAGGGACATTCGTCTTCATATAAAGGACATCTGTTCTCTTCCCTCATTAAACATTCATCGACTCACACAATACAAGGGATGTCCGCCATTCACATAAAAACACCACTGCCATGTTTTTGCCTCCTTAATCCATCCTTTAAAATCTCTTAACACTTATACAACTTATTTTAATTCCAATATCAACTCAATTAACTCTAAAACCATCAAATGAAATTCTTAATTATTCTTACTAACTTTCATCATGGAAAATCGGGGTATTATAATCCGCGCATGCAAAACCTTCATCAATGGCTCCTTTATTTGTTTCCTTGCATACATACATCAACAAGACTTAATCTAATGAGCCTAAGGCTCAGTAAGTGTCATAAAATAAAACGTAAACATGCTTTGAAATCCATTTTCATTTTCTGTTTCTGCTTTCTATTTTACTTTCCTTTCTTTACTTTACTTTCTCATAGAACTATGATTAACTGAGATGAACAATTATGAACAATGATGAACTGTGGTGAACTGTGATGAACTGTGATTAGGTGAACTTAGACCTCGCAATGAACCATAGACCATGATGATGAACACGTGCCATCATGGTGAACCATAACCGCAACGGTGAACTTTCATCGTGATGGTGAACGCTCACATCACGATGAACTTTTACCTTTCATGTTGGCCATTCGGGAATGAGCAGGTGTCCTTCTGCCTAATTCAAACCCTTTCTTTTTCTTTTACTCTTATCTTTCTCATTTTCTTTACATTTTTTTCTTAATTCATTTTCATTTCTGTTTTCTTTTCAAAACCATGCATGAAAACCATTTTCATATTCTTTTAAAAACCATGATGCATGATACTCGTGAATGCATACATTCTATAATATCAGTACTATAATCTCTAAGCATGCTCATTTATTAAACACATCATTAAAAGAACCTAATTCTAATAAACACCCAGCAAGCAGCAGTACAATTCACGAAACATGCTCAATATCTGGCTATTCTAATAAAGCAGTAAACAACCTTAATATCTTACTATAAAGCGGTAAACAATCAGCATATAATTTCTAACTCTTGCGATGTAGGGCCCTAAAGACCAAAACGCATGCGTATCACTTACTTGGCGTACAAAACGTCTGTAACGCGTTTCGTACTTAATGTTTCCCCCTTTTTAATACCTTTAAAATAATTAAACATATACTCATCATTATCTAGTCCAACAAATCCAAAATCACAAACCTATATATACTACACATTTAGGCCTTCATTCACCCAACTAATCACAACTTTAAATCTCATACTTCACCCTTCTTTAAGTTACTCTAAATAACACGCTTATACAATACTATACAATATATTGAAGCTCCACGGAACACAGTTTAACAAAGCATAAACCAATTTCCAAAACCAAAACCAAATTCTTCAATGTTGACAATAAAAGATTCCAACTGAGCAACAATATAGAGAGCATACATTCAACATTTCCACATGCTCTCCCATAATATTTATGTTCAACCGATCCTTAGCCAAAACTACAGCATACTCTCCATTACATTCTTCAACCAAATATGATAGTGAGAATCACACCACCAAGAATAAACAGAGAGTATAAACAACACCATTTCTTCAACACAATCCATTTATCTTCTACTTATAACATACTTTAATCTATAAAATCTATAAACCAATGACAAGTAGAGAGCATAACTCCATAAAATTCGTAAACAGATAGGGAGGAAATTCTTACCTCAAGAACACCAAAGAGATACCACTGAACTCCTTCACATAGCTTTTCCCTTCACTTCTATTTTCCTGTCTTCCAGAGGCACTCACGGCTTTTTCCTTCATCACCAGAGAGTTCCCTTTTAATTCTCTTTGTAAATAAAAATAACACTTCACTATTTCCTTTGCTTTATAGACAGGGAAAGAGTTTTTATGGTTAGCAGAAGCCAATGGACAGTCACCCATATAAATGGAGGAGGTCCACATCGATCATGCCACGTGGAAAGTTCCTTATCCTTTCCTTTCCTGGAGAATCAAGTGAAATCGTTGGGAGAGGCTGCCTAGGGATTTGCACAATTCTTCACGGGTAGGAGAACCAAGTGGAATCAGGTTCATACATTTCTGGAAACCAACAGAACCAGCTGACACACCAACAGCAGTGGCTGTCAACTGCTGCTCCTGCCGCTCACACGGCCAGCCCCTGCCCTTCACCTCTGTCATTTTCTCCTCTATAATTTCCCCCAATCACCAATCGCAGTAGCAACCAACGATAGAACACGTATTCAATCAAGATACATACCTCGGCCTGGCGCTATAAATTCGTAGCTCGGTAAAACTTTTGGCTCAATGAGCACACAAGTTCACTCATCCCTGTGAACTGACGCCTCACAGTTTAGTGGGTTGCGCGGTGACGTTCCCTCACCCACACACACGACGTCGCTTGAACCTTCGACCATCGCAACCCTCCATTGCAAAGGAGATTTCCCCGTGGGAGCTCACCTCCACTGCTTCTCTCACGTCTCTCTTCTCTCTTTTCTTCCAACAAAACTTGCGGCTTCAATTCTTCTTCCCCCTCTTAATTTCTAGACCAGGCCAAACTGGTTCACTCCCCCTTCCATCAGTAATTTCTCCCTTATATTTCAATTTTGTTTTATTTTTAAATCATTCTTTAACCTTAATTTAATTTACTTAATTAACCAATAATTTTATATTTATATATATATATATATATACATACATATATCGTATATTAATTGACCCAATTTCAATTCCTGATTTATTCTAAATATTGTTTGATGATGATTACGGGTCTAATTTAAATTCTTCGGTTATGTTCACTAATTTAATTTTTTCCATAATTTGTAAAATAATATATTCGAAATTCTAAGCTTATCACAACCTAGGGATTCTGGGTATTACATGTACCTGGCCAGACTGATCAATAGGTTCAGATCCTGAAACTGCATAAGCTTTGCCAACCAATTTCTCTTTGCCTTTCTTGTTTCCACTAAATCCGCCCCTTGATGAGCTGGGAGCAGGTCCAGCCATTTGACTAGTAGGTCCTGCAGGAGTGGCACTAGATGCATAACTCTACTGATATCCAGTAGACCTTTGAAAACTAGTACTGGCAAGCTGATACTAATGCTAAAATGGTGGTCTATAACCAACTAGCTGTGGGGAAGCAAAACTTTGTTGTCCAGAAAAACTGCGCTGATTCTGACCAGAAAATCCTTTGCTAACTCCAAATCCAGGTCTAACTGAAGATGGCTGAGTAGGCACTGAATTAGTCTATGGAGATTTAGGATTCATCGGGCAGTTCTTCCTCAGGTGTCCAGACTAATTACAGATATGACATATATAGGGGTCTGAGCGCCCACCAGTAGAATAAGGAGTATCACTAGACTATCCACTAGCTCCACTCTAAGTATGTCCACCCCTGTTCTGCTTCTTCTTTTGATTTTTCTTGGTCATTTTACTATCAATTTATTGTTCCTTGTTTGTCTGACCCTTGTACTCACCAAACAGTTCAATCAAAACAACTTCAATATGTTGAGCAGTAGCAATGACTTTCGAAATATAACCGAAGTCCACAACTGACAGCTGATGTCAGATTTTAGGCCTCAGATGTTTCATGAACTTAACCATTTGGTCTATCAGATCCACCTCACTGATATACTGTGATAGCTCTATAAACTTGGCATAATACTCTAGTACAATGAAACTTTCATGCTCTAAATCATGATAAGCACTGATCATGTTTTGGCGATGACCAGCATTGCAATAGTTGTTTCTAAAAACTACGACAAACTGGGTCCATGTCATCATATCTCGTGGGTAGCCAGTTTAAGAGATTTCCACAAGATCTCGTCAATCTTCTAAAAATAAAAGGTCGTAAATCTAACCCAATATTTTGACAAAACACCAATAGCAGTTAGATTCTTTTGCATCACCCTCAACCAATTCTCTGCACTCCCCCCACAAACAATGGCGGGTTCATACTTTCCAACGGTGTAAAGAAGTTCACACGGCGCGCCTCAGGGTCTTGATTACCGCTATCTCAGGATAAATTTTGCAGGACATCCCTCAGAGCTACAATAGGATCAGTAGGCTGTGAATCAGCACTCTACACAGTAGGTTTTGTAGGAGCACGATTTATGGGAGCTCTTCTGGGAGACATTTTTGAAAATCTGAAAAATTTAAAGGGTATGTTAGCATACGTCCTTATGCACAGTATTTGTAAATCATTGGTTATTACTACATTATTTATCTTATTGATATCACTTTATAAGATGGAACCTGGCTTTGGTACAAAAAATTCTGTCACAACACGTAAGAGACCAAAGTCAGAATGAAAAACGACCGGACTCAAAGAACCGAATCACACGACCCATTTCACTTAAATTTAATAATTAATAGCAGAAGACTTAAAATAAATTATTAAAAGTTGGAGCCTAACGAACATCGGCTTAACAGGTCCAACATGTGATATTATATAGTATAATAATAATATCCAAATAAAAGACTGAGCAGGAATTAAAATGAAAATTACAATTAATAATAAAATTTATCTCAAAAAATCTCTCAAGATAAAATTATTAAAATATTAAAAATTAAATAAACTTCACCAAATCTAATCTTGACTCGACAATTGGAAGACTGACTCATAGAATCCTGAAAGGTCATTATGGTGAGTTGACTAAACTCAATAGAGATTAAATTTAATAATTTTAATTAAAATAATATTTAAGCATGCATAAATTTAAAACTCAAATTTTATAAATTCATTACAGAAAATTTGTACAAAAGGGCATGTGTCTAAAACAACCCATTGATATGTTGTACGTAATTCAAATAGACTCTTGTTGTACTATATGAAAATCCCAGTGAAAATGGAGTCACTCACAGACTCCGAGCACACCATGCCACAGGTATATAAAATAAATGTGAGGCTCAGCGATCACAAAAGCCACATAAAATACTCTAGTTAACAACATACAGTTGGGTCCAGGGTTACAACACATACAGTTGTCTCATTAATCTAGTTAACAACAAACAAATACATCCTCCAATGGTCGAATGTGTGTAAAATAAAATACACCCCAAATTGGGTCGATCAAACTTGATTCACATGATCGAGTTGATCCAGAAATTTTATTGTGCATGCTTAATTGAAACATGTATAGTGAAAAATTAAATATAATTTAAAAACATGACGACCATAAAATGGATATGTCATTTTTATATGAGACACGTCTCAAAATATTTATTTTATAAAAATTATACAATACAGTGCATAAAAATAAATCATTACCTCAAAATAGATTTATCACCTGCCCAAGTCCTATTACCCAAAATGTCCAACTTTTAGAGTCCACTATTTAAATCAATATCTGAGTACCTAAAAACAGGATTGTAAAATTAGTGGGTTAATTTTTATTAAATTTCCTAATTATCATTTAAAATTAAATTTAAATTAATTGGGTTAGAAAATATCCAAAAATGGCCCTGGACCGCTATAATACCCCGAATTTTATCTTCTAAGTTTTAAATGTGTTTGACGGTAATGTGCTGAAATAAGGATTTGTGATATAATATGGGTAGTGTTATGACATGGTTTATGGGAAAATAAAGATTTAGGTGAGTATTGGATGTTTGTTGGGAGGAGTGGTCGATCACTTGAAGGGTTGATTGACCAAAATATGTTTAGAATAAGGAAATATGGGTTCTCTATTATTTAGGGGTTGATCAAGGTGAGGTGCGGTCGTTCACCTTCTTTACAAAGTCGAAATGAGGAGGTTTTGTGGTTGTTCAGTGAACGATCGGTGTTGTAATATCTTAAATTTTCATAGAGCTAAGCACAAGACTTAAGTAATGATTCTGGGGATATTGGAGCTCAAATGGACAAGTAAGGTGTTGGTCAAGAGAAACATATTAGAATAAATGAATTATGATATCTCGAATTATGTTATATTAATCTTAGGAGGATGATTAAGGATTTATTGGAATTGTTTTGAATAATTGAAGATATTAGTAAAGAGAAATGTATTTGGATAAAGTGAATCATTATACTCTAGATTAAGTAGCTTAAGGAAAAATTGAGGTTATTGGAGAATTGTTTGAAGATATTTGAAATCAAGTAGGATGATAATATGACTGGATTAGTGAGTGATAGTGGGTGAAATTGGTAAAAAAATAACTGAATTAGTGATTGATAGTCAGTGAAACTGGAGATGATGAATGAAAGCTTTTTAGTAAGATAAAATAGATTGGATATAGTAAGGTTGAAAATAATAAGGTTGTTAACAATTATGGGTATATTGAGTTTAGTAAAGAATAATGTGAAGGAAAAATTTTGGACAATATATCCTTATACATAAAAGGACAAATTAAGGATAGTTTAGATAATTTGGAAAGGTGGTTTATGTTTTATTAAATAATATATATATATATATATATATATATATATATATATATATATATATATATATATATANATATATATATATATATATATATATATATATATATATATATATATATATAGAAGGAGTAACATTTCAGTTGATCGTGAAGTAGCTGCATGGTCGAATTATATTTAGGACTTAGTTTAATGGGTTATAGTTTGTGGTAATTATATAAAAACATTGTGTGTAGCGGTTAATCATCTAAAGAGATGACGATCGATTGGTAATCTAGAAAAAGGATTTTGCGGCTGATAAGAAGAGGACATCAGTCGATCATTCAAAGGGATTCGATCGATCGGTGAGATGGACAGTCGTCTGAAAATGTTAAACCGATGCCTGAAGATGGAATGACTTGACGTTGGACGCATCTAGGTGATGGAACGTCCTTCCCTTGACTTTCCATATTCAGTTGGATGCTGAAGAGGCAATAGTTGTGGCTTATAAATAGAGGTGAAGGTGAATGAGAATTGAACAGTGAGGAAAAATGGTGGGGAAACTCTGAAGAAATTATATGAGAGAGATGGTTCTGTGAGGGTGCTGTGCTACTGTGTTTTTGTTAGGGAACGTGTGGAACAGACACTGTGTGTGAGAGGATGGCTGTGGAGTTTGAGTGAAGGTCAAGTAGAGGAAGAAGTTGTTGTCATGAGGTTCTAGAGTTGTGGTGAGAGAGGGAGATGATCCTATGATTTTGTGAGGAAGAGAAGGTCTGTGAATGGTTGGCTAAGGTTTTGGAGGTAGTGAAGGTTGAGTGAGAGTTTTACAGAAGTGAAATAGAGACTGTGAGGGGAGTTTATGAAGTGTTAATAGGAGCATTGTGAGAGAGAAAGTTAGAGAGGAGGTTCATAGAGAAGGGGAAATACTGGAGTTTCACTTCAGGATTTACAGGTAGCGGTTTCTCCCTATTTTGTTCTCTCTTGGATATATAATACAGGTTTTGTTTGATGGTATGACTTCTGCTGATTTGATAAGGTGTTCGTGGTAGTAATCGGATGGTTTTTAAATTGTTATTTGCTGTTGATAATCGTCGGGTAATATTGGATGTATACATATTCTGGATATTATATTGCTTGCCTTAAGGGTATTGGTTTGCATGATCTCTGATGCATAAATTGTTAAGGGGTTTTATCGTATGGAATTATTGGATTGGGTGGTTATTAGATAGAGATTGTTGTGTTTGGAAATTAAGTAATGATGGGTATGAATTAACCTATGCTACTGTTTGATATGGACATAATTAGGATCATGTTCTGTTAGTGGATTTCTATTATTAGCTTGGTTATTACTATCCAATGGGTTTTATTGCTAAGAAATGTCAAGTGGACTGGATGTTCTGTTTGTTGGAAGTATTAAGCATATTAGTTGAAGCTAGGGGACTATATTGTTGGGAAATAATTATTGATGCCTATATATATTTTATTATGAACAGGTATTGAGAAGAAGAAACTTTAAGTGCTAACTCTTTAAAGCTAAGGACTCTAGGTAAGTACTACTGCATGTGTTTTGTCTGAAAAGACCTACATCACAGGAATTAGGGTTGTTTGATGCCTGCATTTACTAGATGTAATGTTATGTTATTATTTGGGAGATATACTATTGATTGAATACTTGGTATAAATTGTATGTTTATTAGATTAAAGTTCAGCTCCTTAGTTAGGAATCAAGCATGTTTTAAAGATACGGTAGATGGACATGTTAGACAGACTTGTATTCTTGCATTCATGCATCATTGTTTTCTAAAATGAAAATGAATTTTTCATGCATAGATTTTATATAAAGCTAGTAATAAAAGATAATTAAAGAAAATGAATGGGGGTCTGAGTTGGGTTGAAATTCACCGCTCATTCCCAAGTAATTGAAAAGAAAGAAAATGGTTTAAGTTCATCATGATGGAATAAGTTCACTATCATGATACAAGTTCACCGATCTGGTTTAAGTTCACCACTAGAATACGTGTTCACTGTTATAGTATAAAGTTCATCACTGTTTTATAAAGAGTAATGGAATAATGAACACTGAAAACTGTATGTTTTTTAAAGAACATTGCATGAGCACTTTTATTTTTATACTACTTACTGAGCGTTAGGCTCATAGTTAAGTCTTGTGATGTAGGTATGCATAGGATTGAGGATAGAAGCAGTTGATAAGATATTTGTACATTACGAGCTTGGCAACTGGTTAAGCTAAAAGATTAAAGAGGAAACGTAATAATTGGTACTAATGTTTTTAAAGAAAACTAACCTTAATTATAGTAATTGTTATATTAAGAAGATTTTTAAATTGTATTTCAATTCCTTTGGCTTCGTAAATACAAGTCTTCCGCTATTGTAAATGTAAAGTTATAAAGTTATAATTTATTATATGTTTTTAAGTAATAAACAGTTTAACGAAAAGAAGTTTATTTATGCACTTCTTATCTAAGCTAGTTTTCAAATGAAAAGTCTTCCGCTTTAACTTAAAAAGAAAAACTCTTCAAAATCATAAGTTTTAAATTGTAAGAAAAAACTGGGATGTTATAGGTGTCTATTCATAATTGAATTTAGTGGTCGATCATAAGACTTTAGTGGTCGATCATGGTCATTACAAATTGAAAAATGTGGGGTTTACGGTCGATCGGCTATGAGTTAATGATTGACCGGTAATTCGATAAGTATACAGAGTATTGTTTAGGGCTATTTTGCGGTCGATCATGTGAAGAGGATGATTGAGCGGTAATGTGAAGGGTCGCCTGAAATGTGCAGGAATGTCATTTTTTTATTGGATAAAATAGGGATGACTCATCAAAGCTTCATTGCTGGTACCCCATCTCCTGCTTGGGTTGGCTAATGAAGGATTTAAGCTATTATAAGAAGGGAAAAGCTTGAGTGGAAGGAGGGGAACACCGTGAGAAAGAGAGAGAGCTTTAGAAGAAGAAAAAGAAAGGAATTTAGGGGAAGAAGAAGAAGAAAAGGAAAGGAAGAAGAGAAAGAGGAAGGAGAATACTTCAACTTGGAAGGGAAACCTTTGTGCTCTTGTAATGCCCTGTTTCACTTAAAACGTTACAAAAAATATGGGGTATTATAACTCTTGTCTTATTCACGGAATAGAGGTAAGAAATGAATGAGTTTGTTTTTCTTTTTTGGCTACATCACAAGAGATAGGGTTTCATTGTTGGGAGATGTTTAAGTTTGATAGATAATAGGTTCTTGATTTTATTGTTGATAAGAGCATGTTGATGATGTTTATACTTAAGAAATGCTAAGTTCAAATGAATATATTGATGATTGTTATGTTGATGATTGTGTTTGATAAATATTAAGTTCTTGATCATGTTGTAATTTGGAGATTTGATGTTGTATTGATTATATGCTAGAGGATATGTTAAGTTGTATGCATTCATTAATGCACATGCATCATATTGTTTTTTTAAGAATTGTTAAGTAAATGACTTGTAATTCTCATGGATTTCAAGTAAAGAAAGATAAAGAAAATGAGGAATTAACCAATGATAAAGGCTTGGAACTTTGATCCAATGATAGAGGTTTGGGTAATTAACCAATAATAAAGGCTTGGTGGACAAGTCCCCAATGATAGAGGCTTGGATGAATGAATAAAGGCTTGAATACTTGACTCATATGATGGATGCTTGGATGCTTGATCCAATGTGGAAAGCTATGAGTTAAGTGTTCAATGATAAATTTAAAGGAAAGGATAAATGGTTAAGAGGCTTGGATACTTGACTCATATGATAGATGCTTGGATACTTAATCCATTGAGAAAAGACTACGAGTCAAGTGTTCAATGATGAAACAATAAGTAAAGTAAAGAAAAGAAAGGAAACTAAATGGAAATGTTTTATGTTTAATGCAATTCATGATTTTTACTGCATTTCATTTTTTACTAAGCATTATGCTTATAGATTATGACTTGTGATGCAGGTAAACATGTTAAAGAATGGATAGGAGTAGCTAGTGGAGAATTTACACATTGCAAACCTACTGGCTAGGTTAAGGGATAAAAAGAAAAGTAAAATCTAATGGTTTTCAATGTATGGTACATTTTGTAAAAAATTTAAAGAATTAATGAAAGAAATTTTATTCATGGTATTTATGACATCTTTTTCTCAAATGCTTTTATATCAAAAAAGCCTTCCACTACGCTATATTTTATAAAAGAAAATGTGTTTTAAATCTCAACATTTTAAGTGTATGAAAAATCGGGTCGTTACAACTACAACCCAAAAGGTGTTGGACCTCAACCCATTAGGTTCGTCTGCAACTTGCAAACTCAACCTGAGGCCCAAAAGCCCAACCTAGCCCACAGTTTACATATGCCCTCGATCTATGGCTGAGGCTCGTGAATGAAGATGACAACATTCAGTTGCCATCCTCATCACGACCTGACAACTCTCCCTCTGATCGAGACTCCCTGTCTCGGCCAATTGTCCAATTTCTGGTCAATACCGAGAGGAACGAAGTGTCGCGACTCAACGTGATGAGTTCCACATCGATGTTTTATAGCCGACGCAACCCGTACGATCAATTCGTCAGGTTTTTTCCAATATTTCCAACCAACCTCAACCAAAAATCCAAACAGAGACATAATAGAGGCAACAGTTTGAGTTTTTATCACCTCTGCTGATGAACCCCGAATACCAAAAGTTCTGATTTGCACCATGAAGTTCGTCGTTCACCTTCTCCGATCCCACATCGAGGTAACCAAAGTTTCCTTTCAAAAATTGTATATAAATAGTTTAGAATATTTAAATATGCCTATTGATTTTACAAAGTCAATAAATTGACTTACCGATGCTAATTCTTTCAACACGGGAAAAGAATTTCTTCACAAATTTGTCTGCGAAATCTGTCGGTGAGTGAGGATTGTCACATCCCATTTCCATTATGAATTTTTCATAAAATATTGAACATTTTAAAATCTCATTTAAAATATACTTAATTGAAAAACATCAGAGTACGTTACACGAAATAAAAACATCAAACTGTTTTACAGAAATAACATAAATAAACACTTGAAATTCATAACAAAGTCTTTATGCATTTAAAATAACTTTTATTCAATTAGATCCATAACCCCTTAGTTCATTTCGCACATGGTAACACAAGCTTGTACCACATCATACTCCCTCAACGTGCACTTCAGTCGGCTCACCACCATACCTACATCACAGGAGAAATAATGAGTCTATTGCCCAGTAAGAAATATAAAATGAAATGCGACTTTAACCTCTATGACAACTCTACATGATTAAGCCTGATACATTTGTAAGCTGGGTGAGAGCAACCTCTTCAGTTTCCGAACTCAATAAAAACGAACCCACCTACATTTACATTCATTACCATTTGGGTGAGAGCAACCTCTTCAATCTCCAAACTCACCACTCGTTGAGTAAGAGCAACTTCTTCAGTCTCCAAACTTACTCAAATGAGTTGTTTCCTATGCTTGAGCAACCTCTTAAGTCTTCGAACTCACGTAGAAAACACTGTTATTATCTTTATTATTAGCCCATGAAATACATGATGTACATCCTATTAAGATATCTATATGAATGTCATACACATCAGTTCATATATTGCAAACAATATCACAAATAATTAGCAAACAATGATCATCACCATGCTTTAACTGTAACTCAACACTAAACATATTTCTATAACTATTTATGTAGAGCATATATTATTACACAATATTGTTATTCTATGTTTTTTTTTTCTATATTCATATTATACACCCAAACATCATTATTCATAGTCTAACATAACTAATAAATTTTCTATTTATTTTAATTCATGTCAGGGTTATCAATCTAAACAAAATGTCTATGAACAATTTATCAACAATAGAAACTAACCTATTTGACCTCTATATTTATCCCAAATAATATTATAATTTAATAACAAATAATAGGGAGTTAACTATGAAAACAAATATGCATCTATATCCCTACTTAACATCTAACAAACTTTCTCCTACAGTTTGGTTTTCTAAACTTAAAACATAGCAATAACAATTTATCCTTAATTATCATCATGTAAAGGACATAAAAATAGCAGGAGTCTTTTCAGAATATCAACCTATTAATGTTAGTGAAGAATAACAAAGAATAATCAGTAATAAAATTCTATAGAGAGCACCAACATGCAAATGCACTTCTCCTTCCCCATGTCCATTAACCTTTTAACTCATTTTTATCACAATCATTTAGCAAATTATCGATAGAAGCCATACGAATAGGGTCTATCATCTAACCATAACTAATACAGTGAACTTCATCAACAAAACATGCAAAGACAATCCTTATCAATAATTCTATCATAGAAGCAAACAATCTAGAGAACAAACAACGAAACAACACTGCGTAACACAGCAAAACACACAAACATCCTACTCCTGTGATGTAGGTCCGTAGGTCCTTACGGACAAATCACACGCAATATTCCTTACCTCGTGCATTTCTCCTCTTCACTTTCCTCAGTCCTGATTCCTCATCATGGCAGCAATCCTTCACTAGAGTTTTCTCTCTCTCTCTCTCTCTCTCTCTCTCTCTCTCTCTCTCTCCCCTTCTTCCAAGTTTTTCCCAAGAAAAACTTCACCTCACGTCTTATTTATACACACTTTAAACGATTCTCCATTTACTCCTTGAATACAAAATGTTGGGAAGATGTTGGACGACACCGAAATGCCAAGGGTCGAGCATTCAGTGTTTCAGGCGATTGAATATCGCTTCCAGACGTTGAAAATTTATGGTGGATGATTGATTTAATTAAAGGATGATCGGCCACCCTTATATTGAACGTCCGCCGAAATTGGCTTCCATCAATACTGGTTGATTGGCCAGTATGTGATCGACCTCCAAGATTGACCACCCGCTCCTTCTAAATTTCCTCTAATTTCCTTTAATTTCATTAAATCTTCATTATATATATATATATATATATATTCTAGTACTTTATAAAATGTCAACAACTTATATTTCCTCTTAATTCAATAATTATATGAATTTAAATACCTAAGACATTACAAGGATGACGGAAGTGTAAGGCAGAGAACAAAAAGGGTAGCATTAAACTGAGGGTGAATGATGAGAAATAAGCTTTCACCCTTGATGGCAGGAGAGAGGATTGAGGAGAGTTTCCTTCCTGATCCCCTGAATATCTGTCGACAGGGGGAGGTGTTTTCCAAAAATGCCTCCCCAAAAGTAAATACTTTTTTTAGATATAGCAGATATTACAGGTCACTTGCATTTTATCCATCATTCGATTATATCCATCATTCGATTGAGAACCACATCTCACTCAACATTATTTTCTCTACGATTGGTCATAGTCTACATCATAAAGGTTTGCTCTACTTTAAAAATCTACTTTTATATATTTTAAAATTATCTAAGCAATTAAATTCTAATGCAAAAATAAATAAAAAATTTTACAAAACATGGTTTATCAAAATATAAAGAATTTAAAAAGAAATACTTACTTCCTAATCGATAATGTTTCAAATGCAGATGAACATATAAATAATCTACTAAACTTTATAAACCTAGCACTCTAATACTAAATTGTGATGACTAAAAAATTCATTTTTCCCCAATACCATAAAATTTTTTTCCCAAATTAATTGAAAATTAGGTTAAACTAGGTTATTGAAAACTCTAATTAAAATTTTGAGAATTCTTAAAAATATCAAAATCATTAATTAAGTGGGAAAAAATCTAATATTTATTAGGAAGTATCTATATAATTTTTCTTTAGTCAAACATTATAATATCTCCATTGAAATATGAAAATAAAGTTGAAAATTCCTTCAATAACAATATTAAATACAAAATATGCTTCAACACTTTTATAAACAGAAATATTAAATCAAATTAAAATGAAAATTCCAATTATATAATATCCTTCAAATGAATAAGATTTCCAACAAAATTTATTTATGCAAAATGATATTTAAACTAAACATAGAATTAAATCATTTCTTTGACCCAACAACTTCTTTATTTGTATGTTCGTGAGCCTATTGAATATTTTCCATCAACCCTACTTCTTCCTTAGTTAAAAATACACGTACATCACAAAAATAAATGTGAGATAAACTTAGTAAGTAAAAATACATGCATATGTGAATTAATTCTATGCATTACTAAATTTCCATGTTAAGTTACATACTAATTGGAACTCATTTTCTAACCTTATAATGCGTTTAGGCTTTCATTAGTCATATCATAATTTTCATGAATTCAAACTTTTATTTGTAACGACCAGATTTTACTTTCTTTAAAACGTGTCATTTTTGGAAACACATAAAATTTAAAACTTTTTCTTTTTGATTTAAATCTTTTTGAAGACATTTTTCTTTTTATAAAAACAATGAAAGACTTTTATAACTAAAACAAAGCATTTAGGAAATATAATTCTTTTCTTTTACAATTTAAATACCTTACAAAACTCTTCTACAAACCATCTCTCTCTCCTTAAATCATATAGCCTAGCCAGCCACCAAGTTCACACGTGCAAATCATTCGTCAATTGCTCTGTTTCCTGTTTCCTTGCATACGTACATTACAAGACTTAACCTATGAACCTAAGGCTCAGTAAGTGATATAAATTAAAATATACTATGTACATGTTATGCCACTTTTAAAATCCATATTCAGTTTCTATTTTCGTTTTGTGTTCGATTTCTATTTCCGCTTCCATTTCATTATCTTTTCTGCTTATTTTATCCTTCCGGTTGCCGAGCTACCGCTTTCGGAATAACCTCATCGTTTTGTTCCCAAGATCAGACAGCAGAGCACACAATAACACACTATGATCCTGGAACTTTTCTTTACCATTATCTTAACTTGAACTTTAAATGAACTTTAATTTTGACAGTGAACTTAGACTGTATTGGATGAACTTAGGCCCTCGCGGTGAACTTGTACTATGCTGGTGAACTTGGGCCAACATAGTGAACTTATAACGCAAACAGAATCATGATGCTCAACTTAGGCCATCATGATGAACTTATACTGTTTTTCTTTTCTGTTAACATTTCGGGAATGAGTGGTGAACTTATGCCAACTCAAACCCCTTTCATTTTCTTTACATATTTCTCTTTACTCTTGTATTTGTTCCTAGGATCAACAAGTAGAGCACACAACAACGCATTATGATCCTGGAACGCATTTGTTTACGTTTATTACATTTAATTTCCATTTCTGTTTCCTTTTTTTTTAAACATATGCTTAAAAACATTTTCGTAACCTTTTGAAAACCATTGTAATGACCCAGTTTTTCATAAATCCTTTAAAATGTGTGCAAATTTTGAAATTTTTCTTTTTTAAAAAAAAAATTTAACAGAGTTGGTCTAACCGGATCGTTACTGACTTTTTCTTTAAACTCGTTATAAAAACAAATTGGCAAAATGTGAGAAAGCGTTATAAAATAAATCATTGTAAAACGTGGCAGAAGCGTAGTTAAATCATTTAAAAGGAAATCTAAACAATGGAGTACAATATAATAACTTAACGTGATTACAACCATTTCTCATTTTTTTCTTTAGCCTGGCCAGCCGCGATCTCACCTGTGCAAATCCTTCATCTCTGCTTTAGATTATCTCTTTGTTATCTATTCGTCATTTGTACCTACACCACAAGTAATACGTGAGCCTAATGGCTCAGTAAGAAAAAGGGTTAACACAATTATGCTTATGACTCTCTTTAGTTCTTTTAGAATGAGGG
The DNA here is from genome assembly GCA_022433065.1 of Begonia loranthoides. Taxonomy (NCBI): domain Eukaryota; kingdom Viridiplantae; phylum Streptophyta; class Magnoliopsida; order Cucurbitales; family Begoniaceae; genus Begonia; species Begonia loranthoides. The sequence goes on from CM039473.1 coordinate 5,931,456, forward strand.
CCACCCAAACCAATCTTTTCATTACATTCATTCGTTTGTTCGTTTATTACTCATACTTCAAGTTGGAGATTGGAGGGTTCTTAGAGGATGGAATAGTTGACCGAACCTAACCCTTTACTTGCAACTAGGTCCCCGTTCCTGTCAAGGTAAGGGGCTTCGCCTAGCCGCAGACTAGTTCCGCTACCCATCCGCCCCCCAACTCCCTTTTCTTTTCCTTTCAGGTGTATCCCACCCTCGAGGCTATTTTCTCAGTGATAGATGTATCTCTCCCATCCTGACTATTCTTTTCTCTTTGGGCGTATCTCGCCCTCTGGGTTCCTCCCCTTTCGGCGTATCCCACATTTAGGGTTTCTTCCCTTCTGGCGTATCCCGCCGGCAGGGTTTCTTCGATAATGGGCATATCCCGCCCATCTCGAACATTCCTTATTCTTAGCATTTTTCCTCACTCATGCATGTGTGAGTACCACCCCAAAGTGGCACTCCCTACGGATTTCTATTAACATGATGCATGCTCATACATTCTCAACCTATCATGATACATGATGTGTAAGAACATAGCATTGATAATTGAAGTGGGCATTAAATGAAAGTAACTGGAATTGGAAACACATATAAAGAATAATAGAAATTAAAGAGCATTGAATATGAAGAGCAAACAACCAAACGGAATAGCACACTCAATCAACGCATATAACAAATTTAAATGAGGGGAGCATGCTTGGACAAGTAGAACACGATACTATTAACATGTAATTTCTTCAAATCGACTTCCTAGCCCGTTTACAAGCTTCCTATATTTATCTCTAGTTAATTAGTCTACTCTATTTAGTTATCCTAGGTACATTACATGTTCAAGATTGATTACTTTAGTTACGTTCGCTAATTTGCTAACATGTGACCATTATTATCTAAGTTCTTTAACATGCTTAAATCGATTAACATGCTCGTCTATTAATTGAGTTAATTAAACCTATTAGTGAGCTACTTAACATACTAGTAAATCGACTGATAGTTCAACATGCTAATTTATTAAGATGACATGCATTGGTCAATTTACATTCTAACGAGTTTCATGGTATGCCCAAATTAATTAACATGCTCAAGTTAATTAATTATCTTAGTTGATTTACATGTCACTAACTGATTTAACAACAGACGAATAAACATTTAAGCTAAGTTAAACATGCTATGACTATCGGACAAGTTGATTTCTCTAGATAGGTTAACATACTCAACTAATTATTAACCTGCATGATTAGTTCCTTTACAACTCGTTAATTAAATAATAAATTGACGTGCATCAAGACAAAAGCTTATAAACTAAACATGCTCAACCAGATAGTTTACATGCTCGACTAATTAGTTTACATGCTCCATTACTATCTACGATTATTATTCGGTTTAATTAACATGTACCGATTAGTTAGTTCATGCCTAGAGTAACTAGTTAATTAGCTAACTAAGATAAATTGGTTAATTAGTTAAACATGCTCATCCTAATTATCACAGTCAATAAAACATACTAGAATTAAGAGTAAGTATTTCTAGTTATCACTATCGCTAAACATGTTTAGGTTCAATTATTATTCTATAACTACAGCAAGTAATCACTTCAACAGTACACAATGAAACAACAGGGCAAAATCATCATCAAGGAAGTTAATAGTTCATTTGTACTTATCATATCATTCATTATTCTTCATTCTCCATTCACTATCTGACCATTCACGGCATCGATTAAAGCATTTGTAGTAAGGAAAATAAACTAACAATAAAGGAAATATCTATGGAGTATAAATCATAGAACTAAGAATAATCTACAGCATACTAACACATCTACACTACCAACAACAAATAGACACACTCACGCACTCTACTTGCGGTGTAGAGCCTCCAAATGGCCAAGACACACCCAATTTCCTTACCTCAATTCTTCATTGCACGTTGCATTTAAGCGCTATTCTTCCCCTCTTTCTGATACCTTCATAATTCAAAAACATCATACCATTAATCACTTCTCATCGAATTCTACACACTTAACACATAGAAATTCCAACATTCGCAGCTAAGCAACCAAATATAATTTATCATTCTTCACCTCATCTCCATAACCTAGAAGTAATAACCAATACCACGAAATAACCTTTCATCAACAAGTGACCCAACAAGTAACCAAGTCTCAATGGTTTATCTAATCACAATTATTCTAGAAATCATACTCAACACCACAACACACATATCCTCAGCTGTACAGATTTGAATTCCAACCAACAGAGTGCATAATCAGCATCAGAGGGTAAAACTCACGCCTCACACACATATTCAACATTCCAAAATCCTCAATCAATTTCAACAGCAGAGAACAATGTGTAACAGAGTTCCATTCTACCCAATGACAACAAAATCACTAAGAGTATCTCAAAAACAACTAAAGGCATCACCACTAGCAAAATATAACCCTGACCTTATCCCTCCATTTACAGAACACAAACGTCCAAAAGTACAAAATAAAGAGAAGGAGTCATGCCCAACATGGAGACCCGAATGCAATAGCTCTCAGCTCAGCACCCTGGAGTCTCTTTGCTCTACCTCATATTCTCAGTCACAACCTTCGATTTTTCTCTCTAATTTCTGCTCATCTGAGAGCTCCTCTAATCTGCCAATGCTCATTGCCCATCTCCTCCCCCCTGTCTCCTCTCTGTATACAACACCAGAGAGGGGACACTCTCTCTATCACTACCCAGAGGAAAGGAGCATGCCCGACAGTCACTGCAAGTTTCTCAGGATGTTCCCCACTCCAACACGCTGTCATTTTCTAGCAGAGCAGGAACTGGGAGAAGAGGACCAAACCACAAGCTGGACCATGGCCTTGGGCTGGTCCAGCTTGAACCATAGCTCCCCTGTCCATCGAAGGCGTCACTGCCAATCCTGAATCGGCAGTACAACATTCCCAATCATCGACCAAATCAGCGGAGATGCAAAAGAGGAGGAAATACACGCTCAACCATACCTCAACCGTCGCTGGAAAATCATACCCACGAAGGTCCCATTTCTAAGCCCTAGCCCACAAACACCGCACCAAACGAATCTGCGTCGCTCGTCACCGCCAAACAACACCTCCTTGCTCGCCCTCGCCGTCTCCTTGTTGCGGACCCCGTCTCCCTCTTCGCCCCTCTCTCAATCCCTCTTCCTCGCTCCCTCGCCCCTGCTCCCTCTCCATCTTTCGCCTGGTTCGCCAGCGAAGATAGCCAAAGGCCATTTCTTTCCTTCCTTCAACCGATTCACTTTAGTGAACCGGTTCAACCTCCCCTACTTAATTATTTCCCCTAAATAATTTACCCTAACACCATTTAATTAATTAAATTTTTTATTTAAACTATAGTTTATTCAATAAATCCCCAATAATTCAAATTAAATCTTAATACCCCCTTTTTGTCATTTCGTCAAATGGCCGAAAGCTAGACGAAATGAGGAACGCTGAATCGGTTAAGTTATTTAACAACAAATCTCACTTACAAATATTAACCCAATTAATCGTGTATATCATAATTTGATTTAATTAATATTTATTTTATTAAATAAGTATTTATCCTAATTACCTTAATTTTTCTAAAATTCTTAAATCTTACGAACACGTCCTTGGTAATACCCCGATAATTACCTAATTAATCCAATACTTCCAATTACATTCCTATTATCTTTATTAAATTCCGATATGAAAAGTCGGGGTGTTACAACCATTATGTGTGAAATGCTCGTGTATGCATACATTCTATATTCTTAAAGCACGATCAGCATCAATCCTATAATCCTCAAAGTATATCCATATCGCATCCTCAACTTAAAGAATTTAAAAGCTAATAAACATGTCATTAAAATAACAAGCAGAACACAACAATACAATCCTCGAATGATAGCATTATCAATAACTGAACCTAATAATCTAGTACACACAATCAGCATACAATTCTTAATTCTTGCGACGTAGACCTTTTGGCAAAACACACACAATATCGCTTATATGTCGTCTTTACGGAGTTTTAGCACTTTCTTCCTCTTCTAAAACACCTTCAAAATTAATAACATTTAATTATTAATAACAATCCTTTAACAACCATTCTGCTATAACCAAAACATATTCCTCATAATGTTTACCCACTAAACACAGCATGCATAAATTAATCCAACAAACATACACAATCACCAGAGCATATCTCCAACTTTGTACCAATCATAGAGAGTTCACAACAAAACAACTTCTTCAACATAATGCAACTTAACAGCTTATTCCACTTAACAATAACCAAGGGAAACTTAAACGAACGGAATATAAACATCAAAGCAGTAATTCGATCTCACATTCAACAACAGTGGATCGCATCATATAAACCATCAGAATATCATGCTTAACCAAACAAAGAGAGCTTAGCCAAACGGCGAGACAATCGGGTATATCCCACAACACACTAATCAAAACCAAACAACAATGTGCAACATCCATAAATCTTTTATTTCCTACTATTATTTTAATAAAATCCATAAATAATAGTAAAGGAAATCTTCATACCAAAAGACCCGAGGAGAGCCAGAGAAGTAGAGCATTCCAGCTCCTTCTTTCCTCTCGTTTCTTTTCCTTATCAAGAGAGCTCTCCCCCACTTCCTCTCTCTTTTCCTCTTCTTTCTCTTCCTCTACTTCACTTCAAAAAGCCTTCTTTTCTCTCTTCTTTCTCACTTTTCTCTCTCAGCTCTCGGCCTTCACTTCTTCTCTAGAGAATCCTTTTCCTCTCTCTCACTTTTCTCTTCTTTGCCTTTCACTCACAGAAGCTCTCTACTCCCTCACTCTCTTCTCTTTATTTCTCTCGCCCCTTCTCCTTCTCCTTCTCCAGAGAACTTCACACCCTTTCTGTCTATTTGTCCTCTCTGCTTCTCTCTGTCTCTTTTATTTTCTTTCTCTAATTCACCAGCAGCTTCCTGAATATGCGCGTCACATATCCCCTAAAATCCCACCTAATCCCTCATAAGAGCTGCTATCTGTAAAGGGAGAGACACGTGGAGGGAGTGGAGGGATTTCAAAAGCAACTTCTCGGGATCTGTGTACATTTTCTAAAATCCCCGTTGGACTGGTTGATTGATGATGTAATGACCAAGTTTTTTTCTTTACTTTAAAAATAGCGTGAAATTTTAAACTTTTCTTTTATAAAATCAGAGTAAACTTTTTCTTTTGAAACCGAGTGTTAAAATCTTTTACTTAAAACTTTTTGCCCAATTTATTAGCAATAATAAATCATAGTATTTTCTTAAAATACTTTTATGAATTAGCAGTGGAATAAAATCATTTTTCTTAGTAGCAGAAGTATAAAATAAGATAATAATTAAACTATTTATTTGATTACATAACTCTTTTCTCTTTTAGCCCAATCAGTCACAAGATTCGCGCGTGTAAATCCTTCATCAATTACTCATAATCTGTTTGTTTGTTTTCAAACATATACCTACATCGCAAGACTTAACTAATGAGCCTAACGCTCAATAAGTGATAGGAATAGAAACTGTATAATGCACATGTTATGCTCCTTTCAAAACCATATGCATTTCTATTTTCTATTTTCCTTTATCTTTCAGCTTTCTGTTTTCATTTTCTTTCCATTTTAGGTGGCACGTGGGGTAAGAGCAACCTCTTTAGTATCCGAACTCACCCACGCGCTGGGTGAGAGCAACATTTTCAGTATCCGAACTCACCCACACGGGTTCGTTTCCACGTGAGAACAACCTCTTCAGTATCCAAACTCATGTAAAAATGAATCCGTTTACATTTATTCACATTTCATTTCCATTATCGTTTTCCTTTTCGAAACCATGCATGAAATCATTTTTCGTAATCTTTGAAAATTGTGATGCATGATGCTCGGGGATGCATACAACTTCTAATAGTTAATATGGAAATATAAATAAACATTCAACGTGTGATTAACAGAACATGCTATAAAAACTGTAGACATGCTGAAAAACAGTGAACAACAAAACGTGCTATTAACAACTATAGACATGCTATAAAACAGTAAACAATGAAACGTGTTATTAAAACTATAGACGTGCTTGGAAAGCGATAAACAACGAAACATGCATATCATATTCTTGCGATGTAGGGCCCGAAGACCAAAACACATGCAATCACTTACCTGGGTTCCTTAGCGCGTTTAGCTCCTTATTCTTGTTCCGTTAATACCTTCAAAATAGTTATCATTTATTTATTAATATACTTATAAATTATAAATTCTAACTTTGATACCGTTATTCCATTTATTCATTTAATAATTCATTTCACATTTTCGTCCAATTATTGTCATCAACCAATTAACCAATAATTTGTAACTATTATTTCAAAGGGTGAACAAAACTACCAGAGCATATTTCTAATTCTAATAGAGAGATATTCCAACTTTATTCTTCCTTACATACCAAAATTCACTAGTTAACACCAAAATCTATTCTAGAACATATATTTCAATTGTAAGACTACCAAACCCAGATCCATCGAAACAATCCACCAAGCAGCGTGTAGTGAATATCATGGGTAATCATAGAGAGCAATTAACATATTCCAATTGACAGTCTTTAGAGACAAAATCATAGATCTAAAACCAATTCACAGTGTACCCATTAATCTTATACAACTTCCACATAAATCCATAAATCAAGGGAAATACAGGGGTTACCTGCAAAACCCACGGCAGTAGAGTACACCCACTTCCTTCTTGTTTTTCTTCATGGATTCTAGCAATACCAAAACCCCCCACACAATCAAACCATTACCTACACAATCCCTTTTTCTCTTCACCTTCTTCTATCCTAATATAACCCATTATAATGTAACGAAATCCATAAGCAGGGAATAAATTCATACCAAATCCATCAACAAAGAACCTATCCAGAACAGGAGAGAAGACCATTACCTGCAAAGTTCCTGACCGAAGACTATCACACTCATCCCTCTCCACTTCACCTCTTTATCTCCTCTCCTGCTCCTCAATCCGTCAGAGTGCACACTCGGCCTCTTCATAAGAGAGAAAGAGTTCTCTGCAACTCACCATTTTCCCCAATTCTCCATGGTCATCCTTAATACACAGAGAAGAATTCTTTGCCTTATAATCACCATAGTCGAAGACCCAAGAAGACAAACACCTAAATGCTCCAACTACTACCATTAATTCTCCTAATTAATTTACCCAATAGCCCACCTTATTTTATTCTACTTTATAGAGTCGTTTGTCCTCTTCTCTAATTCTCCCGAAATTTTAGTGAGTGTGCTTCCCATCTATAAAGGGAAGCATTTGCAAGTGTCGACAAGAACGAATGAACCGGTCCAAGTGAACCAAACAGACCGTTTGACGGACTGGGTGCAGTCCAACAAGGAACACCCAGTCGATTTCCAAAATCCCCCATTGAACTTCACTGTGGGCAATTCATCAATTCGTCCCTGATGTAATTTGCAGCCCATTCCCAATTACAGAAACAAATGGCAGAACAAAATCAATTGAACCATTTACCTCGGCCAATCGATTTTGCAGCATCGGGAGAAATCGCCCAGCGAGTTCGGTTCCATGAACCCTAGCCCCGCGCACCTACACTTGCAGCTCACCGCACGCCGAAATCTATCCCTGAGTCGCACGTCGCCTCCCCTGTCACCTGAGTCGCTCGCCCTCTCTTTGTCTCTCGCCCTCGGTCTCCTCTTTTTCCCCCTCTTAGTTTCTCCCTCTCCCATTTCCTCTCTTCTCTTTAGCCAAAATTTCCCCTTTCTCTTGTCAAAACAAATGGCCATGGGCCATTTGTTTTCTTTCCCAAACCGGACAACAACGAACCGGTTTACAGTACTGGTTCTTCACTCCTCCTATCAACAATCATTTCTTTTTAAATTTTCCTTTTAAATGTTTAATTCCATTTATCCTTAATTCAATTAATTCTTTATTTAATTAACTCTTTCATTTAAATAGTCCACTTTTTAATTTATTTAATTAATAGACCTAATTTCAAATTCTCGATTTATTCTGAATATTGTTCGATGATAATTATTGGTTCAATTTAATTTCTTTGATTCGGTTTCCCAATTAATTTCCCATCAAATTGATTATCCAAATATTCTCAATTAAATTTCTCATCATCAAATAAACCTTCAATCCAATAATACCCAATTAACTCTCCAATTATCTTTACTTAATTCCGTTACAGGAAATCGGGATATTACATTCCTCCCTCCTTATATAAATTTCGTCCTCGAAATTTGCTCAACGTAAGCACTTCTTTGGCCTAACCATCAAAATAACCATTAACTGTCTTATCACAGAAGTATCCAAACATCTTCTTACCTCGTACATATCCCTAATCTTCCCAATGGTTTCATTACTTCTGCATCTGCTACGTTCCCTAACTTAACAAAATGTTACATTACGCATCCAATTCATAATTTAGTTTTTCTTGTTCTTTTAAGATCATTTGAACATCATCGCAAGCAAGCCACAACATCATTCTTGTTTCCCTTTCCATATTTGCACTCGCTTCCATTCTATTTCTGTATCCGTTTCTATCTCCGTATCCATTCTCGTGTCTGTTTCTGTGTCCATATTCGTACCTATTTCTGTATCTGTTTCCATATCCATATTTGTTCCCATATCCATATCTGTTTCCGTTTCAGTTTCTGTTTCCGTATCAGTTTTCGTTTCCGTACCCGTAGTCGTATGCATTTTCGTTTCGGTTTCCATTTCCGTATTTGTTCCTGTATCCTTGTCTGTTTCTGTTTCTGTTTCTGTTTCTGTTTCCGTATCTATATCTGTATCCGAATCCATTTTCAGAAATTCATTTCTGGAAATTCGTTGCTGTTTCTGTTTCTGTATTTGTATCTGTATTCGTATCCGTCTCCTCTGTATTATTTTCCATTCTTCTTTGTTCAACTCTACCTCGCCTAACTGTTTGTCGTACTCTAACCATGATACCTTTTATTGCCATCAAAATTTCTTAACTAAATATGTGTTCATTGTTATTTATACTATCTAAAATATTTATTCCATCTACTTCCATTGCTTTCACATTCCTTACTTCCTAAAATATTTATTTTATTATTTTCATTATTATTTTTTATTTATTTTATTTTTTTATCTTTTTTTTTTTAATTAGATATTGTTCATTTATTTTTCCTTACTAATTTATTTTATTTACTTTTATGTATATTTTATTTAATTATTTTCCGTTAACTAAAATAAATACTTATGAATAATTGAAGTAGGTACTTAGAGTTTGATAAGTATTTTCACGTCGAAACTTGTGCTGGTACACAATTTACAGAATCCATTTTAAAACACAGTTAACTGTAAGTACCCGAATCAGTTTAAAACACAGTTGCTTTAATACCAACTGTAACAACCCAATTTTTTTCTTTACTTTAAAAATAGCATGAAATTTAAAAATTTTCTTTTATAAAATCAAAGTAAACTTTTTCTTTTAAAACCGAGTGTTAAAATCTTTTACTTAAAACCTTTTGTCCAATTTATTAGCAATAATAAATCATAGTATTTTCTTAAAATGCTTTTATAAATTAGCAGCAAAATAAAATCATTTTTCTTGATAGTGGAAGTATAAAATAAGATAACAATTAAACTATTTATTTGATTATAAAACTCTTTTCTCTTTTAGCCCAGTCAGCCACATGATTCACGCTTGTAAATCCTTCATCAATTACTCCTAATCTGTTCGTCTGTTTTCAAGCATATACCTACATCGCAAAACTTAACTAATGAGCCTAACGCTCAATAAGTGATAGGAATAGAAACTGTACAATGCACATGCTATGCTCCTTTTAAAACCATATGTGTTTCCGTTTTCTGTTTTCTTTTATCTTTCAGCTTTCTGTTTTCATTTCCTTTCCGTTTTAGGTGGCACGTGGGGTGAGACCAACCTCTTTAGTATCCGAACTCACCTGCACAGTGGGTGAGAGCAACCTCTTCAATATCCGAACTCAACCACATGAGTTCGTTTCCACATGAGAGCAACCTCTTTAGTATCCAAACTCACGTAAAAACGAATCTGTTTACGTTTATTCACATTTCATTTCCGTTATCGTTTTCCTTTTTGAAACCATGCATGAAATCATTTTTGTAATCTTTAAAAACTATGATGCATGATACTCGTGGATGCATACAATTTCTAACAGTTAATATAGAAACATAAATAAACATTCAATGTGCAATTCACAAAATGTGCTATAAAAACTGTAAACATGCTGAAAAACAGTAAACAACGAAACGTGCTATTAACAACTGTAGACATGCTATAAAACAGTAAACAACGAAACGTGCTATTAAACTGTAGACGTGCTTGGAAAGCGGTAAATAACGAAACATGCATATCATATTCTTGCGATATAGGACCCGAAGACCAAAACACATGCAATCACTTACCTGGATTTCTTATCGTGTTTAGCTCCTTATTCTTTTCTAGTTAACACCTTCAAAATAGTTATCATTTATTTATTAATATAATTATAAATTATAAATCCTAACTTTGATACCGTTATTCTATTTATTCATTTAACATTGTCGTCCAATTATTATCATCGACCAATTAACCAATCATTTGTAACTATTATTTCAAAGGGTGAACAAAACTACCAGAGCATATTTCCAATTCCAATAGAGAGAGATTCCAACTTTATTCTTCCTTACATACCAAAATTTACTAGTCATCACCAAAGTCTATTCTAGAACATATATTCCAATTGTAAGACTACCAAACCCAGATCCATCTAAACAATCCACCAAGCAGCGTGCAGTGAATATCATGGGTAATCATAGAGAGCAATTAACATATTCTAATTGACAGTCTTTAGAGACAAAATCACATATCTAAAACTAATTCACAGTGTACCAATTAATCTTATACAACTTCCACATAAATCCATAAATCAAGGGAAATACAGGGGTTACCTGCAAAACCCACGGCAGTAGAGTACACCCACTTCCTTCTTGTTTTTCTTCATGGATTCTAGCAATACCAAAACCCCCCCTCCCCCCCACACAATCAAACCATTACCTGCACAATCTCTTTTTCTCTTCACCTTCTTCTATCCTAACATAACCTATTATAATGCAATGAAATCCATAAGCAGGGAATAAATTCATACCAAATCCATCAACAAAGAACCTATCCATAACAAGAGAGAAGACCATCACCTGCAAAGTTCATGGCCGAAGACTATCACACTCATCCCTCTCCACTCCACCTCTTTATCTCCTTTCTTGCTCCTCAATCCGTCAAAGTGCACACTCGGCCTCTTCATAAGAGAGAAAGAGTTATCTGCAACTCACCATTTTCCCCAATTCTCCACGGTCATCCTTAATACACAGAGAAGAATGCTCTGCCTTATAATCACCATAGACAAAGACCCAGGAAGACAAACACCTAAATGCTCCAACTACTACCATTAATTCTCATAATTAATTTACCTGACAGCCCACCTTATTTTCTTCTGCTTTACAAAGTTGTTTGTCCTCTTCTCCAATTCTCCCGAAATTTCAGCAAGTGTGCTTCCCATCTGTAAAAGGAAGCACTTGCAAGTGTCAACAAGAAGGAATGAACCAGTCCAAGTGAACCTAAAGGACTGTTTGACAGATAGGGTTTTGTGATTAAAAGGGGGTTTTGTGATTAATGAAACCCTAGAGAGAAAACCTAGAGTGAGAGAGAAGAAAGAAGAAAAGAGATTTTCTGATTTTCAAAGGCAGTCATACGAGAATTGCGTTTTCTCAAGAATCAACTGTTGGATCACCTTGAAATTTGAACTGTAGGTTTACAACATCAAGGAGTATATTCTGAATGGTGAAAATCGTTGTTTGAGCCTCGAAGGCTTTCAGACGGGGTAAAACACGGGACTGCAGTTTCGGTAACCCTAGATTTATCCTCTCTTACGGTTTTGTTATCTTTCCAAGATTAGTGTGTTCAATCTTGATGAATATTGTATGCCTCTAGTTTGTTGAACTAGAGAAAACTTTTGTGTACCCATTATTTCTGTTATAGTGGAAGCTTTGATTAAGTGGCCTACGGGTCTCGTAGTTTTTTACTCTCACGCTTTTTGAGGGTTTTCCACCCTAAATATTAGTGTTGTTGATCTCATTATTTTTGTTGGTTTGCTTTGCCTATTTTATTGCACAAAGAGAGAAAAAATGTATTTTTATTCCACTGCGTATTTGGGTTCTTTTTCTTAGCAAGTGGTATCAGAGCGCCAGGTTGAATTGGTGATTATTTTTGTGCTTTTCAAATGGAAGAGTCAAGTAATAGTAGCAATACTATGATTAAACTCACGGCTACCAATTACTCGATATGGAAGTCATGAATGGAAGATCTATTATGTTGTCTAGATTATGAAGACACTTTTGGGAGATGAGAGCAAACCAAATAAGATGTCATAAAAGGATTGGGTCAAGATGAACAGAAAAGCAGTTGGCAAAATTAGACAGTGGGTTGATAATAGTGTTTATCAGCATGTTGCCAATGAGACAAGCGCCAGCAAGATTTGGGAGACTCTAAGGGAGTTGTAAGAAAAGAAAAATGCGTAGAATAAAGCTTTTCTTTTAAGGAAATTGATGTATCTTTGATACACAGATAGAACTCCAGTTTCTGATTCTTGAATGTTTTTCAGGGAATTTTAAATCAATTAGCAGCACTTGACATGAAGCTAGATGATGAGATACATGCTTTGTGTTTAATTAGTTCATTGCCTGATAGTTGGGAAACTCTTGTTGTTTCTCTTAGCAACTCCGCTCCAGATGGTGTTTTCACTTTGAAGATGGTGAAAGAAAGCATATTGAATGAAGAAAACAGAAGAAAAGAGCAAGGGTTAACTGCACAGAGTCAGGTGCTAGTTTCAGAGAGACAAGGTAAAAGCAAGAGTAGAAATCAGAAGAACCGTGACAGTAATGACAGATCACGAGGGAAGTCTCAGACAAGGAATGACTTCAGATGTTTCTATTGTGACAAGCCAGGGCACAAGAAATCTCAATGTAGAAAATGGTTGAGAGAACAAAAACACAATCAGAAAGATAAAGAGAAAATAGATGATGTCAATACAACAGCAGCTGTAGATGGAGATGTGACTAGTATTTGCGATGATAGCAGTATTAACCTCACATGTCAGGATCCTCATTGGGTAGTAGATTCTGGTGCTTCATACCATGTTACTTCTCAGCGTGATGTATTTTCTACCTACAGTGTTGGTGAGTTTGGTCATGTGAAGATGGGGAACAATGCAAAGTGTAGGATAGTAGGCATGGGTGATGTCTACATGAATACTGATGTCGAATGTAGATTGTGTCTGAAGAATGTGAGGCATGTTCCTGATATCCGTCTAAATTTGATCTCCACTAGTATACTTGATGACGAGGGATACCATAGCCACTTTAGTGAAAGTAAGTGGAAGCTCACTAAGGGGTCGTTGGTGGTTGCCAGAGAAAAGAAACACAATTCTCTTTATTTGGTGCAAGCTACTTCTTACGAGGGAGAAGTGAATACAGTTGATGACTCATCTACTCAACTATGGCATATGAGGCTTGGACACATGAGTAAGAATGGTATGCAGAAGCTTTTTCAGAAACAGATAATTCTTGGTTTGAAGTTTACAGAGCTAGAGGTATGCACTCATTGTTTAGCTGGTAAACAACACAGGGTATCTTTTAAACGCTTGCCTCCATCTAGAAGACCAAATGTGTTAGATTTGGTGCATACTGATATCTGTTCTATGGATACTATGAGTCTTGGTGGTGCTCGTTATTATATTACCTTTATTGATGATCATTCTAGAAGGGTATGGGCTTATGCTTTGAAGACTAAAGATCAAGCTTTAGGTTTTTTCAAACTTTTCCAAGTGTCAGTTGAGAGAGAAACTGGCCAGAAATTGAAATGTGTTCGCTCAGATAATGGTGGTGAATATAGAGGGCCATTTGAGGAGTACTGCAGAACTCATGGAATCAAGCTTAGAAAAACAGAGCCAAAACATCCCAGCACAATGGAGTTGCAGATAGGATGAACCGCACGATTAATGACAGAATCTGTTGTATGCTCTCTCATGCAGAGCTGCCGAAATCCTATTGGGGGGAGGCAATGAGATTAGCGGTTGACTTGATAAATCTTTCACCTTCAGTTCTTTGAATCATGATATACCTCAGAGGTGTGGTCAGGGAAAGATATTTCATACGGGCACTTGAGAGTTTTTGGCTGCAGGGCATTTGTGCATATCCCTAGAGATGAGAGATCTAAACTTGACAGTAAAACGAGGCAGTGCATTTTCATTGGGTACATTCATGAAGAGTCTGGGTATAGATTTTGGGATCCAATCAACAAGAAAGTTATCAGAAGTAGAAATGCAGTCTTTTTGGAAGATCAAACCATTGCAGATTTTGATGAGACAGAGAAGCCAGAGTCTAGCAGTGAAAAGCAAGTTGATTCATTTATGGTTCATCCACCTATGGTGCCTATGAATGATAACAGAGATACACAGACAAATGATCCTCTTCCAGTTGATAATGAATCAATTGAAGAAAACCCAGTAGAGCCACCTATTGAGCCTCAGTTGAGACGATCCACTAGAGACAGGGAACCTTCTAGAAGATATTCTACCAGTGATTATGTGTTACTCACTGAAGGGGGAGAACCAGAGACTTATGAGGAGGTTCTTTCGCATGAGAAGAAAAATGAGTGGTTGTATGCAATGCAAGATAAGATGAAGTCCCTGCATGATAACAACACTTAGACTTGGTGAAACTACCGAAAGGTAAGAGAGCTTTGAAAAACAAGTGGGTGTTCAGATTGAAGTCAGATGAAAACAGCTTACAGCCAAGGTATAAGGCGAGAATAGTTGTGAAAGAATTCAGTCAAACAAAAGGTATTGAATTTGATAAGAATGGATCTGACATGATGATGAAAACTTTGCATCAAGAGAAACTTAAAACTTACAGGCAGAAAGCGGGCGTGCTAGGGCCCGATATATGAGCCGAGGGGGAGATTTGTTGGGCTCGGCCCATATTTTTGGGCTGAGTATAAAAGGGGGTATTGTGATTAATGAAACCCGAGCCTCAGTTGAGACGATCCACTAGAGACAGGGAACCTTCTAGAAGATATTCTACTAGTAATTATGTGTTACTCACTGAAGGGGGAGAACCAGAGACTTATAAGGAGGTTCTTTCGCATGAGAAGAAAAATGAGTGGTTGTATGCAATGCAAGATAAGATGAAGTCCTTGCATGATAACAACACTTATGACTTGGTGAAACTACCGAAAGGTAAGAGAGCTTTGAAAAACAAGTGGGTGTCCAGATTGAAGTCAGATGAAAACAGCTTACAGCCAATTTATAAGGCGAGAATAGTTGTGAAAGGATTCAGTCAAACAAAAGGTATTGAATTTGATGAGAATGGATCTGACATGATGATGAAAACTTTGCATCAAGAGAAACTTAAAACTTACAGGCAAAAAGCGGGCGTGCTAGGGCCCGATATATGAGCCGAGGGGGAGATTTGTTGGGCTTGGCCCATATTTTTGGGCTGAGTATAAAATGAGGTTTTGTGATTAATGAAACCCTCTAGAGAAAACTTAGAGGGAGAGAGAAGAAAGAAGAAAAGAGATTTTCAGATTTTCAAAGGTAGTCATACGAGAATTGAGTTTTCTCAAGAACCAACCATTGGATCACCTTGAAATTTGAACTGTAGGTTTTCGACATCAAGGAGTATATTTGGAACAGTGGAGATCGTCGTTTGAGCTCTCGAAGGTAGTCCGACAGGGTAAAAAACAGGACTGCAGTTTCGGTAACCCTAGATTTATCCTTTCTTACGGTTTTGTTATCTTTCCAAGATTAGTGTGTTCAATCTTGATGAATATTGTATGCCCTAGTTTGTTGAACTAGAGAGAACTTTTGTGTGCCCATTATTTCTGTTATAGTGGAAGGTTTGATTAAGTGGCCTACGGGTCCCGTGGTTTTTTACTCTCACACTTTTTTAGGGTTTTCCACGCTAAAAATTGGTGTTGTTGATCTCATTATTTTTGTTGATTTGCTTTGCCTATTTGATTGCACAAAGAGAGAAAAAATGTATTTTTACTCCGCTGCGTATTTGGGTTCTTTTTCTCAACATTTTCCCCCTCTCAGTTTCTCCCTCTCCCATTTCCTCTCTTCTCTTCGGCCAAAATTTCCCCTTTCTCTTGTCAAAACAAATGGCCATGGGCCATTTATTTTCTTTCCCAAACCGAACAACAACAAACTGGTTTACAGAACCAGTTCTTCACTCCTCCTATCAACAATCATTTCTTTTTAAATTTTCCTTTTAAATGTTTAATTCCATTTATCCTTAATTCAATTAATTCTTTGTTTAATTAACCCTTTCATTTAAATAGTCCATTTTTAATTTATTTAATTAATAGACCCAATTTCAAATTCTCAATTTATTTTGAATATTGTTCGATGATAATTATCGGTCCAATTTAATTTCTTCGATTCGGTTTCCCAATTAATTTCTCATCAAATTGATTATCCAAATATTCTCAATTAAATTTCTCATCATCAAATAAACATTCAATTATCCAATAATACCCAATTAATTCCCCAATTATCTTTACTTAATTCTGTTACGGAAAATCGAGTTATTACAGATGATTGACCAGTAATGTCAGCCACTACAACGTTGAAATTCAATCTTCGCAAATCACAGTGGTACCAGTCGATACTTGTATAGATCGGTAATTCTCGGTCGATATTTTTATCGACCAATCCAACGTGGTTTTTCCCTTGCCTTCTTCGCACAAAACGCCAACGTTTCTTCCCACTGATACTTCGCTTCTCCATTTCTTTTCTTTTATTCTTTTTATTTTTTTCAATTTAATTCATTCATTTCTTTATTTAATCAATTTCATTTTTAATTTATTCCTAATTAATCCTTAATCAACTCCTCAAAAATTTATAATTTACTCTATAATCATATAATAAATCTTCAACTCCATTTCAATAATCGGTACAAATTATACTCTAAACTTATTACGTCTACTAAACTTATTTTCGAGGTAATATAATCCATAATAAAATCACTCCAAAATTTCCAATAATTCACGATTACTATTATCCTTAGTCCCAGCTTAATTCCAGGTATTACATCATTAGTCATGTAATACCCCGAAAATATATTTTTCCCCGTTTGTCAATGTATTAAAAATTGGATAGCTAATATGTATACGCCTCATGTCATATTACGTGATTCACGTTAAATTATGCTTGAAAAGTATAGGGTTAATGTTGAAAATTTACCCAAGTGTTAAAAATTAAGGAAAATGTGAGCTGGAGGGTTTTCGGACGAGGTCCGGACGGTGCGAATGATGCAGACGTTGTTGGTTTGAATCTGTACAATTTTGGATGAGTTTTTGGACGCATCCTTCTCGTCCGAAATCTGGCGTGGACGATGCGGACGTTGTTGATTTGAATCTGTACTAAATTTTATGTGTTTTCGGACGTGTTGGTATCATCCGAAAACGAATTCGGACGACTGGTCTCGTCCGAAAAGTCAGAAAAATCTGCGAAACCCATTTTAAATTCAATCTCTCTCTTTTGATTTCTTGCTGCAGTCGACAATCTTTTCTCTCCAGTCTACCCCTGCAAGGTCCAGCTCGTCTCTATGGCTAAGGGATCTTTTCCATGTGTCCTTACTCCTTTGGACCTCCCTTCCATTGAAGTGTACAATGGACAGCTTTCTGCAACTTACCCTGGTGTAGCTGCCAGTTTCCTTTTCCCCTCCCTCGTCTATATAGGTAAGTTCCTGCGAAATTCACTCGGGCTCTGGCAAATTGTGAAGTGTGAAAGAGTATTTCTTTGCTGTGAGGTAGTTAGTGTGCGGTGATTTAAGTGAAGAGTGGTTAGTGTTGAGGAAATGCTCTGTCCAAAAATCTTGTGGTGAAGATCATTCATCCTTGAAGTGAAAGAAAGGAAATATTGGGAGTTTGGAAGGCTAAAGGATATACATTGGCTGCTGTTTTTGCTTGGTTAAACTACTGAAAAACAAAGGTAAGACTTGGAATTTGTATTGGCCAAAGATGGCCCTACATTACGAGTTGTTTTGAATGTAAATGAATTGCTATGGATTTATGACTAGAGATGATAATTTTTGTATGTTGCTGAATTCAAATCCATTATGCTCTAAATGTTTGGCTGTAGTCTTAAGATATGTATGTTCTTGACATTTGGATTTTGTTAAGGATTGAGTTAGAATGAAGCATGATAGCCTAGGAGCTTTCACGATGCAAGTGGCCTTGAACATTTTAGTGGAAACTATCAAATGGTTTGATTAGTTGCAGTCGAATCTGGTTACTATAAAGCATGCTAAGTTGAAGTAGGAATGGCATGAATTGTTCTTTTGTTTCATAATTAGCATCAATGTCATCAAAAATCCTGTTGCTATGAACCCTTACTGAAACGAAGCTTTGATGCATGCACAATGATAAACGTGTTCATCAAGTTTAAGTTTATGTGCATATAAGTGGTCAGATTATATCCGAGCCTTGTAAATGGATTTTGAGTTATTGTTCTTGCTCATGACGGTCAACAAATAAACCAATAACAGACTTCGCTCTCACCGTGCAAAATTGTGAAAATGCTTATGTTAATTTAATTGTGTGTTAATAGTAAGGAATGACTACGATGGATTTCACTTGTGAATTACTGATTGTGTTTTCTTTCGTGCACTTATACATTAGATGCTCCCTTGCACATTATTTCTATGATTTATTACCTGGCATCCATGCATCATACTAGGGCTTATGAATTGTTTACACATTGTGTGTCATCCTAATATACGTAAATAGGCGTGTGAGGGTTCGGGTGAATGGTGACTTTTCATACGGTAGATTCCTCCCACGTAGGGAGTGATAGGTTTAGAAGTTAACTACGTGGATTCTAGGGTTCACCATTACCCCGTTCTGAAACCCCTAACGTCTCAACAAAAGTGAGGATACCTGCTTGTGGTAACACCCCCGATAGATATATCTCTTCGTCAGAGTGACTGGTTAGGCTACATGACTCTAGGGAGTATTCCACCTTAATCTCCAGAAGAGAAACGGTTCTCTTCTGTAATACATTGTATGTACACGCATCATTCGCATTGCATTAATTCTGATTCTTGTTGGGCTTTAGGCTCATTGTTTTCCCCGTAATGTAGGTGATGATTTTAATGAAGAATATTTATCGGTTGAGGAAGAGGTGTTCCAGGATGATCCCTCGTGTTATCAGCCAATTTGACCTGCTGGGTGTGAATCGTATGTTTTGAGAGTTGGTATTTTGAGTGAGGGGTATTTTGGTAATTTTCTACTATTAGTGTTTTGAATAATTTATAATATTGTAATAGGGACTTTGGGACTTTGGGACTTTTGTTAAGAACACTCAAAAACTACGTTTTAAATTTCCCTTATATTTCCGCAATGTTTACTCTAATTTCATTTTCTTTAAACAAATGGATTT
Source organism: Begonia loranthoides (assembly GCA_022433065.1). Lineage (NCBI taxonomy): Eukaryota > Viridiplantae > Streptophyta > Magnoliopsida > Cucurbitales > Begoniaceae > Begonia > Begonia loranthoides. Next base: position 5,950,978 of record CM039473.1, read on the forward strand.
CAAATCTTAAATAAATTAAGCAAAAAATTTTTATGACGTATTTTGAAAAAAATAAAAAAATTTTTAAATTAACGGGGCGTTACAAATCATCTCAACATGTTTTCCGTCAATTCCATCAGATTCATGTATTCATACATGCATACAAGATGACCTACAAATTTTATTTTTCTTTTATCCTATGTCAATGTCTAATTATGCGTGTGCAATTAAAATATTATGATTTAAATAATAGAATAAAGTTCCAGAACACAAATTAAATACTACGCTTTGTGATGTAGGGCTGATGACCAAAACATTTAAAAACTGATGTTTTTACTTATTTGGATTCCGAGAAAATAAGATTTTAGGGATTTCTCGAGCCATCTAAGAATTTAGCATACCCAAAAGATTATTCTTGGTTAAATTCTTTTTTTTAAAAAAATATATTGCTTGAAAGAAATTGGTTAAAAATTCCTTACCAATAAAATCCTTAGGCAGACTGAAGTTGAAATATAGTCAACCTAGACGATTCGCGAGAAATTGGGTCGAGTTGGAACCAGGTCCTATATGGGTTGATTTGGCGGGACCAATTCGGGTCAATTTGGCTGGCTGGTTTGGTTTGGATGGATCGGTTTGGTTTAGCTTGACTAGACTAGTTTAGTTTGTGTCGTTGGACTGGTTCGGTTCAACTCCAACTTAAAAAAAAAAAAAAAACAAACCTTCTTCTTTTTCTTCCTTCCACCCTCTTTGGTTTGCCTCCTTCTTCGTGTGAGAAAGACAGAGAGCCTTCTCTCAACTTTGCAATGAGAGGACTCCTTCCTCTCATCGCTGGTCATTGATCATTGTCGGTGGAAGAAGATCTTCGCGCACTGGATGGAAGCTCAATGAAGAGAAGCTTGCTGTTGTGAGGTAGGATTTCGGCCAAGGAGAGCTTCTTTCCTGGAGAGGTTGATCATTCGAGTCTAGTAGAGAGTAGTGGTCAAAAACCCAAGGTAGAGGAGTTTTGGAATTTTATAGGTGTGTTTTCTCTCTTTCGACACCTTCTATTTATAGAGGGGATATCCAACTGGAACAAATCCGAGTTGGTTTTAGATTTCTCTCAACATATTGAAGCAGTTGAGCTGCAAAAGTCTAGTTCAGCTCAAATTCTTCACCAAGTTGGAGAGCTTTTAGGTTTAAATCTTCATATTAGAGTTAGAGTTGTTGGGAATTAGTTTCTTATTTGGGGAAAATTCGATTTTTGATTTAAATTTGAAAAATAAAACCCTAGTATATTACACAAACGATAACTGGAAAAAGAAATCTGAAAGTAGGACACCAAAATTTATGTGAAAAAATCTTTTCGGGAAAAAAATCACGGGCAAAGGATAATATCACTATTTGAAGATTGAGATACAATCGTAAGTTTTGTGACTCTAACTTACAATAATTTATAGAGAAAATAGAACCCTAAATGAGATCTATAATGTGAGCCCACCAGCTCATCCCAATAGAATTTGAGTTACACCAAACTCTAATAATATGCATCTTAACATGAATTTTATTAAGGAGATCCATAGTGCGTGCTTGTTAGATCGACCCAAAAAAAGAAATTCAAAATTTTGAATTATGACAATTTTCATCTCAAAATGAATTCAACGGCAAGGGACCAATTTCAAATCTTTCCCTTCCATAAAACCTTCTAAGGAGATTAGCAATGGAGGTCCGCTTGTTTGTCTCAAAGAAAATTACAAATCGCCAATTAGTAAAAACCGTTAAGCGTAAATTCAACAACTGATATTAACTAGGTTTAAAAATATTTAAACATTGATGATGACATTTTCAAACTTCACAAAGCGTAATCTAAATCTAGACGAGTATATTTTGGATCTTGGTCTGCCATATTAAATTTGTTCTTCAAAATCCTTTACAATTTCATTGTCGTTTTTCTTCATCAAATCTTGATATAAAAGTGAAAGATTTACTTCAAGGATCTCATCAATCTAAATAACATATTTTTCAACAAAATATCTAATCTAAAAATTACTGACTTCAATAAAATATTCACTTCTAAAATATTGAAGTAGAAAATTACAGATATCATAATATTTTAAAAGATATACAAAAAGATTTAAATATTTCTATAATAATAAATCGGCTCCAAATAAAATCCACAAAAAAATTCACAAATCTCCCAAAATAAATCTCGAACGATTAAGAAATTGCAATAAGAAAAAAGCAAAATGTTAAAAGAAAATGTAATTAGGAGATAGAAAATAAAGAAGAAAAGAATTAATCATCCATTTCCAAAGGAGTGTGTCATACCACGCGCCAAGGAAAGACGTGGGAATATAAATGAATTGGAGATGTGTCATGTTCAAGGACGGACTGGACGGGTTTCGTTTGGGGTACTACTTACTAGTACGATTTAGGACGTACGATCAAAACGAAAATGACGTGGAGGAATCTGGACCGTTAAATTAATGATGGTTGACTGTTGGGATTTGGAATCAGTACCTTGTGGATTAAACAGTAATTAGAGTTAACAAATCAGTAATCACTCTCTCTTTTAACCCTTTCTGTCCTCTCCTGTGTGTCCTCTTTCGTGGATGGCTGAGGACGCAACCCACGTCTCTCAACCAACCAATCATCCCTTTCGCCGGCTCGAAGTTAGGGTTTTCCTCCGAATTTGGTTTGTTATTATCTAAAACTCAGAAGCGTTGACGGTTACCTTTCTTCTGATTTGTTGTGGTGCTGTTTAATGTGCGCAGCTGCCTTTTGTTTTGTTGTTGGAATCTTTTTTTCTGATCTTCGTCGTTTCCTTCCTCCTTACTTATCTTTTGAGCGTTTTTTCTTGTTTTTTTTTTAATTTTTTGTCTTTCACGTTTCGTCGGTGGTTGAGGAATTGATCTGTCATTTCTTTTTTTGTTTTTTCGGTTCGTTCTTTTTTTCTTCGTTCCTATATGTTTAGCTTCCTTGATTTTATGGCGTAGGATTTGGCTGAGAACTATCTTCGGCTGTTGTCTTAGGGTTTTATTGCAACTTTCTTACTTGTTGCAGAACTATTTTCTGGCGATGTGCTCGTATTCATCTATTTTTATCAATCTTGTGTTTTGGATTTTTTTCGCCTGAAATGGGTGATTTCGGCTTCAGTGTTTGTTTATCGGCTCCCGCAGGACTTGGGAGTCAGTCGGTGAACTAAGCTATTCAGCTATCGAAGTTCTATTCTGGTGCATGCGATATTGATATTGCTTCTTCCATGCAATGGATCCTGAATTTTTTAATGGTTTACTACCATTTCCATTTTTGTGGTTTTACTTTAAAAATTTCAACCATCGTGGGTCATTCATTTCAATCATATATTTCCATTTGCTTGCTTTCACTTTTTATTTTTATTTTTAAATGTAAATGTTTTATATACTGTGCATTTCCGTTGTTTTTTTGTTCCACTTATTTTTTTTTTTTTTTGCAGATTATACGAGACGCTGTAGCATTAATTGGCTGACAATGAGAGAGAGCACGCTTGTCTGCACTTATGTCAAAGATACATGGCTGTGTACGAGCGTGCTCTCTCTCGTTGTCATGCAAAATGCCTTATTTACATGGGGCTTTTCAGATTCTTCGGTCTTCTGCTCGTATTCCAACAGGTATTTTCCCGTTTCTTTCATGGAAATGTCTTATTCATCGTTAATTCTATGTTGTAAGTACGCTATGGGGTATTCTATGAGCTTTCATGAAGTTGACAGAAGGAAGTGACTTCCCACATGATATAAATAGAATGTTTTCTGTTATTATTAACCTTAATGAAACTTACATTGCTGCCATTAAATTTGGAAATCATTATTGAAGTTGAAAGAAAAGTAACTGATTTCCCACATGATATAAATGCAACGTCTTCTACCATTGTTAATCTAAACGAAACTTACATTGGTGCCATTAAATTTGCACAAACAGTTGTTTGGTAGAAGGAAATAACTATTGAAATTTAGACACTGAATCAATCGTGTTGTCCTTGTCTGGAAATAGATTTTGTTGAACTTTATTGTCTTTGAATTGCTGGAATGATGGTGAGAAAGTTAGTGCCTCATTCTATTTATTAGATCATTAGTTATTGGCGCAATAGAGTGATGTACGATGAGGATTCTTTGTATATTGATAATTTTAAAACTCTACTTTCATAATGAACTTCTTTGCATGGGGCGGGCTTAGAGGCGATCTTTTTTGTACAAGACTTTGTGGGGTAGAGCATTTTGTCATAGGTTCCCCATTTTTAGTACAATTTTATGATTGATGTTAATGAAAATGCTTCTCTTAAAATTAAAGCAAGCTTTTGGACTCAAATGATTGTTCGGAAATGTATATGCTGTATTTCATCTGGATAATAAATAACGTGAGTGTTCTTGGATGGCTCCTCAATATGTATGTTAATTTCTTGAAGGCTATATCTTCTTCTTAACAGATCTAGAGAATCATGGATGTTGTTATAGATTTGAATGGAACTTGCAATTTGTCTTAATCAAAATATAATATGTTGGTGAATTGTCTTGTTTTAAGAAGGTTACTCTTTGTATTCTAATAATTTTTGTGGATTCAGCTGCTCGTCAGCAGGTGTTGTTGTTACCCGCTCTTTATGAGATTTGTGTCGCGTTCTTGACTAGTTATGATAATTTCTAAGCTAATTGTATGTGTATTATTATTTGCCTACTTTGATATATCACTTAGTTAAGTAGTAGTTAATAACATAAAAGCAAATTGCATAAAACCATTGATTTTAATTTAATAATGATTTATGCGATGCAATTTTTCCTGTTGAAAGTAAATAACGTCAATTTTTGACATACGTTCAAATCATTCGTTACAAATGTCATTTGTGACCTTAAGGTTTAGCTCAGGTGATTAAAGCCTTGGCTTTGAACGCATGTGCCCTTCTAGGTCTAAGGTTCAAATCCCCTTGGATGCAAATTACGGTCATGTGTCGTGGTAGTAAAATATATTGGTGACTTCTCTCTACTTCGTGCATAGAAACTTGTGAGGGACTGTACAAGTCTTGAGAATTGGTGTAGATCTAAAACAGTTCAGACATCCAAGAATATACAAAAGTTCAGTAAGATTGATAAAGTTGCAATTATATTGATATGCCTCTTGCATTTGTAGTTTTTTATGTATTGGTACAATTTTGCTTAATCTGCAAAAAAAAAAAGTTTGTAATGATATCGTTTATTGACTGTATGAATAAGGTCATGTAAGAACCTTTTTTGTTTTTATATATGTGTACATATGTTTACTTACATGTACCAATAGCTTCATTTTACTTATTAATTTACCTTATCCCTTGCTGTATATAAATTATATTAGTTTACTTATATTGTCACGTCTCGTAGGGGACCTAAAACAAAGATGAGAAGCGACTTGACTTGAAAACAGAGCGAATTGTCTGACCTTTTAGCTTTTTGCATTTATTTAGGAAGCAGAATACTTAAATAAAATGCAATTTTGCCAGAGCTCAACCAACTAGGTTAATCCAAAGGTCCAATATTGATTTCGAGATAAAACGATGACATATGTTCGAGATAAAGTGTCAAATATAAAGTAAATTAATACAAGTAAACATACAAAGTTTTAAAAAAAGAGTTCAAACTTCACCAAACCCTTGAAATAAAATGCTAAATAAATGTCGGCTCAATTCTGTGACGACAACTGAGAATCTTCCAAAGTAACATTTAAAGAGAATATTATTAGGGTAAATTGACTAAACTCAATAGGGGTAAAATTTAATATCCAACAATTAAAATTTTATTAACAATGAATGATCATGTCAGGAATAAACTGAGTAAAATCAACCACTAAGACAAGTGTGACAAATGTTCCATAATAGTGCAGTATATATATGAAATAAGCCCCACAAAATCGCAGTGACAATAAAGTCACTCACGAGCTTCAGACACATTATGTCATAGACATAAAATAAAGACAATACTCATTAATTGCTAAAGCCACAAAATGAAACCTTGATCAAGTTTAGGGTCTTGTATTCAAAGACACAGCACAGTCAGCTGCTCCATTCCCCTAGTTAACACAAACAAACACATTCTCTAATGGTTGAATGTGCATACAAAAACATGATCTCTTCACAGGTAGATCAGATTTGGTTCACTTAATCAAGAAGATCAATAAATGATGTGCATTCTTGAAATAAAGGTGTAGTGAAATTGCACATATAATACTGTAAAAACGAACAGGTCATAAACGGACCTACTATTTATATGAAAAGACGTCTCAAAATAATTTTTTTGAAAACAATGTCATGCTAAACATAAAATAATCCCCAAGATCAAATGGCTTACCAATAGTCAAGCAGCGCTCAATCGAATGGAAATCCAATTAGTCCAAATTTTTCGCAAATTTGTTGGACTATCAAAATATATGAATACCATTAAATCACTTCTCAAAATTCTTTTAAAAATCTATTGGAATCCATAATTGGGATAGGAACCAACTTGAGAAATTTATGAAACAATCCAAAAAAAAAACTGATTAGGATGTCTGCATGTTTAAGTTCGGACGGTCGTAAACGGATCCTTTATTTATATAAGAACACAATTCAAAATAATCATTTTAAAAATAATGTCATGTAGGACATAAACTAATCTTCTACCTCAAATGACCTACTAATAGCGAAGCAACGCTCAATCGAATGGAAATCCAATTGGTCTAAATTTTTCGCTAATCCGTTAGACTATCAAAATATGTGGATATCAATTAAATCACTTCTCAAAATTCTTTTAAAAATTTGTTGGAACCCATAATGGGGATAGGAGCCAACTTTTAGAATTTATGGAACAATCTTCAAAAAAAATTCAAACTTTTAAACTGGCTAGGATGTTCATGAGTTTAAGTCTGGACATTCGCTTTGCGTGTGCATCTCCACTATGGGAACAGACTCAAGGCTTACTAGTCAATCTACCCTCTAGGGGTTTGAATATATTTGAGTTGGAAAACTTAAAACATATTCTGTTGTTGTTATGGGAGATGTTGTAACATACCAAATTTCACTGTCAAATTATGCAATTAATCAAATCTTGCGTAACTTGTATACATCTCCACTACGGGAACACACTTGATTATCTTGCATAACTTGTATGCAACTAAAATTAATTATCTTGCATAACTTGTATGCATCTCCACTATGGGAAGAGACTCAAGGATTACTAGTCAATCTACCCTCTAGGGATTTGAATATAATTGGGTTTAAAGATAATTGTCAAACTTAAAACATATTCCATTGTTGTTATGGGAGATGTTGTAACATACCAAATTTAATTTCCAAATTATGCAATCAATCAAATCTTTCTAATTAGAAACCAATTAAACCCTAATCCATGAAATCATCTTTCAATTTCTAAATTGAGGAAATTAATCAATCCAAATTATAGGATTTTTCTTTTCTCTAATCCGATGAATAAAATCACCCTTAAATCAGTACAACTTCCTTAAATTAACAATGAACTTATCCTCAATTCGAAACTGATCTGCAATTTTTCAAAAAAGGAATGGAATTGAGACTTTTTCCTTTAAATTGAGTTGATATGTAAAGAAGCAACTCACGTCAGCCTCACAGCAATAGTCTTCCGACTTCTCACCACCTAGGCCCTGTCAAAAACCTTTGATGAAGCGTCAACTCTGCCCAAGACGATCGATTGATCTCTTGGCCGAGTAGTCGTAGCTGCTTGAAGATTCCACTCAAACCGAAACCTTCACTCTCACTGAACGAACATTCATGAACGGCGAACCCTCACCCCCCCGGCAATGTAATCTCGTTCCCAATAGAGAGACAAAGTTCTGACTCTTGGGTGAAGAAGAACAAAGGAGAAAGAAGGAGAAAATTTGGGTTTTGAATGCTTAACCAAACCGAATCGAGTCACCAAACTAATTTTGGTCTAACCGAACCAGATTGGTCTAGCCAAACCCGATCCAACCAAATTGAGTCAAGATCGACCCAAACTAAACCAAAATCGTATCCGACCGTCAAAATCGATTCAAAATTAATTTTAGTTGACCTAGAATTTTATTAGTAAAGAATATCTACCTATTTTTTTTAATAAAAGAATTTTTATAGTCTACGAAAGAGTTTAACTCTATAAATTATTAACACAAGGAAGATTATTCAAAAATATGAAAAATCTCTAAACTCATACTCTCTCGAAATCCAGATAAGTAAAAACACTAAGCTTTCAACGTTTTAGCTCTCGGCCCTACATAAAAAAATATTATTTTAAATTATTTTCTTTATATTTATTTTATTATTTAATTATGCTATTTTACTTGGACACACATTATTAGATATTGACATAAGATTATAGAAAGATAAAAATTTGTAGGACATAATGTCTGCGAGTATGAATGCATGAATTTGATGGGATTGAAAGAAAACATGATATGAGATGGCTAATGTAATCTTATGAGGGTAAGAAACTACTGATTGTCTGAAAGCTGGAATGCATAATAAATACAAGATGGTTCATGAAACTTTATGAAGGTAAAAAACTAGTGGTTTTCTAAAAGCCTGAATGCATAGTAAGGTTAGAAAATGTGTTTCAACTAGTATGAAACTTTTTAAGCATGGAATTTGGTAATATATGCAATTAATTCATATATGCACTTGTTTTTACTTACAGAGTATATCTCACTCTTAGTTTTGTAATGTAAGTGAATTTTTAACTAAAGAAGATTTGACAGTGATCAAGAATATTTCAGAGGCAGACATTCATACAGAGAAAGATGTTGGATCAGAGGAATAGATTTATTTGTGTTGAGTATCATTTTTTTTTAGAGAACTTCGTTAGTATTTTAACATTTTAAAGATATTTATTTAAATTTTGTTTGAAGTTGGATTTCTAATAAATCATGGTTTAATGTTCAGTTAATAAAATTTTTAGATTGACTTTCGAATTTGACATTTCTTCAACCCGGTTATAATTTGACATATCTTCAACTCTGTTATAATTTCATGGTTTGATAGTGGAAATTAATTAAATAAAGTTATTTAAATGTACTAAAAAATTATTAAATAGATATTTCTTAATAAATATTGTTAGAACTTTCTCTTAAATAATGTGATAGGTTAGGATGAGGTTATAAGAGAGTAGTTGAGTATAGTAGTTGAGAGTAGTTATTAGTTGTCTATTATATAGAGACAATATAGAGTTGGGGAAGGGGATAGGAAAATAGTAGATGTGTGTGGAGGTGTGGTAGACATGTAGTCTACTACAGTGATTGTAATTCATTGGTTTACAAGAAATAGAGAAGAGTTCTATCATTGGTGTCAGAGCTGTTTCTATCCTGGAGGAGCAGTTCCGTCTGAGTGAAGAGATGATGACCCATTTGGAAGTGCCAAAAAAAGCGTCTGCAGAACACAAATCCAAAGAAGGAGAGCGAAGACAATTTCATAATAAAAAATTCTTTCCTCGAAGACTAGAGTTACCAATTTTCGGTTGAATGAATCCTGAATGATGGTTATCTAGGGCAGAACATTACTTCAGTGTCAATCGGCTCACGAAAGAAGAAAAAATTGAGTTGGCGTTGGTTTCTTTTGAAGGCTCGGCTCTTGCATGGTTTCAGTGGGAACACAAAAAGCATCCGTTTCTGAATTGGATGGTTTTCAGCAAAGTTTTTTGGAAAGATTTACCTCCTCAAGAATGGGTTATGGCTGTAAGGAATTGTGGTCGTTGAAACAGGAAGGCACAGTGGAGGAGTATTGCACAGAATTTGAATCTCTTGCTTCAAAATTGTTTGGTGTTTCGGATAAAGATTTGTTCGATGCTTTCTACAATTGCTTAAAGAATGAAATCAAAATGGAGGTACGATTAATGAGACCGATGAATGAGTTGTTGAAGACATGAATGAGTTGTTGAAAACTGGCGGACAAAGGAGAGATATGGTGGTAGAAAGATTGAACTCCGATAGAAGAATGTTTTCTGGATTGGATTCGCAAGAAAAGAAAGTAGAGGATGTTTGCGAAACCTGGGTTATAGAGGAATCTGTAGCTTTTCAACAAAAATTAAATTTTGACCGGAAACGCAAAGAACAAGAACTGAAGATAAAAAATTTCCAGGCCGCAGCAGAGCAGCTCGACGAATCGGAAGCAATTTTGGACCAGTTGCAGAAGGCAGCTGATGAAGAATCAGCCGAAAAAGGAAACGAAGAATCAATGACCGATGTAATCTGTCGTGAGCAAACAGTCGCGCTCGAAGAACTGGTGTCAAAAAAAATTGGGGAAAAAGAAAACGGGATTTTGGCGACTGTAGGAAAAGAGCCGGCGCCTACAGGAGAGAAACCAGTGACTGCAAGAGAGGAGCAGGCGATGATGAAAGTGAAGGAATCGGCAACTGCGATGATGGAAATGGACGACGAGTTGGAAACTTTAATTGCAGAGAGTGAAGGAAAAAAGAAATTGTTTCCAGAAGCACAATCCACCATCTTTCCTGAAGCCCTAAGAGATATTGGGCCAAGCCCAATTCGAGCCCAATTAGAGAAAAAATTAGGTTCAAAGATATATAGTCTTTCAATCAAGGTTATTGGGCTAAATAGTTTAATGAAGGTTGAAGAGAAAATTTTTTGGCTTACTTTTAGCCTACTTCCTCTTGAAAATCTTGAGGATTACTTGATCGAAAAAAAATTTTAAGATTTCTTTACGGAAGAAAATTTCAAAGATGTAGATAAAAAATATATTTTTCATTTTTTTTCCACCTTGAGGACAAGGTGATTTTTTAGGGCGGGAGTAATGATAGGTTAAAAAGAGGTTATAAGAGAGTAGTTGAGTATAGTAGTTGAGAGTAGTTATTAGTCGTCTATTATATAAAGACGATATAGAGTTGGGGAAGGGGATAGGAAAATAGTAGATGTGTGTGGAGGTGTGGTAGACATGGAGTCTGCTACAGTGATTGTAATTCATTGGTTTACAAGAAATAGAGAAGAGTTCTATCACAATGATTCTAATGGTTTTGAGGATTCATGAATTTTTAATTAAGCTTGATAATAATCTAATCAACCCTAAACTTAAGTTAATTTGGGAAAAAATTTTAACATTTAAAATTTGAAGAAAAAAAAGATTTTAGGACGTTCCAGATGTTAACTTAAGCTTCTTGCCTTTGGGATTTGTGACTGATGCTGTTTATGGCATGTACTGATCATGATTGTTTTGGAGTTCTAACATTTGATATTATTACTTTTCTCTCTGGAAATTCATTGTATTCACCTTCATCTGTAGGCAAAGTATTCTTCATGGGAATGCACTTATACAGAAATGTGGTTATATGGCAATAAAAGTTTTTCATCACATGGCATTGCCAGTTGTGAAAGCGTCATTTATTCCATCATTCCAACGTTAGGCCAAGTCTGAAGGTCTAAAACATTGCCCATTAAGAGGAATGCAAGTTAATGACATTTTTGATTGAGAAGTTCAGATGTTTCTTTCGTTAATTTCATATCCTGCTGTTTTTTTTATTATTAAGAATTGTTTCGAGGGAACTTTATGGAATTTGGAAATTATGGATTCTTTGTTACACATATCAAATGGCAGGCTCAGATTTGTGCTCATTCTAGATGCCTACCTAATATTCGCAGCTTCAGATTTGTGCTCATTCTGAACTTATTTTATGTGATTTTTCCAAAATATAGAAACCTGAGTGATAAAAAAAAAAAGACAAAGAAAATGCTTGTTATTTATGCAAGAATATGAGTTTCTGATTTTTTGGTATTTAATATGACAATTCAAATTTCTTTTTTCTTTTTCTTTGGCTAATTTGGTTTTGAAGTGATTGAACTTTCAATACAACCTGGCTCAGTTTTGCTGTTAACATTTTTATCTAATTTTACGTACTCATATCCTGTTAGATTTCACGAATATAACACTATTGCTAGGAAGGCTTAGTATTTAAGAAATACGAACTTGTGAAGCTTTTTTTGGGAGTACTATATTTACTTGTCTACCATGAGCTAACTTGAATTGTTTCTCTACTTGAAGGTACTTGATGCCTGACCAAGTATAGATCCCACATTCTCAAAGTTGGCCAACTTGACAAAGACTCAATGAAGATATGGTGAACATAATTAATTTTTTTATGGAAAAAAAAAAATCTTATAACGATATCAGTATATGACAAAAGCACAGGGCACGAATCTGTAAAATTAGCAGAGGTGTGTCCAAGCTGTTTTAGACCTCCAAAATTATGAAAAAGGACTTCCACTAATCAAACTTCGAAGAAAATCTTAGTGTTGCTGTTTACTTACTCCATCTTAATCTGATTTTAACCACAAGGGAAACAAATCCTTTACCTTTGGCTGCATATTCCTTATTCTGTCATATGACTATTGGTGTTGTAGATCTTAGAATTGAGAAGTGGGAACCATTAATATTATTTTAAGCATGTTAAGATGCAAGAATGCTAATTGTGTTAGATAGGTGCATGTACAGAACTATTGTCATCTTGAAAAAGTCTCGATCTTGTGTTTATCTGCTTCATCAACTGAAAGAATTCTTTGCATTGGCTCTACTCCTGGTCTCCAGAAATCCAGCGGCTAGATTCATCAGGTATCTTTTCATGTCACAATCCTTGCATTTAATATGTTGCTGGTTTCTAACTTGTCAAACATTATCTTTGCTATTCTCCTTTCCTTGTTCTTTTTCCCGTCTGAAAACTAATTATCAGTATCATGGATTCTGACTTGTGACTTTGAAAAGGAAAGAAATTAAGTCACCTGGTCAATGTTCGTTCTTAAACAATAGCCGAAATGATGAAATACTTGATGCCATCACAAAAATCATTTTTATTTCGTATCATTTTATGCCAATATGCTAAGACGGAGAACAACCACGACTAAAGAAAGTCACCCAAAACACAGCTGGAAACTTGAGAATGGTCATTTATGTGATGTCTTGCGCAAGTTGGCATGTGTAAGATCAGTAAATGTATGGAAGTTTCATGCTTCAGCGACAGTTTTACAGTCTGGGTATGTGTTTCTTTAAGAAAACCATGGATTCCAAGGTGGAACAATTGTGTGATTTTAGGCAACAATACTTGTTATATTTCAGTCACGTAGCAGCTAGTCGATACAATTTATTGTACCTACAACTGTGCATCTCTCTCTTCTTGGTCATCTATGCGAATAAGAAAAAAGAATCCATCTTGGGTTGTTCATACAGGTTGGATCCCCCTTATTTGGTTAAATGAGTGCTTGTAGGGTGATAGTATTATCCATATCCTTATGGTTTTTTGGTGGTATGATCTACATTAATATGTTTCTGAGGTATACAGTAAAATTGTAGCCCATGCTCGATCCTCCCACAAAATTTACATATAGCTAAGACTGGACGGAGTAGAAATTTGAAAACGGGATGCAGAGTTACCACTTCAGTGTAATGTTTCTTGGATTATACAAATAGTGAAGGGAGAGAGACTAATATGCAGGAGAGATAGGGCGATGAAACAGGTGGAGAATAATACTTGTGGCCTTTTGCTCTTCACAATGCACAGCTTATGAAGAAAACCATTTGGGATGGACGATAATGTCGATGGGTCTGAGGTTACCAACACTGCTATTGATGAGAGTGGTGCTTTTATCTCCTGAAGGCGGGTCACTCCGGAGTTGGTCTCTGAGGAGCAGAAATGGGTAAGGGGAGAACTGATATAATTTGGATTGGAGGCTTCTTTCCTCCATTCACTAAGCTAGCCAAGAAGGCAGCTGCAGCATCCGTGTTCATTGGTTTGAGAAACAAAATTTGCTTGTATAATATGTTTTGTCATGTCTCGACCAAGTTGTTCAATGTTGGTGGCCCATGAGCCAGTACAATATTTCATAATACACAAAATAACCATGGAGAGAAGGACAGATCACGCATAAGGTTTGGAGAGAATAGAATAATATCGTGGAGCCAGCGAAATTGTAAATAACAAAGTATGGGCACAAGATGCAAATGTTTTAAAGCCTTTTTTCTGTTAGCATCACCATACTCAAGTTTGGAGCCACTGCGTATTTGATCTGATTGGAGTACAGGGGTCTCCTTAGGTAGCTAGAATGAGAGTTTATTTTATTTCAGCCTCAGCCTCAGCCTCTTTGGAGATGAGTTGTACTTGTTGTCTGGGACTGGGAGGGTAGTGCGATCAAAGTTGTAAGTTGTGTTCAGAACAGAATTATTGTATATTGTTGGCCTCTACGGCAGAATTATTTTGTTCTGTCATTTATTAATTGATAGATAATTATGACAAAGTCTAATAAATAAAATAATTAACTCGTAAATATTACTATATAACACTCTAGTTTGCCTTGAAAATTGTGGTGGCCGGCCGATCAAATCATGTTTTAGATGACTTAGGCATCTTTGGTTTAGGTTAAACCCAATTTTCAAATAAAAATTGCAGTCAAAGGTAAGTTTTATATTTTGAATACCCTTTTTATATATACATATCTATATATATATAATTATGGACTTGTTGGACAATTGTTTCTTCCCTATAAAATAAAACATTGACGACTTTAGCTTGGCTTCATTATCTTTTTAAAACAATTAAAAAGTGAATAAAATTAAGCTCCGAGCATACCACAGGCTCATCACAGGCAAGGGCGATGCTAGATATATCTCTCCTTTGACACGGGTGCTTAGCCTTCTTGCTAAGATGCTTATTGCTCGACTGTTTCATTGCTTCCATGTCCACATGAATCATGATGGGCATTTTGCTACTTTACCCCTTCGAGGAGGACCACGTATGCATATTGCGCAGACCAACAAACTTCAATAATGTTTTCTGTCACGTCATTTTTCGCCTTGTCACTACAATTTATGATTACCAAACAGCCATTTTCAAACTCATTCAACCAAATGTTCATACACGTATGACCAAGCCAAGTTTAATTTGACTGGCAGCTACAGATCTCAGAATCCTCGAGCCCAAAAAAATAGTTACTCAATAAGTTCTAGGAGAGAAGAAGCTGCCGACGATCAATTGGGTGGAATTGAATAAGCAAGGTAAGGAGGGTGCCATCCCCAGAAGTAGGAGGATCAGGAATGGATGGCTGCTGACAGACTTCTCAAGAACAGAAAGCAAAAATGAAACAAATGAGAGACAGTTGTTGTTCAATCGTTGTTCTTTATGGATTGTTCTAACAATGTTCTGTAGGGGGGAGAGAGAGTGAGAGAAGTTGATATAATATATGAATGTCATACGACAGAACAGATTACAAGAGACGACCGACAGTGGAACAACAATTGACTGGTACAGTATTCAAATGGGTGTAAGGATAGATAAATTATATAAATGGAGACATAAATTCTCAGTGCAGAAAAGCATAAATGGCTGTGGAAAGATAAATCAAAAGAGCAGAGGAAACCAGCACAACCAATGTAATCACAGCCGTCTCCGACGATTTGCTTCCGCACGAGAGCAACCCAAGACGAATCTGAATCACATTCACCATCGAAAGCATCAGAAACAGGCACCCCATCACCGATCCGATCGCCGAACCAATCATCCCCAGCCTCAGCACTTTGGCGTTAATGTAAGCCCTAAACGCCTCGTCCCTATCCTTGCTATTTAGCACATTAATGGCGATCTTGAGCCCCTGCGCGACTATCGAAGAGAAGAGGAAGAAGCTGAAAGAAATCACCTCAAACATCATGAGCTTCCGGGCCACGTCGATGCCGGCGTCGCACGCCGCCCGATTCTCTAGGCTCCGCTGGCCAGGAGTGGCGAGGGAGAGACCGACGAAGACGGCGATGGTGAAGAGAGAGTTAACGCTAACGAGGCCGTCGAGAGCGGTAACATGGACGCTGGTAGTCGATGGCGACGATTCCGCCGCCAAATGAGCTGCCTGCGATCTCTGCACGAGGTTGAAGTCCTTCGGAAACCCTTCGGCTCTGAGCAAAAAAAATCAAAACGAAGAAATTGAGAAAAGAGGAAAGTAAAAAAAAAAAAAAAAAGACAGAAAAAGAGAAAGAAAGGTAAGAGACGGAGATTACTCGGCCATTAATGGAGGAAAGTGGAGAGGAGATCAGGTCGAGGGAGAGAGATCGCGTCGGGGGAAGTGAAGAGGAAGGAAAGGAGGAAGATTCAAGAGGGAAGAGGAAGATGGCTTGCGGGGTAGGGGGATGAGTACGCCTGGTATCGGAGTTGTTAGTGGGGGGAAGATTGCCGGTGACTAAGCAACTCTTTATTTTCACACAATTCTTTTGATTAAAATCCTTAATTTCAATTAAATTTTTAAAAATAAAATTATGAAATTTCAAAAAATAAAATAAAATTAGAAGATTATAATTTTTCCCATGAAATATTTATTTACCGAGAAAATAAAGTAACATGATTTACTTGTGGCATTGAAGGCAGTGGTGATGACCCAAAGTGGGGTTCTGACCCATACTAGAGGAGATATACAATCTCATATCATTTGAGATAGTAGAAAATGTATGGTTTATAAGTATGGTTATTCTTCTTACCTAGTATAATCTTTTTTGAGTTAACTACACGAACAAAATCGTGATTGCTTCTTCTCAAAACAGATAATATTGTACTAGAAGGATTGAGATCGTTACAAATAGTAATTATGACAACTCACCTTATGAAGTCAATAATAACTTAAGTGAGAGTTCAACTCATATTAGTAGTGAGGGTGTACAATCTCACATCACTTGGGAGAATAAAAAATACATGGTTTATAAGTATAGTTCTCCTCCCTTACTAGTACAACGTGTTTTGAGATAACTTCACGAATAAATTTGTGCGAGCTTCGTCCCAAAGCAGACAATATTGTAATGAGAGGACTGAGGATGTTACAAATGGTATTAGAGTTAAACTCTAACTGGAAGTGTGACCAATGAGGACGTCGAGCCTACGGAAGATTGCGACATTCCACCATATGAGGGTCCGCCTCATATTAGTGAGGTATTCAATCTCACTTCGATTAGGAGAGTGAAAAATGTATGATTTATAAGTAGAGTTTTTCTTCTTATCTAGTACAATGAGTTTTGAGCTAACATCAAGAACAAATTCGTGTGAGTTTCAGCGCAAAGTAGATAATATTGTACTGGAAGAATTGTGGACGTTACATTTACCCTTTAGGAATTGAGTTGAAATTTTCATAAACAAAAATTAGAGTTTAATTTGACTGACCAATCCATTTGTACTCTACTTTTGCTATCATCGTCATGATGATACAAAATAACGACATAATTTGTAAGTAATTTTGATGAAAAAATTACTCAAAGAATAAGGGAGTAGATGAAACAAAAGTATTTCCGAGGTCTTCAATTACAATGGTACTTTTCGTGTGTGTTGAGTAACTTATCATAGATTGCTCTGCTTCTATGTAAATTGACTAATCTTAGTCACTTGACTTGTGTCATCGCGTGTATTTACTTCATAGTACCTATTTTTACTTAAATCAAAATTTAGAACAACTAGAACTATAATTATAACATACACACATTGTCTACTCCTTCCCTCCTAAGACCAATATTCTACATTTCTCACGAAGCATACTCAGTGGTATGAACAAGAAAATCAAAAAAACTATCTCAACAACCAATCACTTTTCAATAATTGTTCATGGGCAACACTATCATTGAGCTTCCCCACTCTTCCATGTTACCTCCTCCATAACAAGATACGAGAGAAATCAATTGATTAGAAGAGTAGTTCTTTCATTAAAATTTCCACTCCGTTCTAGTAAAGTACCCCAGTTGTGACGAGATTACGTATCTTGTTTGTTCTTTTCATATGAGAGAATATTCATCCTCATTGCATCATTCTTGGGGAGTTGAAGATAAATAATTATAGAGCTTAACTAGACTTCAACTGATAAAACTATCGAGCTTGCTCCATTTATAATTAGCTACTTTGTGAATACTGTAGCTCAAATCTTCAGATCACCAGCAAAAATTTAGGAAGGTATGCGCGAAACTCGTTAAGATATGGTTATTGTTACCTTAATAAGAATTAAATTTAATTGTTTTGATGATGAACATAATTGCTTGAATATTTAATTTTAAGTTGATTATGATTTGATGATGTAGTTATGTAGTTGAATATATCTAAGTTAAATATAAATCATGTTGATAATGAACATACTTGTTTGGCTATATTATTTTGATAATTCAATGATGAATTATATATTTTTGCTCTAATTGAAAATACCATCGAAAGCGGGTACATGGATGTTTCTTATGTGTTTATTAAGTCTTTATAGTTAATGTTAAAGTTCATATGACTTGTACAATTTAAATCAAGGAAAAAATGTTGAGCGGATGACCTACCCAAGGTGAGAGGTCGTCCAGAAAAACTCTCGGGAGCTATGAACTTTCGAAGATCTATTGAAGAGGTCGACTAGACCCTGCATAGGTCGATCGATGGTTGACTTGCCCGAGTTGAAGAGCCATCTGGAAAAACTCCCAAGAGCAACTAATTTTCGAAGATCTGTTGAAGAGGTCGATCAACCCTTGCATAGGTCAACCAATGCGGTGGACAAAACAAAATTGAGGTCATCCATAAAACCTCCTGAGAGCATTTAGTTTCTGAAATATGCGGAAGAGGTCGACAAAGGAAAATGTGTGGCCTACCGGAATGGTAGACCTAAAGTTGTAACGACCCAGATTTTCGTAATTTCTTTAAAATACGAGAAATTTAAAATTTTTAAAAGACTCCTTTATAAAATGAAATCAGAGCACGACGCTAAACCGGATCGATATTGACCTTTCGTTAAACTCGTATTGAACACCAATAAATAAAATACAGAAACATAAAATAAATCGTTTATTTAAAACTTTGTGAAACATAAATAATTTAATGAAAGAAACTTAATAAAAAGAAATCAATTAAAATACTGCATTTAATAATTGAAACTAACCATCTTAAACATCGTTTAATTACAACCGTTTACTCATTTATCTCTTTGTCTGGCCAGCCACGAGTCTCGCGCGTGCAAATTCTTCATCCCTGCTTTATTGTCTGATTATTGTCTTTTGCATTTACTCCTAAGTCTGTGCGTTTCTTTTCTCGTATTCGTACCTATACCTACACCACAAGTAACTATAAGCCCAAAGGCTTAGTAATGAAAAAGGATAACTGCAATTATGCTTATGACTCTCTTTAGTTCTTTTTGAAATAGGGGCTACCCAAACCAATCCTTTCATTGCGTCATTCGTTCATTCTTTACTTTACTTTTCGTTCATTCGTTCATTTATCGTTCCTTACTCATTTGTCGAGCTATTTTCTTGTGTGCATACTTGATGCCAGACTACAACTATCTTCCTGTGTGCATATTAACTGCCAGACTATAACTAGCTTTCTATTTGCATACTAGCTGTTAGGCTAGGAACTAGTCTCCTGTGTGCATACTAGATGTCAGACTACAAACTAATCTCCTGTGTGCATACTAGCTGCCAGACTAGGCCCATCCAGCCTATTATTCTATCATTCATTCTTCTTTCTTTTAACATTTTCCTCACTCAATGCATGCGTCATATTCCTTTCTATTAGCATGATGCGTGGTCATACATTCTCATCCTAACATGATGCATGATGCTTCATAACATAATATTAACAATAATTGAAGTGCGCATAAACGAAAGTAACTGAATAGTAGGAATTGAAAACGCATAAAAATGAAGACAACCAATAATTGAATAATGCACAACAGAGAACATAATATTGAATACAGGAATGAACATGCTAATTATCCAAGTTAACTCCCTAGTCCATTTACATGCTCCCTATCTTTATCATTCTAGGAAATTATTCTAATCAGTTACCCAATTAATTTAACATGCTTCGGTATTAATTATATGCTGTTTTTATCCTACTTAACTAATCATACTTTGGTTTAGTAAAAAGCAACATACTAAGGACATGTAATCGTAATCGATATCGTAAGTAATTACCAAGAAGACAATAACGAAAGCAATTATAAACATTCATTCGCATAATAAGTGAAATCCTTGAGACCCTTAACTCATTTACATTTATTTCATTCTCTTTTGAGACCTTTAACTCATTCACGTTTCATTCATTCCCTTTTTATCCTCTTTATCATTCTACTCGCTAGTAAAGTAAAGCATCGATTATGGAAGTAATTGAAAACAACTGAAATTGAAATTGCGCATAGAAACGTATAACAGTAATGGAAAGCACACACAGAGAACAATTATAATATGGAATTGTAAACAGCGAAAAACCGAAGAGAATTCAAGACATACTATAATATCCTAATTTATTTCCTCACAATTTTGCATTGGAAATGTTGTCCCTGGTCAATCGCTATGTGAGTTTGGTTGACCGCGAGAGCATCCTTCTGAGTTAATAGAGGACTGCTAGGGTTCGATCATCCACATTGGGAAGCACCTCAAGATTGGGTGACCGTGGCAGACTCTAGACAACTACGCTTGGACCCATGGCATCCGCATCTAGTCACGTTGGGCGTCTACGGCGGGTATTCAGGTAGGTCATCCGCAGTTGATAACCATGCGTCCACACTAGTCGCCCATACGATATTCTGGTCGTTTGTGGAGGGATTCCTAGAGTCCATGCTAAAAAGCGCTACTGGACTGGATGTCCACCCCGGTCATCTGCGATGGGATTCAAATGACCACGACAACCCTTTTTAGCCAACTTGGTCACCAAGGTGTGTACTTCATGACCGTTTGTCATTCCTTTTCGACTTGGGTTCCTGGATTAGTGTAGGACCCATTCATTTTTTCCTCGTGTTTGATAGGAGGTTTCTTGATGTTGGTCTGTTTATAGGTTCTAAGAACTACACAGACTTTGAGCATGTGGTCGAGCTCATTAAGCTGTCTAGTCGGTAGGGTTATTGTTGTTATCAATAAGTTAGGGATTTCATATTATATTGCATTGCATTATGATTTTTAAAACTTATATTTTGTGAGTTATCACATATGAAAATTTGATGGAACTGTTCAACAGCAAATTTGTTTTTTTACTCTGCGTATGCACGATTTACACGTTTAGTTTAAGTGTGCATAGTATTTCATTATGTTATTTTCTTGTTCACTGAGGGATAAATCCTTCTGATATTTTAGGCAGTCTTGGTGTCAAAACAACATAAGGTTATCCCAGTATGCCTTCTACTGCATGAAAGTGTTTTGTTCATACAATGCGAAAAATAGATAATAGGACAATGATGAGTCCTTAGATTTCAAATTCTTAAAGTAAATGGGTAATAGGGCGTTGTTAACGCGATCCTTCAGTTTCGAATTCCTAAACCCGCTTAAGGTATTTAGTCATTTTATCTCATTATATGTGATGTTGTTGGTTCTTTGGGTCATTGTCATATTTCTTTTTTACTCATGTAATTGGTTGGATCTATGGATCGCCGTCATTCTTATGCGCCTTGTGGGCAAAGTGTGTCAGTAGTCTTTGAGTGACCTTTCATTTTCACTGGGTTTGTTTGCTACGGAAGACGGTGGATGGTATTTTATTATTGTTGTCTACGTATACAGAAAGGTTTTATAACTACGCCACCGGTGGCTCGGGGAGCCAAGTTTTTCTTAAAATATTAAAAAAGATTTCAGATGAAAAGAAAATCATGTAGGGAAGTTTTCATGAGTGACTCACGAATTTTTAAAATCAAATAAGTAAACCAGTTTTTTTATGTATTGCATATAATATAGGATTTATTTATTGAGTTTGTCACTCACCACAAATACTCCCCCTCTTCCTAGGTATAAAATGTAGGAATCCGTTGTAGCCAATCATGACAATGTCTAGTTCGTATTTCCTCTTTTCGGGTGCTTCATCTTCCTTTTCTCTCGAGAAGGGATTTTCAATTATTTCCGTTCATTTATAGGTACGTAAATTTTATTGGGTGTTAGGTATTTTATTTCTGCATAGTTTTCATTGGATTTAATTGTATGTTGCACTATATAATTTTCTTTTTGTGATCGCTACATAGACTATGACCCATCCTATGTTTAAGTCTTCTGCTATAAGTCAAGCTTGAGCTGAATGATCAGGTCTTCTCTGAGAATCAGATAGTCTGACCCGACATTTCTTGTAGGCCCACCTCTAAGTCATGATAACGTTTGTTTTAATTTATTTATAGTGATTTTACCTCTTTATTCTTGGATGATTTTTATTACACTTCGAAAACTACCATACAAAACATTCATATATTTTCTAATGAAATACTCTACGAATTCCAAGTAAATAAACTTTTTTTTTTTCACTTGAAACAGTCATCCTCTCAACATTTTCAATTTTAAATCTTCTTCGCTCCAAGGAAGTGATTCAATTAACTTTCTTTTTAGTTTAAAGCCAAACACTTCCATTACACATGTAATAAAGAAATTGAAATTATACTTTATTGTCAAATATTGACGGTGTATATATAGTATTGGGAAATTAACAAAAGAACCAATAAACTATAGGATCAATGACAAGTTAACCACTGAATAATTTTTACTAATAAATAAAATACTTAACTATGAAAAAATGAAATAAGTAAATATCATTGTTACATGTTTCGTTAAAAAATATTATTGTTCTGCTGCGGAACATTATCTTTCCGTGACAAAACTTTGTCTTTCCACTAAATAGATTTAAAAGATTATGTTCCGCTGCGAAAAGACAACATTCTCCCTGCAAAAAGATTACTTTCTGCTATGAAAAATGAAACATTGATGATGAACACTAGACGACGATAATGGACCAAGAAGAAGAAAAATAAGACGGTGATGAGAACTGGACGAATGAAATCGAGAGGAGAGGTGAGCCACGAGAATATGTTCAAAAAATTGAAAACGTGGGAATTGTTTTCGACGACGAGAAGACAATGTCGGAGCTTTCGAGCGTTGCCTTCACGATAAGATTACATCAATTATTGCGATTTTAGCATAAAACTAAAATAGAATTATTGTGATTTTCAACATCGGTTTTGCGGTAATGTTTCTTTCAACAGATTAATGGTGATGTTTACGTCGTTTATTTTAAAAAATTGAGTATTTATTTATTAACAAAAATTGTTTAGTTGTTGATTTGTCATTGACCTCATATTTAAGTGGTTATTTTGTTAATTTTCTTATAGTGTACACACCAATATTAGGGGTGGAATCGGTATGCTTCGCTTCGCTTTGGTTTTATAGTGAATTGGAATCGAGCCAACTTGGTTAAGTTTTGAAAATAAAAAACCAAAACCGAACCGAATCCACTATAAAACCGATCAAAAATCAAACCTCGATTTTTAGTTTTGTTCGATTAGGTTTTTGGTTTTTTCAGTTCGATTTTTGAAAAAATCAAAAAATTTGGATTTCCTTCGCTTTTGCTCAACAGATTTCAACTCAGAGAAATTCAACTCATATTTCAACATAAAACAAGGCAGAAATTCTAGTTTTTTTAGGAATTTTTCTTTCATCTGATTCACTTTTCTATTAAAATATAAAAAATTGACGAGAAAATTTTAGGAACGCGAAGAAAAGAGTATTTAGTAGAGTTAGAGCAACTACACACTTCCCAAAAATTTCAGCAAAATGAGGTCTACTCTTTTTCAGCCAATAAAAAAAATTGAAACATTCTACTATTCTAAATCTCCAACTTACAGCGAAACATTAAGAAAAATACCTTCTGTCCCTGATATTTACATATAAGAATGGAACATTAAGATGAAAAGATTAAGAAAAAAATATATGATATTTGAGAAAAATAGTGGAGGTCTAAAATGAAGATCTTGCCTCTGTGAACAAAAAAAATGTCACCTCTCAGTTCTCGTCTGAGTAACGAAGCTCTTGCTTGAGTTAGTGCTCTCTTAAGTCAGCTCTCTGCCTCTCTTCGTTGGCTCTCAGTTTGTAGGTGTTGAGACTCAAGAAAAAGAAAAAAGGTTGAACTCTGGAAAATAAAAAGGAAATGTGGTGACTTGTGAGAGAGCACGTAGATGGAATTAAGTTAAATGAGTTAGTTTAATCAATTTTTTTTTTTGTTAAAACGATTTTGGTTATACATAATATAGCTTGGTTTTAAATTTAATTTTTTTTCTTTTTTAAAATCAAATTGACTGAGTAAAATAAATTATTGGGTTCATTTCCACCCCTGGCCCTAACCAATATCTTAAGTCAACACGTATTTGTATCACACCTCAACCCAATAATAACTAAACAAACTAATAAAAGAAACAGAAATAGGAAATAAAATTAAAATAAGAGCCAACGATACAATCGTGGAAGACGATAGAGGAGAGAAATTTCCAAAGATCTGGACCTCTTGATTCCCTCCCTCGCCTTGCTGCCGGTGTAGAGGAAAGCGAGGGAGAGAGAAAGAGAAAGATGCTGGAAAACCCTACCACACCAACTGGAAGTGCGTGCAGTCACAGAATCAGTCATCATGCGCTATACTCCTCCCAATCAAAGGTTTTTCTTTTCCTTCATTGATTTTATTTTTTTCTATTTTCCTAATGGAAAATGTGTCAATGATCGGATATACTCCTTCCCTTCCTTTATTCAATTACAGGAATCGTTCTCTCAACAGGCGCAAATCATCAGGTCATCCAATCCATTCCATTTTTAATTCTATTAACGATTTTTCTCTTGTTTTTTGTCTTGCGTGTTTATTGTTGTTTATTTATTTGTTTTTAGTTCGATAGTTTTGTGTAATGTATTAACGGCAAAGCACAAAAATTTTGTTTGGTATTAATATGTATAAGAAATAATCGATGTTAATAGTTTCAATTTATTAAAATCAGTTCAATTCACTGACATAATCAAGCTCTGGCTGGGCGTTTGGTGGATATAGCACCTTTGTATTTCTGGAGGGTGCTGATTCATCTAATTTTAGTTTTGTGACATTTTATAAGTATATCGAAAGAGATTAGATGGTTTGGATGGACATCTCTTCTTGTTTGGTCTACAATGCTCTAACGCCTACAATTGGCACTTCATTGGAGATACTGTTTGAAGATAAGTGAGATTGAAGAATTAAAAGGTGAAATTATACCTAGTTATTGTATGAAGTCCTGGAATTTTGAACCCTATTGAAATCATATCCCACTGTTAGACTTTTTAGTGGGGCAGCTAAGTTGTGAACACAGGTTTGATGAAAATATTTTGTTCACGCCTAAACATCAAGTACGAGGAGTTAATGTTGTCAGCTGCGATTATGTGGGTAAACCATAGGACAAGGAGGCTTTGGTGTTTTGTTACAACCGAAAAAAGAAACTTGAAGAAGATAACTAGTGCTTCCTATTTGACAGCCCTGCAAAGAATTCCATGGCTAAAAACAACGGTTGGCTGTTCCATGTAGACAAAGTGGAATGTCTAGTTGGTGGTACGTGAAGAAACAGATTTTAAAGATTTTCTCGAGGTGAAAATCTTTTTTTTTATTTAGTTGAACTTGGTAATCCCAATGAATGAGGTATCACCATGTGTTAAGAAACTAATAATCTGATTTGTGTATCCCCAGTTCCTTGTTTCGGCATAGATGGGCTGTGTCTGATTACATAAAATTTATGTATTGAACTCTCGAGATGTAAGTCAGCAAATTCATAGAGCAACTTATTTTGGTGGAATGAGCAAGGCCTGTTTTCTTTGGAGTCGTTCTTTATTACCTAGTGCTATCTTAGGAAACCTAGTGCTGGTATGCAATCCAAGAAATACATTTTATCGAATGTTAGTTGTTTTTCTAAAGCATAGTTTTAATTGCAATCTGCTGTTTGTAATATAGTTCTACCGCACCCTCATCCAACATAATTTCTGACTTACCTATTATTTTTAAAACAAAAAGATTCTGACAAATAATGCACATATGAGTGAAAAAAGTGCCTAAAGTTGCATGTTTGACATCTGTGGTATTTTTTTTTCATTGTTTGCACATGTTTTGTAGCTTTTTATAATCCATTTATTCTGAGTTTCTGAATCATTCAGTTTGTAATGAGAACTGATCATATATTTTTTTACTGAAAAAATTGTATATAACTCATTATGACATTGAGCTCGTAGAAGTAGAATTAAGGGAACTAGGATTTTTTTTTTTTTTTGCAAAAAAATAAGAATTAACTTGCGCTTAGTTTTATCTGTTGTGGTTTAGACATGATTAAATTCGGTGCAATTTTTTGAGTGAGATGATTATGAAGGCTGTATGTGCTCGCCATGTGTTGTGGCAGAAGTTGCTGTATCTATCAGGGCAGGGAAACTTCTCTTAAAGTTTGCATTTGTATTTTTAGTACTATATTTTAAATGTTGTGCTTCTTTCAACTTGTTTCTGCGAAAAAAGGTAGTCTATGTTTTTATAGATTGCCAAAGATTTCAGGAAAGTCATCTATTATATGTTATGTCATCCAACAAGATCATACCTATGCTCTTATATATGAAATGATGTTATTATAGAGGAATACATAAACTGCATGTGATTGCTAGAGGTTGTTGAGAATTTTTTGTACTCTTCAATTGACTGCATTGGTTATGATGCTATTATCACAGAGCGTGACCGAACCAACCAGCAATGTGGGAATGGCACAGACAAAACTGCATCAAGAAATGTTTCTCTTGCAGATTATGGAAATGGTGTTGGTCGAAGCAACATGATCACTGTGCGTGAAAACACACATCCAGCTTTAGTAGCTATACAGGGGTGTTGTAGCAGTGAAGCTTTTCAGCTATTGTCCGAACGTATGTTTCCTATATAACTTTATTGTTCATTGAAGAAGTTCTCAACATACCTTGGTACTAAAATCCTTTCTTCTCTATTTTATAAAGAAAGAAATATTTATTTTATTTTTGTATCTGCATTGTGGACCTACCTTTAATTTGAGTTGCCGCTTTTTGTGAAATGAGGATGTTTGATTTTACTGGGTGTTTGAGTGAATCTTCAAATTTAAGGTATGGATGGATGAACATTGAGCTTGTCTCTTCTGCATCTTGCCTCGTTTTCCTTTTTCCCCCATTTTTGTACTTCTCTTGAATGCTTTTTTTCCTTTAGTATTTCCACTTCTTTATTTGTCATTTCAGTGGTTGTACCTGCGTAAGACTTCATTTTAGTTTAAACCACACGCCATTCTAAAACCTTGCTATTAAAGGGAAACGCATTGTATGGATCTTATTAGAAGTTACTGCCCTCTATAAGGAGCCCTTTATTGTATTTTCATATCACTTATGTAAATGCCAAATACATAATAATTATTCTCTATAAATTAATCTTTTCTACTTCTAGCTGGTTATGTTATTCTGTTCCCAAAAATGTGTACTATTTGTTGTTGACGTGTATTGTTTCGAATCCTCAATTTATTTCTATGCTAGTCTAAATCAAAATGTTCCATACCTCAAAAATTATTCGTTGATTTTAAACCATCAAAGGAGTATAGGCAGTCTTCTCACTTAAATACATAAGTTACTCTTTTAAATATGTATGCCTTTTAAAAACCTGTTCCTCGTCTTTCATGTCCAATATGTAGGTTGGTCGGCTGCAATGCATCACTTCAAGGACCCATCAATAGATTTATCTGGTGAGAATAAGACAAGAGGCTTTAAATTAATTGATTTTATTTTGTTATTGATTTTTTTCTATACGGGACTCCATGGCAATGTCAAAGTTGAAATAAAATGGCTCTAATTTCAATAAAATGCCAATGTCAAAGTTGAATAAGACAAGTTTTCAATAAATCATTTATTTCGTAGTTATAAATCTTTGATGTTAACAGAATTTGGTGGCTTCAAATTGAGTGATCTTATTTTGTTGTTGATTTGTTTATGATAGAGTGTCTAATAAATAGTAGTTATAATTAGTAATTGTTGGGTAGTTAATGAGTGTTAGGTGGTTACAGGAATCATTGGGTAGTTAATAAGTTAAAGCAGTAGTTAAAAAGAGAGGAAAATGGAAGGGGGGGTTGATTTGTGACAATCCTACAGCGGCTTGGGAGTGGATGTATGCTTGGCTTATAAGTGGGGTGCTCATTCATGCCTAGTGAACACATTTTGGGCGGAGAGTTATGGGAGCCTTGACCCAAGAACAAAGCCCTGAGCGTTATGAGGTCAAAAGCGAACAATATTCTCTAGGGTGTATGGTTACCCCACTTATAATGATAGTATCAAAGCAGGCCCAAGTGCGTTGTGGCCAACAAGGGTATCAGGACCCTGTTGAGGGCGACCATATCATCACACATAGGCTTGGGGATAGTTTTGTGCTTGGCTTATAAGTGGGGTGCTCGTCCATGCCTAGTAGATGTGTTTTGGGCTGAGGGTTATGGAGCTCTTGGCCTGAGAACAAAGCCGTAAGGGTTATGATGCCCAAAGTGGACAATATTCGCTAGGGTGTATGCTTACTCCACTCATAACAATTTCTTTATGGGATTCCATGGCAATATCAAATTTGAAATAAAATGCCTCTGCACATAGAAAGTTAGATTATTTTCCTTCGTTTTTCTGTTTGGTACATGTTTGCTTCAACTCAAGTTGGACTTAAAAAAGGGGGACATAGAGGAGTTTTTATTTTTGTAGAATCGCAAGTGTATATAGAAAATGTTGTTGACACCTGCAAGGTCTCGTATTTTGGCTGGTTACATTTAGTACAAGCAAGAATGTGACCGTGTAATTAGCCTTTACCCATCTATCATTATATATATAGAAATCTGATAGACCCCCTTGTGGCTGACTTATGCAAGGACAAATCTGATAAACCCCCTTGGTGTAAGGGAGCTGTTTTTTGGAAAATGGTTAGCAGGTTTGCAAAATGTTTTAAATAAGGAAAGGAGGAGAAAAATGGATTGAGGGAAGAACTAAGAAGGTTTTCTTGAGAGAGGACAG
This sequence comes from Begonia loranthoides, assembly GCA_022433065.1. Lineage (NCBI taxonomy): Eukaryota > Viridiplantae > Streptophyta > Magnoliopsida > Cucurbitales > Begoniaceae > Begonia > Begonia loranthoides. The sequence goes on from CM039473.1 coordinate 5,979,716, forward strand.
AGTCTCTCCAATGCCTGATGCCTCTGTATTTCTGCATTCATTTATCTTCATCAATTAAATTTGTGAATATCTTGCTGTTATAATTACTATTGTTTTACTGCTGTTTGGGTACTATCAAAATCAAGCCAAATCAATCTTATTAATGTGTATTGGAAAGAGTGCACACCTAAAATTATTATGCTGATGTTGGTTGGTCACTCATGTCAGAGAGACCAGTTTTGTACGCCGGAAGTGTTGCATCAGCCTGGGAGCACTCAAGGCTTCCTCATCAGGTAAAAAACGAAATTTGTTTTCACATTTCTCTATCGCTATCTCTCATGATATCATTTTGGATTGTCTCTTCTTCAGCAAACGGTTGCAGCAACTAAAACTGGGTCTTCCGATTTGCAAATGGACTTCTTGAGCAAACTTCAACGTGCAACGCAGAGCAGTGGTGCAAGTTTTGATGCCTAAAATCTCCACAGCTTTGCATGAAGTTCAGGCATGAATATGGATTTGAATTTGCATTTGTACATTATTAGGGTTGTATACTAAACAAACGTCTGTTATAATTGAAACACACGTCAATGAGCTCTGACGTCTGTATTATTGATTTTCCCAATTTCCCAAGTTCTAACATTTTTATGTTGTAGCTGGAAACAATTAGACTTGCCAGATAAGGTTTGATTCTTGAAGAAATTCACACCCCCAAGATAATGCTTAAACTGAGTAGAGCATCTAGCAAATGATGAAAATAGAGAACAGAACAGAAGGTTGCCATAGCAAAAGAATGGGAAATGCTCAACCTCAATGCATCCATCCACATTAACAAAGTAGAAAAAGGAAAAGTGTAATGGAAAGGGAAGTTTGTAGAATAGAGATGGTCATTCTTTCCAGACTGGAATGAGTCCTTGGGCAGCCAAACGCTTCTCCACCCAAAACACAATATGCCTTGCTGTAATCTTCTTCTCGTCTCCTAGAAATGGCTCTATTGTGCTTGCTCTCGAGCCATAGCAGGACAGGGAAAACCCCTTTGGACCTAATCAAAATCATTCACTCCCTCCCCCCAATTAAATTAGAGCCTCTAATTCCACACTAATTAATCGTTGACTCGTACTAGTGTTATATTGAATGCGTGGTGTGGTGACAGAGATAATGGGAGTGAAGCACAATACCTGTTAGAGAACCGCCGGGGAAGAATGCCCAAAATGAATATGGATTTCCCATCTTTAAGAAGGAGCCTTCCAGCTGCCATTTAAATAAAAAACACGAACTCAATTAATCAAAATTCTGCAGGAGTGAAGGCTACTGGAGTACCCACCCTGTTGTCCTTGAAGTAGAGCTCAACATCGGAGATATCATTTTGGGCTCCAAGTATGGATTTCAGTGAAGGAATAACATCCTCCTCCATTAACTCCCGGAGTGGTTTCACGGCCGCCTTCGCCTGCGGTTTCGGCTTTGCCGGAGCTTCTCCTTCTTCACCCTTCTTTATGTCTTTCGTTTCTGCCTTCGCCTGTGGTTTCGGCTTCCCCGGAGCTTCTCCTTCTTCACCCTTCTTTATGTCTTTCGTTTCTGCTCAGTTTATGTTACCATTAACATATGCATGAAATTAAAACCAGTCTATTGGTAAGGAATATAATGAACCTTTGCTAGTGGAAGGAGTAGACTCTTGAACAGCAGAGCAGGATATTATTCTGCGTTGACGTCCTGCTTTATTTATCTTCTGCAGTTGAAGCCATTGTTGCTAAGATACTTAGATTATGGAAGACAAAGGCGCCGAAATGAAGAACAAAAAGGAGATATTACCAGAACAAGAATGGGGGAAGAAGAGATGGGTTTTGAATTTCGAGAGAAATATGGAGAAGAAACACCAACTGCTCCTGTGGATGCTGCTGCTCCTCTCAGAAACATCGTCATTTCCATTCTTTTTTATCAGAAAAGTTGAAGGTTTCGAGGATTTCTCTATTAATCTTGGCACTCCCTGATTTCCCTCATCTTCATCACAGTTCTTTAACTATGTCTGAGAGAGAGAAGAAGAAGAAGAAAAGCTAATTAGTCATCAATGGCGGATGTAAAAAAAGCAAAGATCCAATCAATCCAGACCACATGGTGTTCAGAAAGAATTGGTGCCACTGGTTTTTTATTCCCTGACTGCTCGTAGTCGCGGGCAGGAGGTAAGGCTTTCCATCAGAATTGAGGCTAAGAGTGAGCTGACGTGGACTCTTGACTCTTCCGTCTCCCCCCTTAAAAGTTTTATTTATTTTGTTAATACTGCATTTCCTTCTATTTATTTATTTATTTATAGTTATTTACCACTACCTGGTAGTGGTAGCTGCTTAATCAAGAGATTAATTTTAAAAAATATTAGAATAATTTAAAAAAATAATCTAATATTTAGATATGGCAAACCGGGCTGGATCGCCAGTCCGCCGCTTCAGCCCATATTGTAAGAGCTCGGCTCAGCCCATTGTAATAATCGAAAAAACTGGATTCGAGCTCAAAAAATGAGTCAAATTGAGCCTGACAATTTAGCCTCGCAAGCCCGCCGATTGCCCACTCCACACTACACAATACACAAATCAACCCTGCTCTACACAGCTGTACACAAAAACTCCAATATGCCTAAAATGCTCACCACCACATTATCACATCCCCACTCTCAAGCACTAAATGAATAGATGTATTATTATTCCCACTACATATACTACTAGACCTGCACTATCCAACAAACAAATACTCAAAATACGTATTCACACTAAATAAAATTGAATATTCCACTAACATACATTACGATGAACATAAGGACTCTCAGTATTAGAGATTTACAAATATTACATTCATATGACAAATGGATAATTTCACTATCTCGATATAATTATGCACACTATCCACTATTATTTCACTACGGAAACTAATATGGACTTAACCACTATTATCCTTATCACAGTATCAATCTCAATAATCATAATCTACATATTAGAAATATGACTACAGAAATTACTAACTTACCAGGGATTCTTTTTAGAGAACAACTAGTTATCCTACCCAAAAGCTTACCTATTGAAACTAATTATGCCATTGAAATTACATGCTCGCACTTAGATACATCAGAAAATTCCAAAATAAAAGCTTTATTAAATAATGTTATAAAAATTTTATCTTATCTCATAATTCATCGCAATTCTAAAGATTTATAAGATATACACAACAATGTAATTCATACAAATGAATCTCTAACTGACTATTATTATAAACTTAAATTAAAAATAAAAGACACCAAGGATACAATCCTAGAAAATCAAAATAGATTAATAAAAATATAACAAAATATTACAGAAGTAAAAGAAAAAATCAATGACACTCAAATAATAATAGCTGACTTAGAACATTATTTAAGAGATACCTTAGGATGAATAATAGTCTAAGTGAAATAATAAAAAATATAAAAGTAAAAATATTTGACCATATAAGTGAAATAAAACAACAAAATGCTGAAATCCAAAAAATACTAAAGGAGTTAAATAATTATAAAGGAATTTATAAATAATTAACAGAAACAAAAAATATTATATTTCAATTAATTAATAAATTTCTAAAACATCCTGAAAAACAAAATCAACAAATAAATCTTAGGAAAGATATTATCGAGATTATTGAAAGTATACAACAAATAATAATTAGACAAAGAAAAGAAGAGATGTATAACTATAGAAGATCTAGAAGAAATTAATCTAGATAGAAGACTAAGACGAAAACTAACAATTCAATCACCTCCTACGATATAATGAAAAACCTAGAATAACAAATAGCAAAACTAACCAGTCTATTCGAAGAATTAGACATTCCTAAGAAGACACACAAAAGGACCATCTATTAATGAATAGAGAAGCAGAAACAAAAACTCATGAAATTGTTTATGACTACTCTTCAGATGAAAATCCATATACAAATCCATATAATTCTAATTATGTAAAACAAGATGTAGCAGAATCTAGTCGCCACAACCAACATAGAAAACGAACATATAATGATATGCAAGACGATGAATTCAAAAACTACATGAATAGACAAAGATAGAATTATACACATAAATGGACCAAAATACCAAATCAATATATCCCAAAAATAAAAAATTTTCAAGGAACTAATATCTTAAACTTAGACTGTGTAGAAAACGAATATAAGGTATTACAAGATTGGACAAATAGAATTAATATAATCATACAACTAAATCAAGAGATAAAAGACTTAACCCAAACCTATTTATTTAATTATATAACTCACCAAACAACGAGAGTAATATATAATTATACTCTTAATTCAAAAGATTATTTCTCATCAAACTAACTATGCTCATATTATCTTCCAAACTTATTATGAAAGATATGATTACATTCTTATGATTTCAGGTATTAAACAAAATCATAAATCGTAAATATTACCATAAAGGTTTAGGATTCAAAATACAAAAGATTATCGAAAAAGTTCCATATTAAATATCTTCAAATCCGACACTAACAATTTTGCAGATACACTCACCAGAGAATGGAAGTAATACAAGACTTCTATATAGGTATTCATATATATTTGTGTTATCATGATACTTATCAGATGATGAAACAGAATATCTATCAAAATTACTCATCAATACTCTTATCAGAGTGATAGTGATGTATTTCATTATGCACTCACAAAATTCCTAATTATTACTCTTAAACAGAGCCTTTGCTTAATGAACTTCAGTTCAAATTACCTAAATAGAGTCTTTGCACAATGAACTTCGGTTCACCATACTTAAACAGAGCCTTTGCTCACAAGAACTTCTGTTCAAAAATACCTAAGTAGAGTCTTTGCTCAACGAACTCCGGTTCAAAACTTCTTATCAGAACTTCGATTCAAATCAATTATTAGAGCTTTTGCTCACAAAGGACCTATCAAGATGCCGATACAAGTGAAGACAAAACATGAAAAGAAACATCATCAATACCCACACACCTATTTAAAGAGACCAACAAAAGAAGAATGATACATTCATTGGATCATCAGAATTCTCTTATTACAAAGACTCTCAAATAGAAGAATCAGCCACTATGAAGATCCATATTCCATCCTTACAAATATTATGGAATGAGTAATATATCAGTGAAGAATACATATTAAGATTACTATCAGATCCTAACGATCTCATGGACTACTCTCAAGCATCAAGTCAACAACAACAACAACAGAACTTCTGTGAATATCTGCTTATCAAAAGGAATTATGATGAAGTTTATCAATATCTCGGTCCTAGTCGTTATCTCCTACCAAAGACCATAAATCAAGTCCTACAAATTCGTATATCAGCATTCCATACATGCGAAATTAATCCACTTATTCATATCAACCAAAGTCTATATATTGATTGTCTTATCTCCCTAGCCATCAGACAGAACAAATGGGCTAGCAAAAGGAGTAATCAATGTCCAAAACTTCATCATTAACAGATCATCATATGAAGCCGGTGTTAAATATAATGAATATTTAATATCTATCCAAAATTTCCAACGAAGACAAAGAAAGAAGGAAGAAAAAAAAAAGAAAGAAAGATACATATTAAATGATTATAGTCATCTAGAAGTCTATGATCTCTTTGAAGAATATTAGACACAAGACGACAAGACCTCTGACAAAGCAAAATACTAATGACACACTACCAAAAGACGAAGCATCTTCATACCAGCCTTATCAACATGGCGTAGAAAAAAGCTTAATTATTGTACATAGATTCCCACTGTCGGGAATCGTTTCTTTTTACTTTTCTTTATGTCTTTTCTTTTTTTTTTTATGTAAAGTAAAATAGCGTGTCAGGGAATATATTCCATACTTTAGCTTTTCTTTATATCAATGCAAAGTAAAGTGTGTCGAGGAATATATTCCTCTAGGATTTGTAAGGAGACTGGCTCTCTCCTATTATAAATAAGAGCGTTCTCAGTTGAGAATACTCAGAGTTGAATCTACAGAGCAGTTGGTGTAAGTCTTGATTGCATTCCTCTCCGATCATGCTTAAAGCATAGTTGATAAATCCTTGAGGTAATACTCTAGAGGGATCAAACCCCTATCATCTTATTAAATTATTAAATCATCAGCTTATCGACATCAGCAGAACCCATCAGGTGTATTATTTATGTCCGATTATTTGCCTTCTACTCCTACTATTACTAATAATATGATTGAATCCTATGAAGAAGAAGAAAATTTAGGATATATGTGTCATAATATTATTGATATAAAAAAACTTAGAAAGAGTGAATTAACATTAACTGAAAAATATAATTTTGATATTTCTTTATTTGAAATAGTTAAACACAAATTATCACGAAAAAACATAATTAAATGTAGAATCATTATATGAGAAGAAGCAATTCCTATAGAACAAACAAAAAGAAATATTATAATTCTCATTATTAATAAAATACAAATATATGAAAGAATAAACAAAATAAAATAATCAGAACGTAGGAAGATCTTATATATTCATTGTAGTACTATACAAATTTTATTTAAAAGTACTTTTATGAAATGAATTCATACTCCACTTGAATTAGAAATACGAGATGATAGAATAATAGATAATAACGAATGCATCATAGTACGAGGAATAGGTAATCTATCACAAGGAAAAATTAAATTTAATATCAATATCCAACTAGGATTAAGTTTAAAAGATCAGGATTTAAGTAGATCCATAACACTACGATATGAGTTGAAAAGGAAAAATTTTATAAAAACTAAAAACCATCCTTTTACCGTAACTTATAATATTAATTATACTTTGACTAATAGTCATCATAGCTTAGCATTTAAACAAGATGAAAAAATATCTATAGACAAGTTATTTCAACCCTTATTAAAACTAGAAACTCCTTCAAAACTATTTCTACACAACACTGAACAAAAATACATAACAGATGATAGACAACATCTAAGAAGTAAATCTTTCTCAAGAACTACAAGTAATTTTATACCTTACGAATTTCCTAAATACTCTTTAGTTACAGCACCACTACGTATCACTGAAACCAACTACCTTAGTCACACGATCACCTGAAAAAGACAAAGAAGAATTATCATTACAATCACTAAAAACAACTATTCGGTCATTTAGTACTCGAATAGATTAAAAGAAATTCACTTACAAGAAGTAGAAAATCCGCCTCAAACAAAATGGGAAACTTTAAAAAATTAATAAGAAATTATGGTACAATACATTATTCCGCTTAGAAATTTGGTATCAGAGCTAAATCATGCTTAAAATACTTAGAATCCCGCTTAGTTAAATTTTGGTATCAGAGTTACATCATGCTTAAAATACTTAGAATTCCACTTAGTTAAAATTTGGTATTAAGGTCGCGAGCTAGCTCGCGAGCCTGGCGGGCTGGGTTGGCAGGCCAGCCCGCCAACCCACGACAAGCCAGCCTGCCAACCCAAGACACGAATTGCCCAGCAAGGTGAGCAAGAAGAGGACAGCCTAATTTGAAGGCCCTCTCCCACCTAACCCTAATAATATAATTTATTATTCATTTTATAAATTCTCATCTTTCCACCGTTTTTTTATTAATATTTTTTTTTCACTCAAAAAATCATCCACTCTATTCCATTTATAACTTCTCTTTCAAGACATTTTTTGCTTATTTGTCGATGCGGTATACTATATTTCCACTTATCTCCTGTTTTTTATTTATTTTTTATTTTTCTTTTTATTTTCATTTTTTACTTATTATTCTTTATTTTTTTTGGCTCCTTACAATTCGATCTCTCTTCTCTCTTCCTTTCTTCTCTTCTTTACTATCCAAATTAAAATATACTTTAATTTAATTTAATAAATAATTATTATAATATTTCAAAATATATATTAATTATATATTTATATAATGTCATCTATATTTATGCGTAGTGTGTTCTTATTATTTTAATTTTTAAATATAACGTAGTGAAATTATTTTATTTGAACAAAAATAAAGTGAAAATACTTATGATACGTGAAAATACTTAATACTCCTCATTTTTCTCTTGAAACGATGACGTTCTCTTTACTTATTTCTTTTCGCAAAGCCACTATTCATTTCAGATATCCACTTCATAAATCATCAGCTCTCCATGTTTCAGCTATTTTGATCAAGAAACCATCCTCCTTTCAGCTAGTTCTAAACTTCATGTAGTTGTGTCGTTAGGCTCGACTCGTTAAGCTCGACAGACTCGATGATCCAAATTTTTCCAAGCTCGACTCATTTTTCATATCTACTTTTTATTTATAAGTTCCTTTGTTTTCGGTTGATCCAATCTTTTCGATTGACCTCATCTAACAAAATGAAAACTAGTCGTTACACATTTCTATACATCTCGAATTTTTTAAGTCCCATAAGGATATCTACTCACTACATGGACTTAGACAAATTCGTTAGACAACAATAATACTCTCATTAAGGATATTTTCAATATAATCGATAATGTTTGCGTAATATAAATTCAACAAATAAACAACTTATTAAATCCATTAATACTAATTATCATCAAAATATAAATATGCCTAACACACTTAGACTAACGCTAACATTTATTACTTATTACGTGTCATTTTTATATTAATTAAATAATTTTATTATAATATTTATACAACTAACTATCGGCTAATTCTATCATATTATAACATTACAATAATAAATATTTATTATAGTTTTAATAATTAAAATTAAATCAAACCTTTACATAATTTTCAGCTTGTCTTATTAATTGAAATTAATATTATTCATTTTACTTCAATAATAAAAAAAAATGCAATCTTTATAATTCTACATATATTGATCAATTTACTGATTTTTTTTTTTAAGTATTACGAAATTAGCATCATTATATGGCTTAAATCAATCAATGTAAAATTTATGGAAGAATAACTATAATATAATTTACCTCTCACCACAAAAGACTAGGGATTAGATTGTGTTTAAGGGTAAACCTGAACCAGACTGACCTTTTTGACATCCTACAACCACAAGCTTTCATTTGATAATCAGCAGTTCAAAGGCAACAACACTCTCCGAACCCAGCAAGCCTTTGGTCTTCGTCTGTTCAAGTTGATTCGTGTCTTCTTCTCTTGGGCCGGCCATGACAAGACGCCGTCGTCTTGTTCAGCTTAAATTTCTCAACCAATCTGAATGCCTGCATCAGGATCACGAACTGAGAAAAATATGATAATTGTCCCCACATGACGAGTAATAATATATACGTATCAACAAGTGAAGAGCTGAGGTCTAAATTAGAGTTGAAAGTACATAAATGAGAGTGTGATCTTAGATTTAAACAAATATATCAACCATAATTGTAGCAAGATAAAGAAGAAGTTAGAACAATTAGTAATACTTCCCTAGAAATAACGAGGAAAATAATAAAAGAACAAGAACAGAAGGTTTTATTTAACAAAACAAGGCACGAGTACATTCATACAGATGAATCCAATGATGTTTGACCTTTCATGCTTGCATATAATGATTTACAATTAAACTTCATAAAGAAAGAGAAACCTCTTTTCAAAAACTCCTTCATCAGAGCCAAAAACAAGAATGAAGCACTTGGATGTTAATTTAACCAGTGAAAGACGTGATGATTTATTTACTGTGTCACTTCTGAAACATCACCTCAGAAAAAAAAAATGCCAAAATATGTCGCAATTTCATGGTCTTACCTTACTTACACCAGATGTTAATCCCAGACTTGAAATGACTTTGCTGTCCACAAATTTCCTCAGGATAGGCTCTTGGTTTTGCATTTCTAAAAACTGATCGATTCCACCTACAAGTAAACAGGGAGCCATTGAATTTATTGTACTGATGAAAGAAAGTTATCCTACCTGCGTCTAAAATAAGTTATGCACATTCAAGACTTTGCTGATTGTGAGTGGTAACATTTTATACTGTTGACATGAAAACAAAAAGCATTTTGCAAGAAATCAATCATACTACAGAAAATTGAATATTAGTGGTCACCAAAAACAAGTCTTGAAGATCATTGCGTCAATTGTAAGCCATCGTCATATGCACATTGTATAAAACAAAAAGACATCTGTCCTGTTCTCCTAATCAATCATTATGTTCCGAAGTCCAAAATTCAGTCATGACCTTGTATGTTTGTGCTATAGCCTAAATCTTTGGCAATCGACATAAATAAATAGTTTTCAGTTTTTAACATAAAAATACACTTATAATATCATCTAAACATTTGAAGCCTATAAATGTTCAGATACTGAAGTTCTTGAATAGCAAATCTGGGAAATTATGAAATACAGCGAGCGCCAACAATTTGTTCCTTAATAAAGTACTATAGGATGATATGGCTATACCACTTCTAAGAACAAAGATGAAATGCAAAGAATACAAGAATACTGAAGGACTAGAATGTGTGAGAGTCTTGTATAATGATTGCCAGTTACAACTTAACGTTATCAGATTTCTAACACAAAATTTACTATATGTTCACATAAAGAACAAGTCAAGTCAAGTAAAGTCAAACCTCTAAGACGCAAGACCAATAATTCCACAAAAATCTTCAGCCGAATGTGTGTAAAAATGTGAACAAATTCTCCAACATCCTCTCTGGATACTTTGTCATAAGTCTTTCTAGGTTCAAGTGCAAAAGATTTTTTCAAAAAGTTATCAATCGCTTCCCTTCTATTGACTGATTCAACTTCTCCACTCAACAAGACCGACGGAAACTCCCAGAGGCCTGCAAGAAGGCCTTCATCAGGTCTCTTAACTAAAAGAAATACGTTGCTTGATTGAATATCTTCCGATGTTTCCTGATCAACCAATATCTCCACTACACAAACAGCTGAAAAATCATTTCTTTGTTTTATTTTCACTGCCTTTACAGGATAATCTGTAACATGGACAGAACTATCCTGCCTGGAGAGTGAAACCACCCGGCAATGAGCAGAGATAGGACATGAGGAGCAGCTTGGGCTCAACGGAGTGCAAACAGTGGCACCAAGTTCCATAAGAGCCTGATTGAAATCACCAGGTCGTGAAGAATCAACTAGTTCAGCTGCTGCACTCCTAATTTAATCACCCCAAATCAAAGAAAAAACATAAGTGTAACGCCTGGGATAAGCAAAACTCAAAAGAACCACCAAATAAATTTGAAAAATTTATAAAAAGATCATTCAGAAAAACATCACTTTAAGTATTCTCGTCATTTTAGAAAAATAGATGTGTGATACTCATGTCAAAATAAACATGTTATCGTATAACAAATAATACCAAGCAAGTGAATACCACAACATCCTTGATTTTCTTGCAGATACTTTCACATTGCATAGAGGACTAATACAAAAAATCTTGCATTTTCCTCTTAAAGACTTAATGCACCAACAAAAAGACGAGTGAAAAAATTAAATATTAAAGTTGTGTACCCTAGAGTGTGATAGTTTTAAGCTTGAAATTCCAAAATAGAACTGGGGTATTATAGAATTATGTGGCCTCACCAAAACGTTTTGATGGTGCTTGAGTCTTTTGGGTTTGCTGAGATGGCTTTTAGTCGGGCAATTACTCTTATAACATTACCATCAACCACAGGCACCACCTGATATTGTAAATTTTGAGCATTACCTATTCCAAATGTACAAAAAGACATAAAAGAACTCACCTCTTTGAATGCAATGGAAGCAATCGCTCCGGCCGTGTATTCTCCAATTCCTGGAATCTTTCGAAGGGCAGAAACTGTTTTGGGAAACCCGCAAGCCTCTCCAGCAATCATCTTTGCTCCCTATAGAGAATGAAAATCAGAAGGTTCAAATTGGAGCCCGGAATCTTTTGTCCTAAATGATTGATTATTTATTCATTATGTTTCTTCAAGACTAGATCTCACTTTTCCACTTAAAATATGAGCTACAACAAAATTTACAACACTACTCAAAGTAATATAGTCTGTCGCCAGATTGAATATTATAATGGACTAAATATAATGTATAGAGTTTACTTCTGCATCTTTTAATCGTAGACTTCTCATATCACTAATGAGCGAAGATGAGCTCTTCTACTATAAGCATAAATAAACCAATCAAGCAGAAACGAGGCTTAGATGTTAATCCCACAGTTTGTTTTCCTAATTACACTACATCTATTACCAAACATTTCAGTGATTACAACAGAGTGGATCATCAATAGAAGTACTTCTGCAAGGAAATGGATCAATAAGTTTGGAAATATTGTTTAGTACTTGACTCATGCAGAACAAATAAAAAAAAAGCACCACAAAATAGGGGTGTTTATACTATCCATCTTGACAATCTGTGTAAAGAGTACCTCCAAAAGAAAACGTGCTCGTCGGTAGTAGCCAAGACCTGCCCACATTTCATTCACCTCCTGGAAAACGCAAGAAGTACGATAATAAGAGTGAAACAACCCTATCAATCGCTAAAAATGAACAGAAAGTTAACGAAAACCTCAATAGAAGCTAGAGAGAGATGATGAAGGGTGGGCCATCGGTGCATCCAACGGTTGTAGTAGTCAATAACGGTCTGAACCCTAGTTTGCTGAAGCATAACTTCAGAAACCCAAACGCCGTAACCCCTCGTTTCTTCTTCTTGATCATTAAACCTCCTCCACGGTAAATCCCTACGGTTGACGTCATACCAAGCCAAAAGTGACTCCCTAATTCTTTGACGCCTGTCAATGGGGAACATCAAATCTTCCATTTCAACTTCTTCTTTTGCCGCATTGATCGACAGCGGTCTTCGAAGTCGTCCACATCGCCGGGGTGTCGCGACACTGTCCTCCACTTTCCTCATCCTCTTCTTGCTTGGGGCAGGAGATACCATTGGAGCCTGAACCTCCGAATGACAGTGCATTCGCATTGGATCAGAAAATGCTTGATGCTTCTCCCTCCAACCCAACAAACGGCTCAGTTTAATTTATAGTATTTTTTTTTTTAAATCTTAATTTTGAATATAAAAATATTAATAAGATTTAACAATTTTAAAAATTCTTTCATTTCATTGAATTTTCAACTTTCTGATTAAATTTTAAGACATGGAATATGTGATGATGAATAGAATTAATTAGTCTTATCTAGACAAAGAGATGAGCAACTATAGAATTTTTTTTTTTATTAGAACTCTAGATATATTTTGAACATCATCAGCTCAGCTGATTGTGCCCCATATGCATTGCCAAGAACCCTCGCCTTAGGGTACCCGCCCATGGCCCTTACCGAAGCCAAGAACTCTCCCGTCCTAGACGTCCATTCTCATTGAAGAACGTCTCTCTCTTCATCCAATGGCTAACAAAGACGTCCCTCGCCCTTACGATGTCCGAGAGGACACCCCACCTTGTGGATCAGCCTTAGACATCCCTCGTCGTTAAAGGACATCTATTGTTACTATCTTTGACGTCTCCATTCGATGGTCTTTGATGTTAATATGACTGTGACATTTGCCACGATCTTTTTTGAGGGAAAATACGACTACAAGGTTTGCGTCATTCTTTTCTCATAGTTTAAAATTTTAGCTATCCATAAATTTTCTTTAAAGTTTGTCGTGTAACTGATACCAGATTGTATGATTTATTTTGTTAATTTTTCTAAATTTAGTGAGAATTTAAACTTCAGTTACTAAATTAAAATATCTATTAAACTACTATAGAGATTAAAGGCATATTTTATCCTAATAAAAATAAGGGAAAATGACAAATCAAGCATCGTACTTCGTGATTAATGACAAGTCAACCACTAAACTATTTTTATTAACAAATTAACCACTGAATTATAGAAAAAAGTCTCCTCAAATATTGATGTCACGTTTGCCGTTAAACGTATTGATTTCTTTCTGTCACAGAACGAATATGTATTAATTTTGTTTCGCCGTGGATCAAAAGTTTAAAAATAACGTTATAATTTTAACGTTCCACCATGGATTGGGACACGCTCCGCCATAGATTGACTATGATCCATGGCAGATTGACAATGATCCTTCGTGAATCATCATGCGTCATTCTACGTTCCTGTGCCCTACTATATAAGACTCCATTATGCGCTCTGGCGAGTTCACCGCGAACCACGATATCCTTGGCGAATACTCGTACTCTCAGAACTTCGTTCCAAACTGTTTAATCAATACCAATGGATACCCATGCAAAGAAAATGTTGCTCAAGCGAAAGGGTGGTCCGTCTCAGGCTCAGTCGCGGCCACAGCCAAAAATGATAGAGCAAGGTGGAGCACTAGCAGTTTAAGTTGGAGCAGCCACGATTGATGTTGGAGGACTTGTGGTTGCCTTTGTTGCAGAAGTCGAGGTTAAAGCACAACCTCAACCTCAGTCTTGAGAACGACCGACAACAAGTGCACTGATTCGTTTCCAACTCGTTACAGCGACGTTTTAGTCCTGACTCTTCATGACAGCCGATGCAAACGAATGGTATGAAATTGATGCTAAACATTGTTCAATTATTGTTTATAGAAGAGTTGACTTCGAGTCGTTGGCTGAGTTGGAAATTGAAGAATTATTTGAGGGGACTGGCTTAGCCGGTTTGTGCTGATTGGGTGGAAGTTACTATAAGCAGATTGTCAAACTATTTTATGCGAATTTGGAACTGTCCACCTAACCATTAGAGGTCCAGACTTATATGTTTGGACGGGAGTTGAGTTGACTCCCAACAATATTAACGTGCTGCTTGGATGTTCGATGGAGGGATCAAACGATCACTATTACCACATGTCTTGGGAGCCATCTTTCATCAGATGAGGAGAAGGATTGGCAGTGCTTAGATTGTTGCACCATAATCTCGATATTGGAGCGTACAAGAATCCAAAGTCCAATGATTTGAATGTCATAGCCTCAGTGATCTACATCATCATGACGCACACCATTTTTCCTCGGGATGGATATCGAGACCATGTTAGTTGCATGAATCTTTATTTGCTCGAGAAGGTGTTCAACAAGAAAAAGTGGACATCGACTATGTCATTTTGAGTCACATGTATGAGCTACTCAACAACCCGCCCAAGAGTCTACCATTCAATTGACTAATTCAGAGGATTGTTGAGCATTACGAGGTACCAATCTCGGAGGAGGAGTCGAGGATTGAAGAGAAGGCCACGGTAACTTGTCAATGTTTTTTGCAGCCAGGTGAACTGATGAATTATTTCAAGAAGTATGTTGCTGCAAATACTCAGAATAACCTGGAGACGTGCGGAATTATTTCAGGAAAGCTGGTAGCCTTTTTCATTTTGGATCATTAAGTGTTTTAGATTGCCTACTTATAAGATTCTAGCTGTTGCTTTCATTTTCCGGTTTAGGATGAGTACTACGTCACTGAAATCATCTTCCGAAATAAGAAGGAACGACAAACACGGTGAGAATTACGATCTGTTACATTAAGTAGTTCAGAAGATGTTATTTTAGTACTCATCATTGCTGTGTGTTCTTTGTATGCAGTGCGTTGCATTAAATGAAGAAGAATACTTTGGGGTTCAAGACAAAAAATTGCTAATGACATTAGGGTAGATTCATGTAAATAAATATATCACTTTTCTGGTTTTTCGTTCATGTTTCACCAGTTGTAATGTGTGTTTCCTTTGCATTTTAGTCCTACCCAATTCAACTGTGTTTTATGTCGTCCGTTGACCTGCACATTCACTTCCCTTAGCCAGTTGTTGTTGCCTGAAGCAATTGCGATCGTCGTAGCGCCAACGGACAAAGAGTGGTATATCTTTTCCCTTGTATAGATTCATATTACTTTCCACTTATGTGCTGATTTTTTTCTTTGCATTTCAGCATGCACAACTTCTTTCGGTGTACGAGTGAGGGGTTAAGGGTGCTCAAATATTGCAAGAAAACTGACTTCCACCATCCCGATGATGTACCCATGGAGGGTCCTGTAAATCCTATAAAATTTTTAATAAGAAATTTCACGTGTAAATTTTTTCGCTTTGGAATCGATCAAAGTATGGAAAGTTGACATGAATTGTCGCGTAGCAGCTGCGTATGCAACTTTGGTCAATTGGTCAAAATTAATGTAATTAGAATTTTTTGAACAAAAAATTTAATTAAGAAATGGAATTGAAGAGTCAAATTGGAGACATAACGTTGTTGGGTGATACTCAGAATAAGTTGGGAATTAGAGTAAATTATATAATATGTGTATATTTGGTGTATATACATTAATATATTATGGAAGGAATTGAGGAATTTATGGGATAAAAGAAATGAATAAGTGGGAATAAATGAAATAAGGAAAATAAGTGAAATAAATGAAAATGGAGGGAAGGAGGGGAAAGAATCCCGCCAAGTGCTGAGAGTTCAGGGGTTATTTTGAAAAAAAGAAAAAAAGAAATAGAGTAGGAATTGGGAGAAGAGGAATTAGGTTTCCTCTTCCCCCTATTCTGCATTCAGCCGAGAAGGAGAGAACCGAGCGAGAGGGAGCGACGGACCACGTAGGAAATCGACGAGCCGGCGACAAGAGCAGAGACCGGCGACTGGACGACGACCATTGACGTCGTCTGAGACGTTCGAGCTGCGGCCGAGACGTTGCGTGGAGGGAGGCCGAGACAGGGGACCCGAGCTTCCGAGCGACCCCTCCAGCTGCGAACGACGAACACCGAGCACGGACGGTTCGTGCTCTCCGTCCAGCGGCAAGTATTCCGACCACCGGCGACAGGAGCTCCGCCTCGCCATCCTTCCGATTCCGGCGAGTAAACAGAACGCGGATTCTGTTCTGTTTCGGTGAGAAAACTAACGCCTATATTGTCTATGTTCTTGGAAAAATTTGAAGTGTGGTTGTTCTCTGTTTTTGGTTGGATTTTGGATGGAAGAACCGTGGGAATGATTTATTTCTTCATTGGATTTGTTTGCTGCAATTTGGGACTGTGAGCTCCGTTCTTGTTTTGGGTTCTGTCGTAAGCCATTGTTAGGAGTATTACTCTGTTAAAAATAAATATGTTCTCTGGGTGGATGATGCTTGATTAATCTGGTTCTGTTCTGGATCGAATGATCTTTGTTCATTACTGCTTATTGGAAAAAAATAGATGATTAAGAATCGGTTTTACACTGAAGCTGTGGTTTATGTTCTGTAAACAATTTCTTGCCTGAAAGATGAGCTGTATGAATCTGGGAGATGACCTGTTGAGAAATTATGGTTTGAATATAGTGATGTATTGATGAAGTGTGAATTTTAGACAATGTGAATATAATTATCAATGATTTTTGCCATGGATAGAATTAGAAAGACTTGTTGAATTTTCATAGACTCAAATGTTGAGAAGAATGCCAAGGGTTAGGCTCTGTTTTGGTCACTAATTTACAGAATAAGATTTGGTTAATGTTAAGAAACGGATGTGGATTCTGTTTGATGGAAAGGACCAGAGAATGGACATGTGATTTTAATAATTTGATTTCTGAATGCTGTCATCAATAGTGTAGCTGTTAAGTTTTGTTTAAACTGCTGTGATTATAGAAAATGGCTGGAGATAAACTGTCATCGTTACTTCTATTTGTTTTGGATGGGAATGTTGCGGTGTTTAATTCCTATTTGAAATGTCAGAATGTATTATGCTGCTGGAAATAATTGTTGGGTTCTCTAAATTTGATTTTTGCCCTAGAGACGTTTGAAGAATGTTGATATGCTAGTTTAGGGCTGTTCTTGGGTTCAGTTACTTGTCTATGAAAATGTTTTGTTTAATGTTGAAGTCGAAAGAGTAAGGAATGATTGCCTTGGTTTTAGCTGGATTTATTCTAGCTTTACTGTTGTTGTTTAGTTTATCGGTGGTGGACCTGAATGGTTTTAAATCAAATTGGTTGTTGTCTTGGATCTTGGATCTTAAATTGATAGTCGTGATGAGGATGTATATTCTGACAAATGAGATTTTGGATTTTTGAAACTGTGTAGGTATTCATAATTGGATTTTGAGTTTAAAGAATGTTGGATAGAGTTGGAAATTTTATTGGGATTCTTAAATAGGTCAATCACTCTTCCTTTGGGTTCCTATTTTCGGTATAGGACCCTCCGCTTATTTTCTGTGGATTATTTATGAATCCCCTCGTTTATACCTTTGTCAGGCTTGAACGATTTTGGCGAGTGTGCTCCCATTCTCGAGGAGACAGTTGCTCAAGTTAGCAAGAGAAAACCGTCATCGAGGTAGGGATTTCTATACCTCTTGTATTGTATTGCATCGCATCCCGTTTTCAAAATAATTATTTGTGGAATACCATACTTGGAAAATGATAGGGACTGTTCTACAGCACGTCAGTTTTTATTAGTAGTATATTTTCTCACATTTAATTCCGTACATGGTTTGAAATTTATTATGCATATGTTGAGGGATGGATTTACTATCCCTTTTGAAACCTTCTGTTGCGTGAAGGTTGATTGTTTAACGTGCGACAACAGATCGGGGCATTGGTGATGTGTCCTTAGGTCGAAAGCCCTGGAAGTCGTAAACAGTATGGGAGGGTGATGACGTCTCCTTGGGTCGAAAGCCCCTAAACTTGGCTAGTATTTGTCCCATGGATCAGACGGTTGTCAGTCGCTGAGACTTGTTTATTCTAAGTCCACATATAGTGAGCAACTGTATTCGTTTTATTTAATTATACAATTATACGATTATACGAGTTGTGTCATGTAGCCAGGTGCGTCGGCAACTCGGGTGACGTATGGAATCTACGGATCAACGTCATTATGCCTGCCTCATAAGGTGTTGTCATCGACGGGTGACTACATCTTCTCTGCTGAGTGGCAGATGAGTCCATGAGTGACCATTCTTTTTCACTGATGACGTTTTCGTACAAAAAACGATGTTGGCATAATTTTACGATATAACTATCTATGTATACAGTGGGATTTAATGCAGCCACATTAAGGCTCATCGGTCGATTTGATAAAATGATAAAGAGTTTTGAAGTGATTTAAAAATTCATGTACGGATAAAAAGAGAAAAATAACCATGTTTTCAAAAATATAAAAAAACCAGTTTTGCATGAGGTGCACTTAATGTAGCTATATTTTACTGAGTTAGTCACTCATCCCAAATGACTTTTTTCCTAAAACTTCAAGTAAAGGCAAGTGTAGTTGAGGATCGGGAGCTGAGGTGTTATGTGATTTTGATCTGAGTGGTGTATCGCTACTTGGTGAGGATACTTACATTTGGTTTGTAAATTTTAAACTTTGTTGGTTTGGATTTATTGCACATTACTTGGATTTCATTTTAAATTATGCACCGTTATTTTCTCGTAATCTCTACTTAGACCTAGGCCCATATCTCTTGGGCTGAACTAAATATTATAAGTCTTCCGCTAAAACTCATGCTTTGGGCTGGGTTATCAGGTTCTCTACGAGGATTGGGTCGCCTGACCTAGCGGTTCTGTCCGGCTTGTCTTTGGGTCGTGACAGATTCGTTGTTCGCCAAAGCGTACCATGTAAACGTGGACTCACATGCATCATTTGGGATCATTGATTTGCGGAAGAGGATTCACAAGAAGGCGACTTAGTTGAGATGTGTAGAGATACTGACTTTGTTGTACATAATAAAAATTTCATTATCTTTATATGTTTGTGTAGTGTACTTGGATAGTTGATATTTATGTTTTGTTTTGTTTACTTGGGTAATATCTGTTTTTAATAATGTCACAGGGGTGATAAACTAAAAATATGGGAAACTCTTGGAAAATTTTCAATTTTTTGAAAGAGAAATTAATTCAAACCATTTCATTTATCATCAACGAACAACTAATATGTTCATTACAACAATTTAAGCAACTTGTGCATAACATTGAAATATACAAGGTAGAGGAATGCTAATGATCTGTCGTGGAAAGTTGGCATTTCGTCGCAGAATGATGATGTTTCGTCGCGGAACGTCAATATTCCTCGGTGGAATGTCATACTTTGGTTATGTGCGATCGAACGGCTAAAGTACAGATTCAAAATTTCGACTGATTGACTTGGGAAAAAGTTGCTAATTTTACAGTTTCATACTAATCAATTTTCATTCATCATCAATAATCAAATTATCAATTTCATTACAACCATATTATGTACATGTGCATTAGAAAGGCAAACTAATTTATCAATTCAATTACAATCATATCTGTTGAGTTATGGAGTCTAATTTGTTGATTAGGGTATTTTGGTATTTTCACCCTGTTTTCATAACCCTATTTCTTTAGGTATATAAAGATGTAATTAGGGTTTTGGAGGTGAGTCTGAGAATCCTGTGAGAGTCAGAGAGAAACAGTGAGGGTGAGGCAAAACCAAGAAACAATTTCTGTAACTCTGTTCTTTGATCATAGTGAAATCTGTTGGCGGCCAGTGGACGTAGCTCTCAAACTGAGAGTGAACCACTATAAACTGTGTGTGTTTTCTTTTCTGTTTTCTCGATCAATCGTTTCGATACAAGTCGGATTAGAGCGCCTAATCGCAACACCCTCTAATCCCAACAACTGGTTCAGAGCTTCAGGTTGAAGTTATTTCGATAATCAGGGATTGATTTGTCGAAAGTATCGAAGGAAGTTCGTGATTTGATTTTTTGGAAAAGGAAATTGAAAAAAAAAAAAAAAAGTTTTAATTTTTCTGCTGCCCGTGAAGTCTGCCCGTGAAGAAAACCAGATCTGCCCGAAATTGCATCTTCTCCAGCAAGCTGCGAAGAACAGATCTGCCAGCGACGAAACTCGCCGATCTGAAACGCCGCGTCATCTGTCCGTTCCGAAGCAGCCAGCAATCAAAGCCGCGATCTGCAAGCGAAGAACGAAACCACCGATCGATCGATTCTGTCCAACGAAGAGCTCGAGCCGTCGATTGCCGAAGATCTGTCCAGCGAAGCTCCGCCTTGCTGCTCGCCGCACCGATCGATTCCGATCGTCGCGAAGAAGAAGCCGAAGACAGAAGCTGCCGGCCTAATCTGTCCAGCAGCGAAGCCCGTTCGTTCGCCGGTCGCCGATCAAGTCCGCCGTCGACGAATCCGATGATCAGTCCAGCCGATTAAAAAAATCAGGGGAAAATTTTTGGTTGAAAAATTCTGAATTTTTTGGGTTGGAGATTAATAAAAAAAAAATTGGATTTTTTTGATTTGCAGGGTGATAAATTTTTGGGTGAAAGATTTGCTGGGTATTGAAAAAAAAAATGACAGGTGAAGACAATACATACGGTATTAGTAAATTTGATGGGACTGATTATGCTTTCTGGAGAATGCAGATTGAAGATTATTTGTATGGAAAGAAGCTTCATATTCCATTGAGTGAGAAACCGGAAAAAATGGAAGATGCTGAATGAAATCTTCTTGATAGACAGGTTTTGGGAGTTATCCGATTGACGCTAACCAAAAGCGTTGCTCACAACGTTGCAAAGGAAAAGAGCACCGCAGGATTAATGAAAGCGTTATCTGATATGTACGAGAAACCATATGCAAATAATAAGGTGCATCTGATGAAGAAATTGTTCAATCTGAAAATGGCTGAAGGCACTTCTGTAGCAGCTCATCTGAACGAATTTAATACAGTGGTAAATCAGTTGACTTCTGTAGAGATCGACTTTTGGGGATGAGGTACGTGCCCTAATTTTACTGGCATCTTTACCAAATAGTTGAGAGCCTATGAGAGCAGCAGTCAGTAATTCAATTGGAAGCTCAAAGTTAGTATTTACTGATGTGAGGGATCGAATTCTAGTCGAGGAAGTTCGAAGTATTGATTCTGGTGAAACATCGACGAGCTCAGCATTGAATGTGGAAAACAGAGGGCGAAGTAGTAACAGGAATTCTAATCGGGGTAGAAGCAGATCAAAGTCGAGAAATGGAAGGGGTCAGTCTAAATCTGGGAGAAAATTTGAGTGCTGGAATTGTGGCAAGCAGGGTCACATCAAAAAGGACTGCAAAGCACCGAAGAAGAAAAGTATTGACAAGAGTGATGGAGCAAATGCAGCAACTGAGGAAAACACAGATGCGTTGATTCTTTCAGTCGATAGCCCAATAGACTCATGGGTTTTGGACTCGGGAGCATCTTTTCATACCACGGCACACAGAGAATTACTTGAAAATTATGTAGCTGGAAATCATGGAAAAGTCTATCTTGCAGATGGTGAGCCACTGGATATTGTTGGCATCGGGGACATTAAATTAAAGACAACAAACGGGTCAGTTTGGAGTATCAGTAAAGTGAGACATGTTCCGGGGTTGATGCGAAACTTGATATCAGTGGGACAGCTTGATAGTGAGGGTTACCACGTCACTTTCGGGACCAATGTTTGGAAGGTAACTAAGGGAGCAATGGTTGTTGCTCGAGATCAGAAAACAGGAACCCTATACATGACATCTACATGCAGAGACACAATTGCAAGTGTTGACAGTCAAAGCAACACAGATTTATGGCATTGCAGGTTGGGCCATATGAGCAAGAAAGGAATGAAAATTCTTGTCAAGGGTGGTCAGATTCCAGAGTTAAAGTCTGTTGAGCATCAGTTATGTGAGAGTTGCATTCTTGGCAAGCAGAAGCGTGTCAGTTTCTTAAAGGTTGGGAAAGAGCCAAAGAAGAAGAGACTTGAATTAGTGCACACCGATGTGTGGGGACCCGCATAAGTTTCTTCTGTTGGTGGATCAGTCTATTATGTGACTTTCATAGATGATTCAACAAGAAAGGTATGAGTCTATTTTTTGAAGAAAAAATCTGATGTTTTCAGTGTGTTCAAAAAGTGGAAGGCCCTGGTCGAAAATGAAACGAACCTGAAGGTGAAATGTCTAAGATCTGACAATGGAGGTGAGTACATAGATGCAGATTTTAAAGAATATTGTGCTGTAAATGGAATCAAGATGGTGAAGACCGTTCCTCGAAGGCCTCAAGAAAATGGAGTAGTTGAGAGGATGAACAGAACGTTGAATGAGCGTGCAAGGAGCATGAGATTGCATGCCGGATTACCTAAAACGTTTTGGGCAGAAGCAGTTAGCACAGCAGCATTCTTGATCAATAGAGGACCCTCCGTACCTTTGAATTTTAAACTTCCAGAAGAAGTTTGGAGCCGAAAAAAGGTAGATTTTTCGTTCATGAAAGTATTTGGTTGCTTATCTTATATTCATGTTGATGATTCGAATAGAAGCAAACTTGATCCGAAATCTCAGAAGTGTTTTTTCATTGGCTATGGTGACTCCGAGATTGGTTATCGTTTCTGGGATAATCAAAATCGGAAGATCATACGCAGTAGGAATGTCATCTTCAACGAGAAGGTTCTCTACAAAGATGCAATTGGTAACACTTCAGATAGTGGGAGTTCAGTATTGAAAGAGTCTACTGTGGTCAACTTCAGAGATTTTTCAGGAGAAGATACTCCGACTAGAAAAGAAGATCAAAGTATTATTGAAGAAGAAGTTGATGAAAATACAGCTCCAGAAGAAAATTTGCAAACGCCAATTATAGAACCAAGACGATCATCCAAAACTAGCAAACCAACTCAGAGATGGTCCCCGTCTCTAAATTATATTTTGCTTACTGACAGAGGTGAACCAGGATGTTATGAGGAAGTCAAACAATTAGATGATTTGATTGAGTGGGAGGCAGCCATGAAAGATGAAATGGACTCACTGAAGTCAAATGAAACCTGGAAATTGACTAAGTTGCCGAAGGGAAAGAAAGCACTGCATAACAAGTGGGTTTACCGGATTAAAGAAGAACCTGATGGAAGCAAGAGATTTAAAGCTAGATTAGTTGTCAAAGGTTTTCAGCAGAAAGAAGGCATTGACTACACTGAGATCTTCTCACCAGTGGTGAAGCTGACGACGATCAAAACTGTTTTGAGTTTGGTTGTGAAAGAAGATCTTCATTTGCAGCAAATGGACGTGAAAACTGCTTTCCTTCACAGTAGTTTAGATGAAGAAATCTACATGCGTCAAGCACAAGGTTTTGAGGTGAAGGGGAAAGAGGAGTTTGTGTGTAAACTTAATAAAAGTTTGTACGGTTTGAAACAGGCTCCAAGACAGTGGTACAAGAGATTTGACAGCTTCATGAACAGTAAGAACTTCGTGAGATGTGAAGCTGATCACTGTTGCTACATTAAAAGGTTTGATAATTCCTACATTATACTGCTCCTTTATGTTGATGATATGTTAATCGCTGGAGCAAGCTTGACTGAGATTGACAGGCTGAAGAGGGAGTTATCTGAAGAATTTGCTATGAAGGATTTGGGTGCTGCAAAACAAATTCTTGGGATGAGAATATTCAGGGATAGAGATGTTCTCAAACTTTCTCAAGAAGACTATGTGAATAAAGTTCTTAGCAGGTTCAATATGCAGAATGTGAAACCAGTCACCACACTTTTGGCTAGTCACTTCAAACTATCTAAAGATCAATCACCGTCAACCGAGGAAGAGAGGAGCTACATGACTAGAGTTCCATATGCCTCTGCCGTTGGTAGTCTTATGTATGCGATGGTTTGTACACGGCTAGATATTGCACATGCAGTGGGAGTTGTCAGCAGGTATATGAGTAATCCAGGAAAACAGCATTGGGAAGCCGTAAAGTGGATCTTGCGATACTTGAAGGGAAGTTCAGGGTTTGCTTTATGTTTTCAGAAGTCATATTCTGGTTTGGATGGATATGTTGATGCTGATAACGGTGGTGATATTGATAGCAGTAAAAGCAGAACTGGGTATGTTTATACTCTTGGTGGTACCGCAATCAGTTGGGTCTCGAGGCTTCAAGATGTAATTGCTCTCTCTAGTTGTGAAAAGCAGAGTACATTGCAGTGACAGAAGCCGCTAAGGAGATGATGTGGTTACAACCTTTTCTACGAGAATTAGGCCAAAACTACGATGGGAGTATATTGCATTGTGACAGCCAGAGTGCCATCCTTTTGGCAAAGAACCCAGTTTATCATGGCAAGACAAAGCACATACAGGTACGCTATCATTTTATCAGATCCATTTTAGAAGATGGTGTGTTGGCACTTGAGAAGATATCAGGGAGTCGAAATCCAGCTGACATGTTGACGAAAGCTGTGACTAGTGAGAAGCTGAAGTTGTGCGCAACTTCAGTTGGACTTCTTGGATGAGATATGTGCATGATGCCGTTGCAGATGGAGAGATGATGTGATTAGTCTCCAAGTGGGAGATTGTTGAGTTATGGAGTCTAATTTGTTGATTAGGGTATTTTGGTATTTTCACTCTGTTTTCATAACCCTATTTCTTTAGGTATATAAAGATGTAATTAGGATTTTGGAGGTGAGTCTGAGAATCCTGTGAGAGTCAGAGAGAAACAGTGAGGGTGAGGCAAAACCAAGAAACAATTTCTGTAACTCTGTTCTTTGATCATAGTGAAATCTGTTGGCGGCCAGTGGACGTAGCTCTCAAACTGAGAGTGAACCACTATAAACTGTGTGTGTTTTCTTTTCTGTTTTCTCGATCAATCGTTTCGATACAAGTCGGATTAGAGCGCCTAATCGCAACACCCTCTAATCCCAACAATATCATGCATATGTTTATTATATATGCAAACCAAATTATCAATTTCGTTACAAGCATATAATATATATGTGCACTAAGAATCGGTGTGATCTAACCACATCAAGCATAGATATTGTTTCCTGAGGAACATCCAATTATCTACCTTGAATAAACTGTTGTAGATGATGTATATCTGATTTCAACACACAGTTCATCTATTGATCCTTGCAGGTTTGCTCACTCAATCCCATTATGTGATGTACCTTATTTGTTGGACTTGCCATGATTTGCATACAGGGGTTCGATGCAAAACCAATGCTCCGTTTGCCATCCATTTGGCAGAGGCATGACGACTTTTCATCTTTCTCGAGCAAGTGTGAACGTCGTTATAACACTTTATTTGAAACATCATTGCACATTGTATTTTTTAGGCCTGCATTCGCCACAAGCATCCTTCCTAGCAAGCAGCCCTCAGCCGATGTATGCGAGTGCGTTCTTGTGTCTGTGCCCTAACATATAAGACGCGAATGTGCGATTTAGTGAGTTCATCGCGAATCATGATATCCTTGGCGACGCTTGGTACAATGTTGGAATAGTGCTCAACAGCGATATTATAAGGTTAAGTACCACAGTTTTCCTATCGAGCAAGACGAAGTTTTCGATGTTCGTAAAGTTGAGAGTTGTAAAGAGGTGACAGAGTTGCAGGCAGCTCCCAAATTTACAAACATTGACAACTTCGTCTTGCTCGACAGCATAAACCGTAGTACTTAACCCTCAGAACATCACCGTTGAACTTTACTCTAACATTGTTATAAGCGTTGTCGAGAATATCGTGGTTTCTAGTGAACTCGTCGGACCGCACAATTGAGTCTTATATACTAGGGCATAGGAACGCAGAACGACGCACGATGATCTGCAGCAGATCATTATCAATCCCCAGCGGATCGTGGTTAATCCGCTGCAGAATGTTTTTCAATCTACCGCGGAACGTTTTCCAATCCACCTCGAAACGTTAATATTATAATGTTATTTTTAAACTTTAGATTCGCGGAAGATTGAAATCAGTATATGTTCATTCTGCATAGGAACGAAATTAGTACGTTTAACGACAAATGTGACAATGATATTTACAGAGAATTTTTTTTGCCATAGTTTAGTGGTTAATTTGTTAACAAAAATAGTTCAGTAGTTAATTTGTCAAGTAAAGGATGATGATTGTTTTATCATCTTCCCTTTTTGTTATTATTTATTTATAACAAATAATAATTATTCTAGAATGCTCACTTTTGTTCTTTATTATTTTTAGAGATAATGACAAATTAACCATCATATTTTATTATCAATGACAAATCTCAAATTTACTATTTTTGACAAAACAACCATCATCTTTTTTTTCGTGGCGGCAATTTTTCAAAGTTCAATGGTTAAATTGTTAGCAAAAAAAGAATAATGGTTGATTTGTCATTAACAGTAAAGAATGATAGTTGATTTATCATTTTTTCTAACAAAAACAAATCAATTAGGTCAAATAGTATAAATATAGCATTGTAATATTATATTATGGTGCATCCTTTATGTATTTTTTATTTATTAATTTAGAAATTTATAGTTAAATAGTTTATGACAAAATTAACAGTGTTACTTGTATCATATCCAAATTCCCCACAAAAGGTTGAAACCCTAGCGCTCTGTATAACTAGAACAGCGGTCGACAGAGAGATTGACGTCTGAGCTTCTCAACAATGTCGAAGCGAGGTACGACTCTGTTTCTCCCTTCCTTTTTTTCTTCGTGCTCTTCGTCTTAAAAGCAACTAGACGCTCTAAACCCTGATTTTCCTCATTAATGTGCTCATTTTTGGTCCTTGATTCTTTATGCATTATTGTAGGTAGGGGTGGATCTGCCGGGAACAAATTCCGGATGTCGCTTGGTCTTCCAGTTGCGGCGACGGTGAACTGTGCCGACAATACTGGTGCAAAGAACCTATACATCATTTCCGTCAAGGGTATCAAGGGCCGACTCAACCGCTTGCCGTCGGCTTGTGTAGGTGACATGGTGATGGCTACTGTGAAGAAGGGAAAGCCTGATCTGCGGAAGAAAGTCTTGCCTGCTGTTATTGTCAGGCAGCGCAAGCCTTGGCGCCGAAAGGACGGTGTCTTCATGTACTTTGAAGGTTTGTTTTCTCGTTCCATCTTGTTTTATGCATGTTGACAAGTTTCTTTCGTCTTACACGTGATTATTTACTTTTTCTTATGATTTCGGTTGTTTAATTATGTATGCTTGCTGGCAGCGATGTATTGAAGAGTTATTGCTTTCGCTGTTTATACATTATGTGCTTGCTATATTATTTATGAAATCTAAATTGAGCTGCAGCACGGTGGTTTATGTACTGTATTAATTATAGATGTTTATTTGACATGGCTTTCATGGAGCATCATTGGCATGGAATCGATACACTGTTGGGTCTTGAAGATGCGTAGTGTGAACTTCTACTAGTGCCACATTTATTATTTTTTTCAATTGTTCTTGGTTTCTTATTTATTTCATCACTTGTTTATCCTGAATGGCAATTATTATTGTTAGTTTTTGATTCTTAGAAGGACATCAATTAATAATGACCTTAGCTTTTGGTTCCATTTTCAACTCTTTTTCCTTCGGAGTTGCATCTCATTTTTTTTATGCCATTCAATTTGTTCTCTTTAATCATGTGTCATTAAGGAAGAATGATATGACTAAATCTTGATGCATTATGGAGTTCTGGCCTTCTGGGATTTTGTCCAGAATCTTTTTAAGCAGTTGAGGTTTTATTTAGTGTGATTTATTAAGAATAGAAATTTGTTCAGGGCAGTATCAATTTTCGATGTGGAAGAGTGTACATGGCATTTTTTCTAATGTAAAGATGAAAGGGGGACATTATGTTTTCAGTTGTATGGTCAAGAAGATGACTGATTTGCAAATTGATTCTGTATTCGTTGACTTGATAGTTTTGTAGAATTTGAGGCTGAATGTGAATTTTGTTGCCTATGCAGATAATGCTGGTGTCATCGTCAACCCCAAGGGAGAGATGAAGGGTAAGCTTTTCTTATTGTGTTTGTGAATACTAAAAAGTGTACGGATGCTAAATGTGTAACTAGATCAACGAATGAAGTACTCTGGAAAATGTGTAATTAGAAGATTAATAGTTTAAATTCCCTTCAGAGATTGTTTTTTGCTTTCCTGAGCTCGATTATTCAAAGCTGTTATTTAAGAGATTTTTGTTTGGTTTTCCTGAGCTTGATTATTCAAAGCTGTTATCATATGTTTGCTTTAAGTTTGTCTTTTACCAAAAAAAGGGGCCAGCAATGTGTCCTTGTAGGTTCTTTATACCTGTTATAGATAGAAAAATCTCATGCTTGAAAAGATGTAGCTGTACTAAGAACACTTTCAAAAGGGATTCCCACTTTCAAAAGGTCCAGAAGATTTAGTTTTATTGGACGGCCATATTATGCTGCAGAGCTTACATCGAAAAAAAGAGAGAGATACCCACTTTGTCCCTCCAAGATATGGGAGGATGCATTGAGTTTCTCTTACAAGTTTACTGTCAAAATATGACCCAAGAAACTGCTTTGAAATTTTACTTTGCTTGAAATCAACCAACCCCCTCCATATTTCGATGAAATCAAATGAATTGATTCTTTCGCGATTGCAGGCTCCGCCATCACAGGTCCGATTGGAAAGGAATGTGCAGATCTCTGGCCGAGAATTGCCAGTGCTGCCAATGCCATTGTTTGAGAGTGTGGACAGTATCGAGTAATGTTGTCTGGTTCTGTTTTCTTTGGTAGGATTCACATTTATGATAAGCACTCATTTTCGCAAGTTCGTCTGGTTTTCTGCTGCAACCAATCAATGTTGAAGTTTAACTGATTTATTTCTCCAAACTAGTAGTCATATAATATATGATCCATTGCATTTATGATACATTATTATATACTGCATGTTGGTACCAAAGGCTATATGATTGCCAATCTCAAATTGATTGGTACGCTTGTATCGTAGGTAATTACATCAATTAATGAGTATCATGTTGACCGATAAATTAATGGTAAATAATCTTCCAAAATAAGGTAAAGGGTACTTTAAATCTTATGTTATGAGGTAATATAAACATCTTATCGTATGTTTTTGTGTAAATTTTACGTTCGGGTTGCACAATTCACTCTTTATTGTTAAATGATACGCATATAACTCTTTCTTTCCTCAAAATAACCCTAAAGTGTATCATTTAACATATTTTTTTAATTAAAAATTTCATTAATTATCATATAAATTTTTACCAATTATTTTAATAAAATATGTTAAATGATTATTTGTAGAGTAATACTAAGTTTATCTTTTGATTCAACTCCTTCAACTTATTTTATGACATAAACATTATAAATTGATATTTTATTTTAATTATTATATTAATTGATGCAAAAAGTAGAATTAAAGTATATAATGGAAGGATAAATTTAACATTATTTTTATATTTTTCCGCTAAAAAAACATCAAATTTAATTATAGAATAACCGCTAACGGCCACTTAGCCCGGATACGGCCCCACAATAACTCCGTACAGGTTGTGATGGCGGGCGTGCAATCGGAACCCCGGGGCTGAGTCATTCGGTCGCCGTTCACTTCGACGGCTTGGTCGGTGACGTGATCTGAAACACCCGCTTGTGACTTGAGCGCAAAGGAAATATTCCCTTCCACTCCGCAGCGCCCGAATCATTTCATGGCTTCGATCATATTCTGAGCTTTTCCGGATTCCTATTTTCTTCCCTACTTCTGCTGGCCATTTGGTGAGAAAGAATTCGAGGTCATCCATTTCATAATTTTGTTTACTATTTTATACTCTTGCGTTAGGAGGTTGAGTTTGAAGCTGTGTGACCCGTTTGAAAATAGCTTGAATTCGTGCTCGAAGTAGAATTGGCTCTCATTTCTGTTTTTGTTTGATGCCGTATTGGTTCTATCGTCATTTTTGTGTAAATGTCTGGTTTTGATTGTTGAGTTTTGGTTTCTTGTTTTCAACGTGGCTGCATCGTCATTTTTTCGTTGAATTTATTGTATTTGAGTGCTTGCTTGAAGATTCCGTTCATCTTTTCTTTTAAAACATAGTGGAGGGCGTTCTGATTCTATGGTGTTTCATAGAGAGCGCGTTGGAGAAGGAGTTATTAATTGCTTTATAAAACTTTACTATTTTGGTTTGGATTTTGACATGGTGAGATTGAGATTAAGGTAGGTTTCTTAGTAATTGCTTTGAAATGCTTGGTCGGCTTTGGAAAGTTTTGATGTGTTTTTGAGTTGGAGTAGGAGGAGAACAATAGACTAATTGATAAATTTTGTGTTTCTGGCTTCCTCATGTTTTTTTTGTTCCATTATGGTTGATATTGGATTACAGAAGGATGTCCTGGAAAATGTGAGCCGAATCTGAAAAATTTTCATCAAATTGTTCAAAACTACTCTTTGTTTTGGTGTTTCACTCCTCACCAATAACAAAGGTTTCTATTTTATCTCAGGAGTAGGAAAAGCCTCCTCAACAACTGCCAGGAACAATCTGTGATGTTCAGTTGTGTGAAATCAAGGTAGCATGACAATACGAGGTTGTTGTACAAATGATAGACCTAAACCTTTAAGAGACTCGATGAGACCTTTTGATCTTAGGAGAAAGATAATATTGTTGCTTTTGTAGTCCCTTCTTCAGGATCAAGCAATCACGCATATCGGTTTCAATTTAAAAATTTACAGCTCTTGTTCATATTTTTATATATCAATACACACTTTGGTTCATGCAAAAAGAAAGAAAAATAACTTTTATTAGAAACAGTGTAGGGAAACTAGAAATATGAAATTTCGGTCTCTGCTTATTATTTGGTATGAAGAGATGTGGCAGTGTGCGAGAATAATTTAAAGTTGGGAATTGCTTGGGGACTTAAAATGGAGAGGTTGATATCTAAATTATGTCAGGTCAAGTTGCTTGTACTAAAATTTCTACTTCTGTTGGTTTATTTAGTAAAAATTTTTCTTTGATTCTAAGATGTTTCATCTTATTTATATGGTTTCATATTTAACATATTAAGTAGCAGAAACTTTTAGCTGTTAGTATCACAATGCTAAGATGAGTTCAATTTGCAATGGCTAAATTATTAACTTACAATGATTCCTATTATTGTTAGAAAAAATGGAGGGAAGGCCTGCTTTATTTATTCAAAGAAATGGTGCAAAGCAAATTAATAGCATTGGGGAATCTGTTGTTCTGCCTTCGTTTATACCAGTCCAAGAGACATATCCTAAATTGCCTGATTCTCAACATGTTTCAGTGGAAAGAGAACTTTTTACAAAGCATCTCAACCATGCTTGTCATTTACCCTCTGACAGTGGTATAATCGATGACATGTTTTCACCATCCATGGAATTAACAACAAATCATCAGGCTGTTTCACCTCAGAGAAAGCACTCCAAAGTCTGTCCTCCTGTTTCAATGATATCAACAAATGGAGCACTTCCGCATTCTCATTCTGGACTACTTCCTTCTGCTACATCAGGTCCTGATTGCGAAGAAAATATTGTGGCCTGGTCTGCAGATGCATTTTCAAGTTTTCTAGATCTTCCAGTAAATAACCCTGTTATTGGCGATAGTCAGATACAGAGCAGCAGTTATATTGATGTGATGCAATCTGAGGAATTTAGCAAACGAAATGATTGGCAAGATTGGGCCGACCAGCTAATGACTGATGATTCTATGGCTGCTAACTGGAATGGCCTCTTAGCTGATACTAACATTGCAGAGACGGAATCAAAGGTTATGGTATCTTCATTGTTTTTTTACTTTGATTTATACGTGTTTTAAAATGGAAAATCAGTGTTGGTAAGATAGTTTGAAATGCTTGAGGTAATTTCTTCTTCCTCAGAGGGCATTCCAGGTTTCTAAATCATCACCAAACTTCCAACCTCGCTTCCAGGTACTTTCTCTGCCAGGAGAAAGACTGACTGTTTTTCCTTTGAGTTCCATGGAAAATGTTGTATCAAACAAGTCACGCATGCGTTGGACACCCGAACTTCATGAGGCATTTGTGGAGGCTGTGAATCAACTTGGTGGCAGTGAAAGTGTGTTGAAGTTCTTTTGACCAACTTCTGTCTCTGTGTTTGTAGAACATTCTTCTAACTTCTTTTTCCACTTGCAGGAGCGACACCAAAAGGGATTCTAAAGCTCATGAAAGTTGAAAGTCTGACAATTTATCATGTGAAAAGCCATTTACAGGTATATTCACCATCATCTTTCTTTTTTAATTTCCTATTTTAATTATAGATGCACTGTTCATTTAATTGAAAGTGCTATTTCTAATTTGCAGAAATATAGAACTGCTAGATACAGACCTGATTCCTTTGAAGGTAAATGGAAGTTCATCAAAGCTCCATAGTTTTTTGGGTTTTATTGAAAGTAATACTTTCTTCCTTTTGATATCAATTTCTACTGGGGCACTTGATATGAACCGGCAGAATTTACGAAGAATAAAATAAAGAACAATATAATTAAACGAAATTATAAAGATAACACAAATATTCAAGAAGTCTACAAGTTTTTTCAGTACAATATTTTTTCCAAAATATGAATCTCCCTATCAAATGCTACAATGTTCCTTTAAATAATTATCGTTTAGAGAATAATAAAAGATATAATTAAAATATTATATAGAGAATGTTAAAAAGACAATAAAATAACGTCTCTTCATCCTAAATTTTAATTTTCTTAATTCCTTTAATTATCATTCCTCATTTGATAATAATGTTCTTTATCTCTTCTTCTTGCATAAATTAACCACATGTGAGATTTATGAGATCTCTCATCATAATAATAAGTTTCTTTTTTTTGTAGTTGGGTTATGATTGATATTGATATAAAGTTAAATGTTGATTTAGGAATATTTCAAAATCATTGGCCATTGTTTTTCAGCTTTTCAATCAAATGCAATTAAATCATAGTTCTCAACAGAGTGTTAGAATTCTCTACTTTCCTTTGACTAATTATGTCCAAATGGAGGCTCTTCCTCTACAGAATAATGCATCCACTAGGGAGAAATGTATCATTTTTCAGCTATTATAGTAGTAGTCATATCATTGATAAAATGTTTAAACAGACCCTATGATACATAGTGAATCCTAGAAAAATAATTATAAATCTAGCAGCAATGCTAAGATTTACAAATTACCCTATAGTTATCGTAGACCCCGAAACTATCTGTCCTCTATCTCTGCATCCCAATGGTAAAAATGATTAATCTATGTTTCTCCTCCCTTCCTAGCTTCCTTTTTATCTTCCATCACTTCTCTTCCTTTCTCATGCACACCCACTAATTCTATAATAAAATTTGTATAACTAATACTGCCGATTTAGCTATGCACAAAACCAAAATCGCCTTTCCATATATTATTTTAACATCCTATTTATCCATCTCCAAAATTGTTAGGTTGTAAATTATATTCTTTCTTGCCGTCTTGTTTAGTTTTGTATTTGAGACTCTTTCTGTTTTTTTTCTAGATTTGCTCAACCATAAATTTCTTAATGTGTTTTTCTCTGCTAATGTTGTTTCTCTAATTTATCTTCTCCTTATTGTCATCAAAATATACTTGGGTCGGAGTGTAGCCCCTTCTTATTCATGTAGAGATTATTATTATTATTTATTTATTATTTTTATGTATGTAAAAAACTGATGATACTACTTGGTATAGACAAAATTCTTTGCTAGTTTTCGACATTAGAATGATTGTGATATTTAAAGTTCGGTTTGTGGTTGGTCCAAGTGGATTACCTTATTTGAAAACTACATGCATGCAATTAGTTGGCTGACTTGTTTACTGTTTGCAGAATTCTCTGAGAGAAAATTGACCCCCCTTGAGGGAATTTCTTCGCTTGACTTGAAAGCGTAAGTCAATTTAATTCTTCAAGAAAATGATGTTTTATTCACTGGATAGGCTCTTTGGCATGGTGTTTTATTTGCTCGATAGGCTCTTTGGTAAATGTACGGATGCGCACAGTTGATCAGGTTGTGGATCCAATGTCGTGCCAGTAGCTTTATTTTTATAATTTTATGAAACAAAATGATTGTGTTGTTTGTTAAGGACGTTGGTAAACAGCAATGCCAAAAGTTTGTTTGAAGTATAATTCCATATTTGTGGGTAAACAGGTTGTATTCTAGGATTTTGATTTATGTGATCCACAAGAGGTTTTGTTTTTAATAGATATGTTTCACTTTAGAGTTGTAAAGTGAAATATCTCTCTTTCTCTGTGTTGGGGGTGGGGCAAGGTCTTTGATGGAGACAATCCTGTAAACACACTGAGTTTGAATAACAGGAGTATGAATATCACTGAAGCCCTGCGTCTACAAATGGAAGTTCAGAAGAGGCTTCACGAACAACTTGAGGTATGATTTTTCTTTTTGTCAATATTTTGAAATGATTATTTGGTGGGGTTTTAAGTTCACTCATTGTCTTTCATAATTGTTCATGAAATTCCAATATTTCTTGGTTCTCTCTGCCGACAAAGAAATACCGCCTAGATTATACCTTTGGTATTGCTTTTATTTGGAGAATTTGTTACTCTTTTTATTTTTGTAGACTATGCTTACAACAAAAGTTCTAGGCATTCACACAGGAACTCAAAATCCATACTAGAAAGTTAAGTGATACTTCTCTATTCTGGCGATGTGTACTAAAGGATTGTGTCGAAACTGTCATGTCATGTCTGCTTCCGTAAAAAATATCGAGATTGAAATGATCGGTAAGAGAGATATATGAAGTTCGACATCGTTTATATCTGAAGTTCTGAACTTCCAACCAAAATCAGATAATTCATAATCATGAGAAGGAAAATCAAAGGAGAAAACAATATATAAATGATGCTCGTGTGGTTTTGTGTAATATGAAAGGCCTGCAAAATTATAATCTATTTAATCTGTGATTGACATGGATGCTTCGTACTATTTTTGGCAGATCCAAAGAAATTTACAGTTGAGGATCGAAGAACAAGGGAGGTGTCTCCAAAAGATGTTGGAGAAGTCTGGTATCGAGGCGGCCAAGCCATCGTCACCTTTGGATAATCCTGCAAACTGTAAAATGGCAGCTTCCGAAATGAATGTTGAGGCGGAGGATGATCAATCAAATTGTCAAACGGCAAAGCGTCTGAGGACGGATTCGAGCTCCCAAGACGCCACAAGTCCTCTGAATCAGGTGTGATGCAGATGGAGAGGAAGGGGGGTCGTCAGTTTTCTAATCTGACATTGTTTTTATAGAAGGAATAACCTTGTCTACGGAAGTAAAGATGGGGTAGATATATTAAGGAAGGGTTGGCTATGGAGCTGCTGAGGTGCCTCTCTGGTGTACTGAGTTTCTTCTCAGTTTTTTATTCTATAATAATTATATATATCTCTCTCTCTCACTCGTACTCGTCTCAGTTTTGAGGAATGTACGCAAAGTTCACATTTGTTAGACGAGTGCACAGAAAAGAGAGCTGTTTTGAATAAAGCATGCAGTTGGGCGCTGTATTTAGAACACGTCTTGATAAAACCGGGTGATAACTCTCACTCTACTTGGCTAATAATGCTATTGTGGGAAGGGTTGTTCGTTTTGAAGGAAGAGGGTGGGTGGTGATCCAACAAAATTCTACCCACTCTTCCAATTACTGGCATCTCATCTGTACATACGTAAATCAAATCGTCTATGATCACAACAGAACTACTTGTATTGCTTGTTCTTCTTAATTATCAACGTTTATGCAAAAATTAGTCCACCGATTTAGACAAATACAGAGAAAATTTAGCATCAAATCAAGTGCTTCAACACTTGGCCACGTCACTGTGTATCTTCTATTACAAGAGCACTCCTTCAAAGTTCAAGTTTGTAAATTTCATTTTCCACTAAACTCAAACCAAACATGGTTTAATGGGGGAAAAAAATACAGAGCAAGAGATGCACCGAGCGATGAGCAGCTCCCTCCACACAACTAGACGATGCTCTTCTTTATCTCGAACGAGTACTTGAGTTCCATATGGCATCTTCTGTCGTCGTCTTCGAACTGCATAACACGATGATGATGAAATACTGGATGGACTAACCAAAATAATATGAATCAATCTTTCTGATTAAGTTATACCACAAATGGCAGGTAAACCATATTCATCAATTTCCATACCTTAAGCTTGGCCGAGTACATTCCTCTTGCGAGCACACCGGATGGAGTGGTTTCCTCATCCAACGCATGGACGTATGGCTCCTGTTGAGGAGCAAAAGTACCCAACATTCCTCTGCTTTGGTCAACTGACAGTCAAAAGGGAAATCACACCACATAGAACTTAGACATTAGTTGAAAAGATGAAATACTGCAGAGAAATATTAGGAGATTTGTGTACGGAGAAAAGAAGAGCTTAGCTTGGGGATTTCACCAAGATGAAATAAATGGGTGTTTGACATGTTAAATTGATCAATCATTGCCAATACGATTAGACTTTTATAGCGTTACTTGAATTATCTCGCAACGTGAAATGCTCAAAACATGCAACTTGTTTCTTAAATTTAAGCAATCATCGTGGCAGAAAGTCTAAACTTGAATTCGTTAGTTCAGGAAAAAAGGACATTGTTATCACCTTGGAGTCCAGCTTTCCATACTTGGTTGGAATAGGCCAGGCCTGAGACTATGTTGTGTAGAACACTGAATGTCAGCTTAAGTTGATATCGACAACCTTCCTGGAGAGTAAAAAGCACACAATCACCCTCCTCATCTTTAGTCGTTAAAGATGTAGTGATTTCTGCCAAGTCATCGGAGACGATCCCAATGGAGTGAAATTTTACTTCTGGTTCCATTTGGCCTAAAAGCACAGAAAATGGATTCAAGTTAATCAAACAACTAAAAGGTCAGGTAAAACTGCCGACGGTGAAAATATAGGTGTGGCTAGTCTTTGCTCGTGTTTTTTTCAGGGGTTTGAATCAATAAATTATATTGAGGCAGACCGCGATCGATCATTGTTTTTCTTTAGTGCCTTTTTTCTTTGTATACAGTCTTCTCTTTTAATATACTTTTTAAATTATCGATGACAAAGACTATGAAACGCGATTACCATTCATATCGCTTTCCAAGCAACCAAGCAGCTTCTCTTTCCATCTCCTTAAGCTTTCATCATCCTGCCATACACAATCATCAATCAAAATGGGAGAACAGACATGGACACACATGTAGTTTGCCAATTCGAATAATTGTTAAAAACATGCTTTCAAAATTAGTTCGGCGTATGATTTTTACGACTAAAACAACTATTAATAGAGGGAAAGTACCAATGGTTCGTTATGCAGAATGCTGTTCAATACACTCATGAAGCACCTCATAAATTAATTTTCAATGTATATTAACTATTTTTAAGACAAATACACAAACGGCTCAAAACTCGACTTTAACTAAGAAATGTCGAACAGTTTAGATCATTACAAATCCACTCCCTTGAAACTGAAGTCTATGGTGACCTGATTTACCCAGCTGGCGGGACTTTACACTTCTACGGTGCTCCATTTTTGTTAAGGGTGTAATGTTGAAACAGAAATAGGGTATGAAAAACTTAAACGAGAAAAAACCGAAGACAAAAGAGGGGAAAGTTCCTATATTGAACAAGATTACAAGATATAGCGTTTAGTGACTAGAACATAAAATAATGAAATTCTAAAATCACTAATGCAATTACTAATAGGTTCATACTGCAAGGGCCATACTAAAGGCGTCCTAGGTTGCCTTGCCAATCATGCAAGGTTTTCCTAAGAGTAACCTGCTAAACTATCCCTTTAAATTCCACTTGAAAGAGAGGGTGTTTACCAATTAGTTAAAGAGTAATACTCTATTGACACTCTAATTTGACATCATAATATGGCACTTCCGTGTCATTAATTTAATTATTTATACAATACGATAATATTTTTACCGATCAAGTAAGCGCCGCCGCATCATAGTGGGAGTGGGGAACTAGAATCTAAAACTTGAAGGTAAACCTAGCTTTAATCTCTGTTAAACCCAGCTACAGCTAGACAAAGTTCAATAATTTATATCGTTGCAAACAACCCATTACAAGAAAGGTAAAAAATGATCCCATAGTCCTGCAAATCGCTCATAATAATTAGAACTTTTCTCATAAAAATGGAGGGAAAAAATGAAGAGCAGGAGTGGGAGGGCAAAGAACCTTGTCCTTCTCAATTTGTTCCTTGAGAGAAAGTAGAGGCCCAGGAACAAAAGCTCCGTCGCCTCCAACAGCACTTCCATCGCCGACGTCTTTGCCGCCGTATTCACCGTCGCTCTCTTCAACATCAGAGAAAGTACATAATTTCTCAGTCCTATCCTTCAGCTTTTCTGGGTTCTGATTTTCCACAGCACCGCTGCAAGCCCACGATGGGCCTGCTTCCTCCACGCTCTTTCCACCCTCCATTTTTCTCTGGGCTCTCGCTTCCTCCCCAGCGATCTACGGCGACCTCCCTACAGAAGAGCCACAGACCCTTAAAAGTTGCAATATTTTAACTAAGCCCTGAAAGAACAAAGATTTGAGACAGCATCAAAGGTAGACATATAAATGAGACGGCATCAAAGGTAGACATTCTCTGTTTCCCCTGTCGGTCTTACACTTGCCTCGCGTTTACACGCACATTTCAAGAATAAAGAATTTCTGAATACTTTATTTTAAATTAAAGGATAAATACCAAAAAAATCCTTAAACTATAGAATCAATGACAAACTAACTCTTAAACTGTTTTGGTTAACAAATCAACTCTTTCACTATTGCCAATTAATAAAGTAGTCATTTGACAAACTAACTCATAAAGTGTTTTCCCTAACAAATCAACTCTTAAACTATTGACAATTAATAAAGTAGTCATTCCAATTACTTTTTTTTTTGCTAGTTCATCATTGGATGTCCCTAGTGGACACTCACACTTAAGTATTAGGCGATCGCAATATTGTGTATTTAATAGAGTATGACTTATTTCTGCACGAACACTAACTTGTCCGACAACTCTTTTGATGACGAGATTGACCCCATCTGAGCATTTCTCTAAGTTTTCCGGCCTCATAATTGTTTTCCCTAAGCTAATCTATTATTTGTCGTCCCAAATTTTAGATATAATAATCATACACCAATATTTTTTTTAGGTAACATAGGTTTGATGTTTGTGAGAATTTATATGCTATCATGGAAATTTAGTTACATATGTATTTTGTGCTTTTTTTTTTTTCATATAATTGAATTCAAGCGAATATAAGTAAGAGAAATCAAAGTGTTTGATTTTTGCACACCGATTGGCGTCGTGGAGAGGTAAATTCACAATTTCTGTTAGAAATTATTTTTAACAACTGATTCGCTAATGTAATTGGCATATGAATGTTTTGTTGTTTCAGACATAGAAGAAACCAATGATAAAAAATCGGTTAAATGCGAAATAGAGGTAGAGTCGATTTCAGCATTTCTAGATTATGAGCTTCATGCATTCGATCATGAAGTTGGTACCGTTGAAATAAAGGTGCATTC
Organism: Begonia loranthoides; assembly: GCA_022433065.1. Lineage (NCBI taxonomy): Eukaryota > Viridiplantae > Streptophyta > Magnoliopsida > Cucurbitales > Begoniaceae > Begonia > Begonia loranthoides. The sequence goes on from CM039473.1 coordinate 6,019,701, forward strand.
AATCTCGACAACTCTAGACGAAGAATTTTGTTCATATGTGACTCTAAAGACGACGATGGGGAGAGTAAGCCTCAACTGGAATGTTGTTTCCTAAATCTTTGTTTGGGAAAGAAGTATAGTTCGTTAAAATCAACCAGAGAAGAAGTAGTAGATTGTGTGTTGAAGAATGAGTATGAGATAAAATTCGCCAAAAATGACGCTCATCAGTTGATGACCATGTGTTAGGAAGAATACAATTGGTGGATTCACGCTTCAAAAATGCAAAGTGAACTTATGTTTCAAATAAAAAGTTATAATGATATTCACAACTATTTGCAAAAGATGGAAAACCAACGTGCCTTTAGCAAATGAGTGACAAACCAATACTTGGAAAAGTTCAAAAAGTTTGGCTTATTAGGATGTTCCTTCAATTATTGAGACAGTTAAGAAGAATTTTAATGTCAATATTATACGAAGTCTTGCCAGAAAGGCAAAGAATGAAGGCTGAAAGCTGAATAAAAGGAATGACTATGAACAATATAAGCAACTTTAGTCGTACGGTGAAGAGATTCAGAGATCCAATCATGACAGCACATTGATTGTTAGCATAGATAAGAATGATCTTACACCTTATCTGATATTTAAAATGATATATATGTGTTTGGTTGCATGTAAGAGAGATTTTCTTGAGTGTGGCAGACCTGTTATTTGTTTAGATGATTGTTATTTGAAGGGCTCGTGCACCAGTTGCTCACAACTGTCAGCATTGACGACAATGATGTAATTTATCTAGTTGATATAATAGTGGTTAAACCAGAATGTAGAGGCTCTTGGTCGTGGTTTTTCTAATTGTTGTTGTTGGATATAGACAGTGCTTTAGGCAAAGGATAGACATTTGTTTCAGATTAACAAAAAGTATGGTGCATTGCCTTTGTATTGTCTATTTATATTATGCTTTTTATGTGAAAATTTGTTTTATTATATGTTTAATGTTTATGTTTGTCGAGTTTGGTGCATGCTAGGGTGGAGTTTTTATTGTCAGCTGAATATCGTTTTTGCCTCAGATATTTGTATGTCAATTTCAGAAAATAGTTTTAGGGTAAGTTTTGCAAAGATACAATGTGGACTGCATCTAGGGCTATCACATCAGCACACTTTGAGAAAGAATTGAAGAATTTGTTTTTGGTTGATGAGGCAGCATGTAATATTCCGATTTTTCGTAATGAGATTTAATATGGATAATTAAGAAATTATTGGGTGTAATAGGATTAATTGAATTATTATTGAGAATTTAATTAATGAAAATTAATTTGGAAAAAAGAAATGAAAAATTTAAATTGGACTGACATTTATTGTCAAACGATGTTCAAAATAGATTGGGAGGCGAAAGTGGATCAGTTAATATTAGAATTGTATATTTGATACATATATATATATATATATATATTGATTAAGTAAGTGAAATTAGGGCTGGAATAAATGAAATGAAGTAAATTAAAATGTGGGAGATTAATTAAAGAAGGGAAAATGACAAATCAACCATTATCTTTTACTATTTGTGACAAACCAACCATTATCATTTTTTTCGTAAGAAATTAACCACTGAACTATAGAAAAATGACGTCGCTACCATTGCTGTCATGTTTGCTGTTAAACGCTTTGATGAGGAAACACAACGGCATGATGAGGAACCGCCGCGATTTGTCATAGTTCAAGGGTTAAATTGTTAAACTATCGCGGTTTGACAAGTAACCGCGGCGGTTTATTATAGTTCAGGGATTAAATTGTTGAACCTCCGCGGTGTGTCGTCGACAAACGGCAGCGGTGTGTTGTCAAGCCGCTGTGGTTTGTCGAGGAATCGCGGCGGTTCCTTGTCAAGAAGAAAATTCTATTCTTTTACGTATCCCGACGGTGAATATTTGAATATCGATGATTCTCTCAATTTTCAATAGTTTTGGACACTTGAGTACTCGGTTTCTCGCTACTTTTCGCAAAGCACAAGTAGGAAAGATCTGTTTTGTCATTTAGTGCTTATCAGATCAGATTCGGGCACGGGAAAAATGAGATTGTTTACTCGAAAACTTCGGAAGGCCATAACTTTGCGCTCAGTCGACCGATTGGACGAATGCTTTTTTGATTTCGCATAACTTTTTGAGATCTACGCACTGGTAAAACGAATATTAAAAATGCTTGCCCCACTTTCGGGGCCTAAAAACGCTTCTAACTCCTCCAATTTCCCTTACACAATTCAAAACTACGAAGCTCCGCACCTTTTCCAGCCCATATATGCTCTGATAAGCACCAAATGACAAAACAGATCCTTCCTACTTGTGCTTCATGAAACGTAGATAGAAAACGAGTACTCAAATGTCCAAAACCATTGACAATTGAAAGAATTATCGATGTTCAAAGATTCACCGTCGCGATACGTAAAAGAAGATAATTTTCTTCTTGACAAGGAATCGCCCCGGTTCCTCGACAAACCGCAGCGGCTTCATGAGGAACTGCCGCGGTTCCTTGACAAACCTCAGCGGCTTGATGACACACCGTTGTGGTTTGTCGACGACACACTTGGTTTTTGACAATTTAACCCCTGAACTATGATAAACCGCCGTAATTCCTCGTCAAGTTTAACGGCAAATGTGACAGCGATGGTAGTAGCATTTCATAATTCAGTGGCTAATTTGTTATAAAAAAAAGAATGATAATTAGTTTGTCACAAATAGTTGATGATGGTCGATTTGTTATTTTTCCAATAAAGAAAGAGTGAGATTAAAAATAAAGTGAAATTGAAATAAAAATGGAGGAGTTGGACCGGTTCATTCCTTGAACCGATTTAGTTTTTAAAGAAAATAAAAGGAGAAGACTTAGGGCAGAAGACAGAATGGGGAGAAGGGCTTCGCGAATGGAGAGCTGCATCGCGACAGCAGAACGATTCGGGAGAGAGTTCGGGAGCCAGGGAGGCGAGGCTTCCGCGATGCCGGTGTGCGACAAAGGGCTGCGGGTGTCGGCGCGAGGTGGTTGTGCGACGAACCTCGAGCTGCGAAATTGCAGCGCCTAGCCGAGACGAATACTGGCGAAGCTGGGGATTGGAGTTCGGACAGAAGGGGCGGTCTTCTCCGGCGCCAACGTGAGGTTTGTGCCCCTGTGTCTCGGCTTTCGGCTCTCGGCTCTCGGCCTCCACTGGTGAGCGCTAGACAGGGTGATGAGCAGTGAAGAAATAGGCAGGATGAGAGGAATGAGCTTCTGAAGGAAAAGCTTTTCTCTTCTCTCTGGTTTTGCAGGTAACGGTTTTCTTCACTGTTAATGGATGATTTTGTTGAAGTGAGAATCTGTTGGATTTTGGATTGGTATGCTGGGATTTTTCCCTAAGTGTTTACAGCTTCGATATATATACTTTGTTATGGATTTTATGAGAATAGTTGTAGAAGATATTGAAGAAGGTGGATGAAAGATGAGGTTGTTTATAGCTCTCTGTTTCTTATGCCCAATTGTGTGTTCTGTTGTGTTTAATGCTCCCTGTTTTAATTATGGATTTTAGGTAGATAATTGGATAATGCTCCTCTGTCGGGTTTCATGCACGGCTGTTGGAATATTTTGGCTATGTGCTCTCTGTTTATGTACAACTTCGATAATGTGTTTTGTTAATGAAAGTTTGATTCTCAGTTTAATTACTGCCTTGGTTGAGATAATTAAGGATGCTGTTATTGGGAGTTGGGGAGCATGGGTGTACTTTGTTTTAAGGGGTTATGTTCTGTTATTTTGGTTTAGTGATGGAGTTGGGTTAAATTATGCATGCTGTTTTTAATGGATGAACACCGTAAGAAATATATTTTGATTAGAGCAGAATTGTTGTTAAAGGACTATTGTTGATAATTAAATGTTATTATTGTGAAAGTATTGTGAAGATTAAATTGGGTTTCAAAACGCGTTATGGAGTGAGGTAAGAAATAGTGCATGTGTGTTGCCAGTAATGGGCTACATCATGAGACTAGGATTTGTTTGTTTAAATTGCTTTTATGATATTTGTGATATATGCTAGCTTGATAGATTTATATTCATTCCATGTTGATATTGCACGTATTGCTCTTTGTTGATTGTGATTTCTATGATTCATGTTATTATTGTATTTATAAACATTGTGTGATCATGTATCATAGTAATAAACATAGGGGGGTGATGCCACGATGAGTTGGTATTCACACTGCATGGGAGATGCATTTAATGGGAAAGACCGAACTTAATAAACGTAATGGGAATTGGGAGGCTCTAACAGGGAGACTCGAGATTAAATCCTTCCCTTGATGGGATGCGAGAGCCTCTCTCTCGAGTGAAAAGACTTCCAATTTCCGAACTCGATGTACGAGTTTGACTATATGAGACAAATATAGATTGGGTGGATTCCCTTTCTGACATAACCAGACATATTCATGCATTATACTGCATTTTTATTTCTTGTTAGGCATTAGACTCATGTTTATCTTATGATGTAGGTACATGTACGAGAATGTGAATGAACAGTTGATGAAGGATTTGCACGAACGAATTTTGTGACTGGCTAGGCTAAAGACACTAAAGGAAAACGATTGTAAAAAGTATTATAAGAGAATGTAAAAGAGTTATTTATTTTATTGTTCAAATAATTAGTTTTATTTATAAAAGTTTTCCACTGCGATTTGTAAATGAATTTTATGAAACAAAAGTCTTCTGCTGATTTTATAAAAGAAAGATGTTTTCAAAAGCTTTAAATTTCACGCATTTTCAAAGGTAACAAAAATCGGTTCGTTACAGTTGGTATCAGAGCAATTGTGTTTTAAAATTGATTCTGTAGACTGCCTACCAGTACAAGGTTCGACGTGGAAATACTTCATTGACTGTAAGTTTATGTTGTTTAAATTTATGTTTTGTTAGATGATTTTGGATAAGATTTTTGCATAGCCCCTTTAGATGTATCTTTTTATACCTCAATTATAGCTTGATAGACATTGCTGGAGAAAATACCTTTTTGACAGGTAAGTTTGATGAAATGTTTGGACTCTGTGGTATATCGTTGAGGATTAGGTTTAATTTTGTGTGTCATAGGTGATAGAAACTGTTGGAACTGTTTGAATTTTAAATACAGGATAAGTGACATTAGCTTTGGGAGAGCAAAGAAATTGGGGAGATTTTGCCTAAATTTTTATTAAAAAAAAAAAATTCCTAATACTCTTTAAATGTACAAAACTAATTTCCTAATACACCACAGAAACATGTAAGAATAGAATAACGAGTTAAAGTAAATAAGTTTATGGAAAAGATGATAGTACTGTGTTTGAACGAAGATAATTCTTACATTGGGTTAAGTGAAATGATAAATAATACTGGAACTACTTGGATGAAATTAGTTTGGAAGAAAGTAAAGAAAAGTGAGAGAAACCACAAAAAAAAAAAGAGAAATAGTGGAAAAACAACAATTGAATTTAGTAAACAATTAAATGGGGTTGCTTAAGTTGTATGGTTGGATGGAGAAGGAATTATAATAGATAGAAAGATCATTTGAGGATTTCAAACTAAGTGGATTTTGAGGACATAGTCTGATTCAAAGAAGAATTGATAAAGATAGCTCCCTCTAACATAAATAACAAGGAAGTTAGTGAACAAAGAAATTGAGGAAAATATTCAACATATATATATGAGAAACATCATTAATTAGTGAAATGTTTTGGATTAATTAAGTACGAAATTAGTAAATGATTAGAACAAAATGATATTAAAAGACAGAGATATTGAACAAAATAATTGTATAACAAAACGTTAATGGAGATATTACCAACCCAACCAGTGTCAAGGAATGGATAAAAACTAGGAAGGACATGTCTGCATATGCTAAAAGAAAAGAAGAGGAAATGTAACATGTGCGATGTTTAGAACGTAAGATTTTGATGAAATGAGGACAAATAAGTCGGAATTTACCTGGAAGAGAATAGTTCCGATGTATGGGCGTAAATTGAACTTTATCACGGTTTGTCTCGCATCTGGTGAAAAATAATGAGTATAAAATATACAAGATTATGCAAGGACTTAAGGATGAGAATTATTGAGATATTAAGATATTTGGTGTTTAAAAGGTGACCTATGCTAGGATTGTATTAAGAACTCTTGACATCAAAGAAGTAGAAGATCAAAGGTGTAAGAAAAACCGTAAGAGAAGATACCTGACTTGATCTCGTTAAAAGTTGGTCATTTTTCCAGGAGATGTCCAATAAGGTGAGGTATGAGAAAGTTAGTATTTTGGAATGTACTAGAACTATTCCACGTGTAAAGTTAAAATGTACTCATTTGGAAAATGATTGCAAATTAAATAATATTGAGTTTGAATGACCGTGATTGATGTCTTGTTTCTTTGGATAAAAATGAATGATAGAAGTAATAAATCATAAGTCATACTTGGAATTTAGTGTAGAGAAGTCGTCTGGGAAGGTGTCATGTTGATTTAAAACAGTGTTTTAAAGGTAATGAGATTGAATATTTGGTCAATAATTGTCCAATGTTGGAAAGGGAACCAACGAAAGTTAGATCAAAGTGACTTCAATCTCAATGGATGTGAATGAATGATGTGTTTGTAGGATTGTATGTGTATGAGGATTGATGCGTAATGCCTGTATTTTGTGTTATTGTATTGAATTTTGGATCAAGATTTGGTGTAAGAAAGTATCAAGGATGTAACGCAAGTGTTATTTATGCAAGTTTCATTTAGACATAGCTGTGTTTTGATGGTTGAGTCAAGGAAAACGTTTATGTTGAACAAATTTTGAGGATGAAATTTATATAAGGAGGAAAGAATGTAATATCTCTATTTTTCGTAACGGGATTTAATATAGATAATTGAGAAATTATTGGATGTAATATGACTAATTAGATTATTATTGAAGATTTAATTGATGGAAATTAATTTGAAAAAAAAATGAAGAATTTAAATTGGACTGACATTTATTATCAAACGATATTCAGAATAGATCGGGAGCCGAAAGTGGGTCGGTTAATATTATAATTGTATATTTGATACATATATATGTTGAGTAAGTGAAATTAGGGTTGGAATAAATGAAATGAAGTAAATTAAAATGTGGGAGATTTATTAAACAAAGAAAGAATGAGATTAAAAATAAAGTGAAATTGAAATAAAAATGGAGAAGTTGGACCGGTTCATTCCTTGAACCGATTTAGTTTTTAAAGAAAATAAAACGGAGAAGAATTAGGGCAGAAGACAGAATGTGGAGAAGGGCTTCGCTAGTGGAGAGCTGCATCGCGACAGCAGAACGATTCGGGTGAGAGTTCAGGAGCAAGGGCGGCGAGGCTTCCGCGATGTCGGTGTGCGATGAACCGCTGCGGGTGTCGGCGCGAGGTGGTTGTGCGACGAACCGCGAGTTGCGAAATTGCAGTGCCTAGCTGAGACGAATACTAGCGAAGCTGGGGATTGGAGTTCGGACGGCAGGGGCAGTCTTCTCTGGTGCCAACGTGAGGTTTGTGCCCCTGTGTCTCGGCTCTCGGCTCTCGGCTCCACTGGTGAGCGCTAGACAGGGTGATGAGCAGTGAAGAAATAGGCAGGATGAGAGGAATGAGCTTCTGAAGGAAAAACTTTTCTCTTCTCTCTGGTTTTGCAGGTAATGGTTTTCTTCACTGTTAATGGATGATTTTGTTGAAGTGAGAATCTGTTGGATTTTGGTTTGGTATGCTGGGATTTTCCCTAAGTGTTTAGGCCTTCTATATATATATTCTCTCTTATGGATTTTATGAGAATAGTTGTAGAAGATATTGAAGGTGGATGAAAGATGAGGTTGTTTATAGCTCTCTGTTTCTTATGCCCGATTGTGTGTTCTGTTGTGGTTAATGCTCTGTGTTTTAATTATGGATTTTAGGTAGATAATTGGATAATGCTCCTCTGTCGGGTTTCATGCACGGCTGTTGGAATATTTTGGCTATGTGCTCTCTGTTTATGTACAACTTCGATAATGTGTTTTGTTAATGAAAGTCTGATTCTCAGTTTAATTACTGCCTTGGTTGAGATAATTAAGGATGCTGTTATTGGGTGTTGGGGGAGCATGGGTGTACTTTGTTTTAAGGGGTTATGTTCTGTTATTTTCGTTTAGTGATGGAGTTGGGTTAAATTATGCATGCTGTGTTTGATGAATGAACACAGTAAGGAATATATTTTGAATGGAGCAGAATTGTTGTTAAAGTACCGTTGTTGATAATTAAATGTTATTATTGTGAAGATTAAATTGAGGTTCAAAACGCTTTATGGAGCGAGGTAAGAAATAGTGCATGTGTTTTGCCAGTAATGGCCTACAACATGAGATTAGGACTTGTTTGTTTAAATTGCTTTTATGATATTTGTGATATATGCTAGGTTGATAGATTTAATTTCATTCCATGTTGATATCGCACGTATTGCTATTTGTTGATTGTGATTTCTATGATCCACGTTATTATTGCATTTATAAGCATTGTGTGATCATGCATCCTATTAATAGACATAGGAGTGATGCCACGATGAGTTGATATTCACACTGCATAGGAGAGGCATTTCATGGGAGAGACTAGACTTAATAAACATAATGGAAATTAGGAGGCTCTAACAGGGAGACTTGAGATTAAATCCTTCCCTTGATGGGATGTGAGAGCCTGTCTCCCGAGTGAAAAGACTTCCAATTTTTGACTCGATGTACGAGTTAGACTATATGAGACAAATATAGATTGGGTGGATTTCCTTTCTGATATAACCAGACATAATCATGCATCATACTGCATTTCTATTTTTTGCTGGGCATTAGGCTTATATTTATCTCATGATGTAGGTACATGTACGAGAACATGTGAATGAGCAGTTGATGAAGTATTTGCATGCGCAGATCTTGTGACTGTCTAGACTAAAGGCACTAAAGGAAAATGATTGCAAAAAGTATTGTAAGAGAATGTGAAAGAGTTATTTATTTTACTGTTTAAATAATTGGTTTTATTTATTAAAACTTTCCATTGCGATTTGTAAATGAATTTTATGAAATAAAAGTCTTCTGCTGATTTTATAAAAGAAAGATGTTTTCAAAAGCTTTAAATTTCACGCATATTCAAAGGTAACAAAAACCTGGTCGTTACACAGCACACGCATATCTACGAAATATTAATTTGAGATTTTGGGCAAAACATGTTTTTTGTTTGATTCCAAAGTGCGACATAAGTCTGAACAACTTGAGGAAGTCTTTCAATTCTTTCATCCTACAAGCTAGGAACATCGATTTTGACTATGTTCGAGATAATAAGAAAGAGCATCAAGACCAGGATCGTAAAGAAATATCAAAAAATGGCTCAGTTTACGAACCTATGGTGTCCTCAGATCAAGAAGAAGTTGGGTAAACTATAACTTGCAGCTCGAAATTGTAGTCTAACATTTGTAGGAGCTGCTAGGTTTGATGTTAGTGATGGTAACAAACAATATCTCGTTGATTTAGATAGATGTACTTGTAATTGTTATAAGTGAGAGTTGACTGGAACCTTATGAGTGCATGCAATCCCTTGTCGACATTTTATAAGGAGATCAATTAAGGATTATGTTCATGGATGCTATCACGAAAAATATATGTGAGGTTGTACTCCTACTTTGTTCAGCTTGTTAGTGGCCAACACATATGACTTGAAATAGGTCAAGATCTCATTGGCACGGACAATAGAGTGGCAACCATGTAGGTTTCGAAAGCAAAGAGTAAGAGATATTGATGAGCCTAAAAACCATACAGTTATGAGCAAGAAAAATGTCACCATGACATGTAGATGGTGTCGAGGTGTGGGTCACAATACCCGCACTTGTCAAGGTGTAAGCTCAGACATTGGCATTAATAGTGATAGTGGTAGGGGAAGAGGCAGAAATGACAGTGTTAGGGGAAGAAGAAGCTCACATGAAATATTTATAAGCTTTACATATGCTGTTTGGATGCAATTAAGTACAATATTACATTTACAATTTCATAAATGATTTTAACTCTTTACGCTTTTTTAACACAATATTGCGCTTGTTATGTTGGAGTCTTTCGTGCTTGATCCACATCATTGGTGATCATTTAGTTTGTGGTCCAGCTGCAAGCATCTGCTGTTGTCACGACCCCGCCCCCGCCCCCGCCCCCGATCTCCTTAGGAACTGTGTCGCGAACCGGATTCTCCTCTTGGAGAACGATTGCACAACTCAAGACTCTCAATGGAAGCTCACCAATCACACGTGCTTGTGCAATTAGGTCATATAAAAATAAAATCCACCCAAACAGAAAAGTTGTACACGATTATTATTTACAAAACTGCATACAAATTAATTATTACAAACATGGGCTGAACTAAACCTAATTACATCAAAATAAAAACTCAAACTCACACTCTGGGACTATGTTGTGCAAACCATCCGTCTAACTGATCCTTACCTTTTAGTCCTTGAGCTGCTACCACCTGTTCTTAAAAAAAGGATAAAGAGAACCGTAAGCTTTATGATTTCAGTAAAAATCCTAATCTAAGAATCTAATAAACCATATAAATATCACAACTAACCACGTTCTAAGCCTAACATGATAGGTCCTCACATCCATAACTTCCAACATATAACTTTCGATCAATTCTCATGATCACACATCTCAGAATCTATATTTTATCTAAATCTTTGATATTTCACGTGATGCACTTCTTCAAGTAAGAAGTGTTTAGTGTACGTGTAGAAATCCTTAGGCTTATCATTTAGATAACCATAGCTTACATTTTTCAATTCTCATGTGCAATTTCGCTTTAAGCACAATCTAACTCTCATATGTATTTGATTACGAAACACTTCTATCACAATTTATATGTGCTATTTTCTTTTAAAACACCACACTTCATGGATAACTTATTCCTTATAACTTCTTCTTATGTACTATTCTCTTTTAGCACATTTAAACTTAATAGAATATTTAATTCTATAATTTTTTTTTCATCTTTCCAATTTGATTTATCGTGTTATGGACCACTTTCTATTTTGGTCTATCTATTACCACTACTAGTTAGACATTTTCATTTAATGTCTAATTTCCCAAACCATCTCTCATATACTTCTATGGTTTATTTAATAGCAATATTAGACATCTCTAATATGTATTTAATTTCAAACTATCTAGATATTTATAACATATGTCTACTATTGAATCAACTCTAGACATTTCTAATTAATGTCTGTCCTATACTATATAGACATTTCTATTTAATGTATTTCATAGATTATCTAGACATTTCTAATTAATGTCTATCACAATTATCCCTCTCTATGAAGGAATTTTTTAACATCAAACTATCTAGACATTTACAATTAATGTCTATCCCCAATGTCCTTCCATATGAAAGAACTCTTCAACATGACACATATATCAAATGCCTAGGCTTATGATTTAACAGATTATAGACTAGATACCATGGCAATCTGTCTAACGACCTCATCCCATGGCCCATAATTATGCAACGAATAAAAAATGCATACCACAACTCTCATTTCTCAACGATCCAATGATATTGTAAATCAGTGCAATGCTTCATTTATTATTAAATGGTCATATATTTAACAACTACCATTTTATTAACATGTACGTGAATGTCAATACAAATGTTGTAACATCCGATTTCCGTTTATGAATTTTTCATAAAATTTTGAACATTTTAAAAATCCCATTAAAATATATCTTATTGAAAAAACATCAGAGCACGTTACGCAGAATAAAAATATTAAACAATTTTACAGAAATAACATAAATAAATACTTGAAATTCATCACAAAGTCTTTATGCATTTAAAATAACTTTTATTCATTTAGAGCCATAACCCCCGAGGTTGTTTCGTGCATGGTTACACAAGCTTGCATCGCATCACCCTTCCTCAATATTCACTTCAACCGGCTCACAATCCATACCTACACCACACAAAGAATAATGAGCTTATTGCCCAGTATGAAATATAAAATGAAATGCAACCATAACCTCTATGACAACTCTACATGCTTAAGCCTGATACATATGTAAATTGGGTGAGAGCAACCTTTTCAGTTTTCGAACTCACCACTTGGATTCGTTTTTATGTGAGAGCAACCTCTTCAGTTTTCAAACTCACTAAAAACGAGTCCACTTACATTACATTCATTTACTCTCGGGTGAGAGCATCCTCTACAGTTTCCAAACTCACCCCCCCTTGAGTAAGAGCAACCTCTTCAGTTTTTTAACTTACTCAAACGAGTTGTTTTCTATGTGTGAGCAACTTCTTCAGTTTTCGAACCCATGTAGTAAAACACCATTTGTTATCTTCATTATTAGCCAATGAAATGCATGACGTACATCCTACTAACATGCCTATATGAATGTCACACAGCAGCATATATATCACAAACAATGTTACAAACAACTAACATACAATGGTTACAATTATGCTTCAACTACAATTTAACACTAAACATGCCTTTACTAAAATATTATCAATTATACTATAATACCATATGTTTATTTTTCCATTCTTAATGTATTACTTCCAACTTAGTTTCTTATAGCAAGGGTACTAATCTATGACTAAAATCACTATAACATGTATTTAAGACTTAACAATTATTATTATGTTTTCAATATAATTTTTTCTATATCTATACAATGCACCCAAACATTCAGTTTATCATAACTAATTTAAATTATAATTATTCTAATTCTTGTAGGGGACATCACCTTAATCCAATTGTCCATTCACAATATGTTATTAGAGAAGACAACCTAAATTCAAAACCCATTTTAATATCAAAAGAGCACAACAAGTTAAACCACCAATTAACAGGGAAGTTAGGCAAGATAAATACATTATATGTAAATATGTTAACCTTTTTCTTCTTAGTTAAATCCCTACAGATTCCCCCTTATTAGCAATGTATTAAACTCAAATAAATCAAGAGCAGAGGTCGTAAAAAATATCATTATTTCATATTGATCTGTAGAGAATAAACTAGGGAAATAATTGTAAAAATATTTTAGAGAAACAATATGCAACTCTCTCTTCCTCACCACTGACCATCGACAAGTTAATTCATTTTCATCATATTTATAGGCAACTAATGACTAAAAACAACTTGATCAGATAACTAATATCAAGACATAACTATTGCATGGAAGAAATGTGCAATGAAAACACAACTCTATCACAACCAATTCTCTAGAGAATAGCAATGAAAATAACAGCATATAGCACAACAAAACAAATGGAAAACATCCTACTCCTGCGATGTAGGTCTTTACGGACAAACTACAAGGATTATTCCTTACCTCGTGTAGCTTTCCTTTCCCCTCAATAGTGATCCTTCCCGTTGACAACACCCTCAAAAATAATCTCACAGAGGTGACCTCTCTCTCACATAAGTTTGTCCATAAGGAAAAACTTCCATCTTTATCATCCTATTTATATAATACATCTCAACAACTCTTTAGTCACTCTCTAAAGACAAAACGTCGAGGGAGACGTTGGATGACACTGGAACGTCAAAGGCTGAGCGTTCAACGTTTCTAACAATTGAATATCGCTTCCAGATGTTAAAAATTAATGGTGGATGATCGATATAACTGAAGGACGATCGACCACCATTATGTAGATTGTCTGCCAAATTCATCATCAGCAACTCCGGTTGATCACTCCGATTAATCACCTAGGACACGATCGACCGCCGAGATCGACCACCCACTCTGTCTTATGATTCCGTTTAATTTTCCTCAATTTCTTTAAATCTTTAATTCCTATATCTAAATTCCAATACTTAGTAAAATGTCAATACTTTGCATTTCTACTTAATTCAATAATTACACGCAACTAAAAACCCCAGACATTGCATCCTCCCCTCATTTGTCCCCAAAATTTTAGTTACTGAAACAATTCCTGACATTTAGCTTCCATCTCATCTTTTCTCTCCCAAGTAGCTTCATCCATAGTATGGTTCTGCCATAATACCTTGACAAGTGAAATCTTTTTGTGTCTTAATTCCTTAAGTCTTGAATAAAAAATTTGTACTAATCTTTCCTCATAACTTAAATTTGGTTGAAGAATAACATGTTCCTCAGGTTCCACGTGAACTGGGTCTCCTAGACACTTCATTAACATAGACACATGGAATACGTTATGAACCCCGTCCAAAGCAGCTGGCAATTGTAACTGATACGCCATTTTCCCAATCCTTTTTGTAACAGGAAACAGACCAATATATTGTGGACTCGACTTTCCTTTCTTCCCAAATTGCATTACACTCTTAAATGGTGACATTTTAAGGAATACTAAGTCTCCTTCCTCAATTCTAGTTCTCTACGATGATTATCAGCATAACTCTTCTGGCGACTTTGAGCAGCCAACATCCTTTGATGAATAATCATAACTAATTCCTTAGTTTGTCGTATCATATTTGGTCTGTAGAATCCTGCTTCACTGAACTCATCCCAATGCAAGGGAGATCTACACTTCCGTCCATACAAGGCCTCATAAGGTGCCATTCCAATCATAGCTTGAAAGCTATTGTTGTAGGCAAATTCTACCAATGGAAGCATTCTTCCCCATCCACATGAAATTCCAACACACATGCCCACAACATGTCCTCCAATATCTGAATTGTTCCGTCAGTTTGAGAATGGAAAGCTGTACTTAACTTTAACTTCGCACCCATAGCCTTGTTTAAATTTTTTCAAAACGTGGAGGTAAATCTAGGATTTCAGTCAGACACAATAGATACAGGTACCCCGTGCAAGTGTACAATTTTTTTAACATACAGCTTGACAAATTGATCAATCTTATAAGTCATAGCTATTGGTAAGAAGTGAGAAACCTTAGTTAGCCTATCAACAATCATCCAGATTGCATCATGTCCTCTTATAGTCTTGGGTAAACCTGAGACAAAGTCCATAATGACATGCTCTCATTTCCATTCAGGTATAGGCATTGGTTGTAACATTCCCTTAGGTCTTTGGTGCTTTGCTATCACCCATTGACATACATGACACAAAGCGACATATTGTGCAATATCATATTTCATCCCAGGCCAGTAATAATGTGACTTGAGGTCCTTATACATCTTGTTGCAGTTGGGGTGAATAGAAAAACTTCAGGAATGTGCTTCACTCTTAATTGCTAATCGTAATTCTAACTTTCCCGATACATACCATCTATTTTAAATTTCACAATCCCATCACTGGAGATAGAATAGAATTGATGTTTTTCAAAAGTGGGGTTCAGTTTAAAATCCTCACACTTCTTATCCTCAATTTGAGCCTCTTTAATCATTTCTAGTAACTAAGGTTTCAATGTCAAGGTGGATAAAAGAGTAGTTAACTGTGTAGTAATCAACTGCATATTCAAAATTTGAATATCCGAGCAGATTTCATTTGGTATTTCTTCATGTACCATGTTCATAATAGCCATCTTTCTACTAAACGCGTCAGCCACCACAATTGATTTTCTGGGGTGATACATAATTTCACAGTTATAGTCCTTCACTAATTCCAACCACCGTCCTTGACTCATATTCAACTCCTTTTGAGTGAAGATGTACTTTAAACTTTTATGGTCTGAAAAGATTTCACATCGCTGCCCATATAGGTAGTGTCTCCATATTTTAAGAGAGAACACAACCGCAACAAGTTCCAAATCATGTGTGGGATAATTTGCCTCATACGATTTCAATTGTCTAGAGGCGTATGCAACTAATTTCCCTTTTTACATAAGTACGGTGCCCAATCCATTCTTAGAAGCATCGCAATAGATGCAAAAGTTACCATCATCAATGGATAGGGACAAGAATGGAGCCAAAGTTAGACAACGTTTCAGCTCTTGAAAACTCTCCTCATATTCATCCGTCTACCACAACTGTGCATTTTTCTTTGTCAAGCCCATTAAGGGTAGTGCAATTCTTGAAAATCCATTTATAAATCTCCTATAGTATCTTGCCAAATCAAGAAAGCTTCTTACTTCCCCCACATTCTTTGGTTGCGACCAATCAATTACCGCCTGAATCTTTGCAGGGTCTACTTCAACACCTTGCTTAGAAATTATGTGGCCGAGAAAACTCACTTTACTTAACCAGAACTCACATTTAGAGAACTTCACATATAACTTATGCCTTGCCAATATAGACAGAGAAATCCTTAAATGTTCTCTATGTTCTTCCTCTCAGCTCGAATAATTTAGTATGTCATCGATAAATACAATAATGAATTTATCTAAGTACTCACTAAAGACCCAGTTCATCAAATCCATAAATGCCATTGGGGCATTAGTTAATCCAAATGACATAACCAGAAACTCATAATGTCCATATCTCATCCTTAATGCAGTCTTAGGAATATCATCAGGCTTAACTTTTAATTGTGGTCGATCTTCGAAAAGAAACAAGCTCCTTGCAATTGATTGAACATATCATTAATTCTTGGAAGAGGGTATTAGTTCTTAATAGTTACTTTATTTAACTCGCGATAATTGATACACATCCTCATTGACCCATCCTTCTTCTTTACAAATAGCATCGATGCTCCCCACGGTGAAAAGCAGGGACGAATAAATCCATTGTTAATTAACTCCTCAAGTTGGATCTTCAACTCTCTTAATTCCGCTGGGGCCATTCTGTATGGATTCTTTGAGATTGGTTCCGTTCTAGAATGAAGGTCAATCACAAATTCGATTTCGCAATCTGGAGGTGATTCAAAAAGTTGGTCTAGAAAGACATCTGGAAAGTCTTGAACAATAGGAATTTTCTCTATATTTGTTTTCGATACAACCGTTGTGTCCAATACATTAATGAGAAACCTTTCATCTCCATTTCTCATTAACCAATCAGCCTTAAGTGCAGAGATCACAGTCATTCTGCCTTTTTCCTTGACTCTAATAAACGTATGTTGTTTGCCATCAGGGGAGAGAAACAGTACTTCTCTTTTTCTACAATTAATTATCGCTTGGTGTTGGGATAGCCAATTAATACCCAATATAATGTCATATCCCTTCATGTCCACGACTATCAGATCAACATGAAAAATTTTATTGTTTATTTTCATGGCATAAGCCCTTAGGATTCCATCAGTAATTAGGTATTCTCCAGAGGGCAGGAGGACACGATAATTACTTCCTTCTAATTTGGGGAAACAATTTATCATTGTACTAAATTCCTTTGAAATGAAGGAATGAGTAGCACCAGAATCGAATAAAACATGTGCCACTATATCATTAATGTAAATCATTCCTGACATAACGAATTTGCATGTCGTTACTAACTATCCATCATTCTAAGGAATTATATAACGACTTCAATAATAAGGCGTACCTAACACCACAACAGGTTGACCATCCCCCGCCATTTCATCCATTTGTACTTCAGGTGCTTTCTCACCTGTGACAACTTGGTTTTTTCATGCCTTTTAAACCTTTTTAAAAATGAGTTAAATTTAAAACTTTTATAAAACAACTAAAATCTTTATTAAAACCTTCTTAATTAAATCAGAGTTTTTTTAAAAAGCCAGATCATCTAAACCCTTTCGTTATACTTGTTATGAAAATCGTTATAGTTATAAAATCATTTATCAAAACATAGCGGAAGCGTAAATAACTCATGTAAGAAATACTAGACAAAGTATTACATATTAATTACAAAACACTTTCTTTTACTTTCTTTTGCCTAGCCAGCCATGAGTCCCACACATGCAAATCCTTTATCCCTACTTCTTGATCTGTTCATTGTTTTCTCGTATGTACCTACACCACAAGTAATATGTGAGCCTAAAGGTTTAGTAAGGAATTGGGTTTATGCAGTATGCTTTATGCCTTTCTTTAGTTCTTTTGGAATTGGTATCACCTAAAACCAATCTTTTCGTTACATTCGTTTGTTCATTCATTACTTGTACTTCGAGCGAGAGATTGGAGGAACCCATGTGTGATAGTATAGTTTGATCAGCTTCTAACCTCCTGTGTGTAGCTAGTCCCGTTCCCGATAAGGTAGGGGTGTAGCCTAGCTACCAAACTAGATCCGAACTACCCATCCGCCCCCCAACTCCCTATCATCTTTTTCTTTCATTCATTTCATTTATCATTTTCCTTACGTAATACATATGAGTACCAACCCAAGGTGGCACTTCCTACTTGTTTCTATTATCATGATGAATGTTGATACATTCTAAAATAACGATAATTAAATAGAGCAGAATAATGAATAACAGTAATTAAAATGAATAAAAAGGGACAATTATAGTAATGAATTTAAACAATGAATAACATGCTTGAACTTCAAGTCATAGCGATGAAAGAAACAACAAGTGAACATGCTATTAATTAAAATTAAACATAATTTATAGCAAGTTATTTAAACGAACTAAACATGCTTATAAATTGTATAACAGCATGGACGTGAAATTAACAATTAAACAGAACATGCTCAGCTAATAGATAACGGAAACATGCTTATTAATCGAATACAACTGGAAACATGCTTAACAAATTGATACGAGCTAAATACATGAATCAATTACAAATAAGATATCGTACATTTTTAAGTAAAGCACGATCATTATTTCAGAATGTTAACCTAGTTAACTACACATGCTCGCATTAATAGATTAGATTAATAGAGTATTAACCTAGTTATCACACATGCTCACATCAAGGAAGCCATAACTTCTAGTTAACATAGAGGTATTTAAACAATAGTAATAGCAAGACAATATGCATAGCACTATCAATTCTATCGTGGTAGCAAGTAAGGCAGTAAAAATACATATAACAGAATAGAATCATCATCAAAGGAATCACTCATAGCTCATTCACGTTAGCGTAACATAATATGACTTCCAGTTCATATTTCTATACAATTGGGTTTAACAACAGAGACTATCATTCAAGCATCAAGCAGTAAGCATTTATCATCTTCTTTATTAAAGTAAAGCATTGAATTGTAGAAATTGCAGGAATTAAAAGCAGTATATCAACAAAGGAAATAATACAGAACGCACACACACTACTTGTGGGTAGGGCCTCCACAGGCCAAGACTCTACCCAATCTTTACTCTTGTTGAAGAAATCTAACACGGACAGCAAAATCCGAGCTCCCAGCTTATTCCTCAGCTTATAGAGCTTCACATCCACACTTCACTCAACTTAGCACTTAGAAGAAATCCCACAAACTCACACAGTTCTCAAGAACACGCAAGAGCTCATAGGGGACTCCAATAACTCACTAGACAATTTTCTCTCTCGCATAAAACTCTCTCGCTTGCAGGGGAAGACTGGACTTGAAGAATGCAGAGAGGGATGGCTTAAATTGTAAAGCCATGTCTGGACAGAGGCAAACATACACCAACCAGAGAGGGGAGGCATGCGTCGATATGGTGGAGGGAGTGGTCCAGGCATGGGCTTTGTCTCCTTGTCTCCTGGGTGCATTTTAAATGACAAAATGACAAACATTTCGTAATTTAAAACCTATTTTATTCGCAATTTTGGGAGATTTCGGATGAGGGAGTGCATCATGGCATCGTCCATATGCGTCCGAAATCACCATTCTTCTTGATAGAATCATGTTTTTGGACGAAGGATGGCATCCTTGCCTTCGACCACGTTCATCCAAATCTGCCATTCGGATGAAGGAAGACGTCTGAATCAAGCGTTTACATGCATCCGAAACTATCCAGAAATTGGACAGATTCAAAATCACAGTGTCCACATGCATCCACATTCATTCGCATGCGTCCGAAAAGTCGAGTTAGAGACAGGGGATGAATTAGGATGAGAGGGCTCTGTCCTGCATCGTCCCAAAATGCTGGGATGATGTTCCATGTATTTTTGGACAACATTCCTCATCCCTGAGTCATCCGCCTGTGTCTGAATTCGTCAATTCCAACTTTTCCTCACATTTTCATACTAAATTTTTATCCCATAATATTTTTCTCATAAATACACGTTACAATTTAACATGTATCGATACACAATATAATATATTAACTATCCCAAATATTGATTACATCACATATACGGGGAAAACGTTATTGGGGTATTATATATCTTATAGAGAAAAGACTCTTGGTGCCACACCACCGAATCCACCGACTCCAGCTGGGCAAATTTTAGCTATATGCCTAGACACTCCACTTCTAAAGCCCCGATAAGTTCCCATCTGATATTCTCCAAAGTGGTTCTTCTTACACTTTGGACATTGATTCGACTGCTGAGTCCTCAAATTAGACGGGGCAGTGTTTGTCACGTTCATCGGGCGTTTATCCTTCATCTGTTACATTTCATATTCTGAAGGCCTTTTTGTCCATTTGTTTATCATGGGTCCACCCCTTTGTTGTTGATTAATAGTATTCTTCCATCTGATTCGTCTCATGCTAACGAGCCACCATTAACTCAACATCCTCAACTTCCAATGCTTTAGCAACAATATTTGAATAAAGGACGCCTTGAGTACCAGAAATCTTAACTCCCTTGAGAACCTCGACTCTTAGTCCATGGACAAACTGATGGACCTTGTGCTCATTGTTTGCCACTAGGTATGATGCAAACCGAGATAGTGCTTCAAACTTTTTCACATATTCAGATACAGTTCCAGTTTGACGCAACAGAACAAACTCCAATAACTTCTTCGATCGGACATTTTGGCTTAAGTATTTCTGATAGAAGATATCTTTAAATTGATCTCAGGTCAAAGCTCGAATATCGCGTGCTGCCTTAATAGTATCCCACCAGAATCTTGCATCTTGAATTAGCAGGTACATACCACACGAAACCTTCTAGGTTTCCCCTAATCCTTGTGTATTCAAACATGTCCTCTAAAGACCGAATCCAGTCCTCAGCACAAATGGCATCAACCATATTCCCATTGAAACAAGGAGGTTTAAGTCTCCTAAACTTCTTCCAACCAGCTTCTATTGGGACCGCCAATTGACGTTGATTCTCATTCCTATTCCCCCTTTCTGCAAGGCGTTCTAGGCGATCCAGAACATCATTTCCGCCATTGCGTGGAGCATTATTCTCTTGACCAATATTATTCTCATATCCTGTAGCTCTATTTCTATCGTTATCGTTATCGTTCGTAATATTGGCTTGAACGTTTCCTTTAGTCCCTCTTGCCATTCTATTATCCTACAATAATTTTGTTTTTGTTCAATATAAGCTATTCCAAAATGCTAACTAATTGTCATAGGGGATGCACATTAGGAAGCATTTAGATTTATTAGGCAAAAAAGGGATACTTATATTTTATTATTTTATAGTTAATGTTCCTAATTAAACCTTAAGCTAATTATTCTAGGAAAAACTTAATTAATTATCAACCACACAACATTTATATCAAGAATTCTAACAAAACTAAGTAACAACAAGCAATTTATACTAACACATCAATTCTACACTAACAAAACAATTTATACAATTAGTGCAATAAAGCAATGTAATAAAGCACTTACAGTTTAAAAAGTATGTCATGACCAATGTCGTGTTACCAGTAGTCTACAGAACCACATTAGACCTTGTTATGCTTTGATACCATAATTGTAACATCCCATTTCCGTTTATGAATTTTTTGTAAAATTTTGAACCCTTTAAAATCCCATTAAAATATACCTTATTGAAAAAACATCAAAATACGTTACGTAGAATAAAAACATTAAACTATTTTACAAAAATAACATAAATAAATACTTGAAATTCATAACAAAGTCTTCATGCATTTAAAATAACTTTTATTCATTTTGAGTCATAACCCCCAAGGTCATTTCGCGCATGGTAACACAACCTTGCATCGCATCACACTTCCTCAATGTTCACTTCAACCAGATCACAATCCACACCTACATCACATGAGGAATAATGAGCCTATTGCCTAGTAAGGAATATAAAATGAAATGCAACCATAACCTCTATGACAAGTCTACGTGCTTAAGCCTGATACAATTGTAAGCTGGGTGAGAGCAACCTCTTTAATTTTCGAACTTACCACTTGGATTTGTTTTTACGTGAGAGCAACCTCTTCAGTTTTTGAACTCACTAAAAACGAGTCCACTTACATTAAATTCATTTACTTTTGGGTGAGAGCAACCTTCGCAGTTTACGATCTCACCCCCCTTGAGTAAGAGCAACCTCTTCAGTTTCTGAACTTACTCAAACGAGCTATTTTCTACGTGTGAGCAACCTCTTCAGTTTTCGAACCCATGTAGTAAAACACCATTTATTATCTTCATTATTAGCCAATGAAATGCATGACATACATCCTACTAACATGCTTATATGAATGTCACTCGGCAGTTCATGTATATCATAAACAATGTTACAAACAACTAATATACAATGGTTACAATCGTGCTTCCACTACAATTTAACAATAAACATGCCTTTACTAAAATATTATCAATTATATTATAAGACCATACGTTTATTTTTCCATTCTTAATGTATTACTTCCAACTTAGTCTCTAACAACATGGGTACTAATCTATGACTAAAATCACTATAACATGTATTTAGGACTTAACAATTATTATTATGTTTTTAAGCTAATTTTTTCTATATCTATACAATGCACCCAAACATTCAATTTATCAAAACTAATTTAAATCCTAATTATTCTATTTCTTGTAGGGGACATCACCTTAATCCAATTGTCCATTTACAATATGTTAACAGAGAAGACAACCTAAATTTAAAACCCATTTTAATATCAAAAGAGCACAACAAGTTAAACCATCAATTAACAGGGAAGTTAGGAATTATAAATACATTCTATGTAAATATATTAACCTTTTTCTTCTCGGTTAAATTCCTACAGATTCCCTCTTATTAGCAACGTAATAAACTCAAATAAATCAAGAGCAAAGGTCGTAAAAAATATCATTATTTCATACTGATCTACAGAGAATAAACTAGGGAAATAATTGTAAAAATATTTCAGAGAAACAATATGCAACTTTCTCTTCCTCACCACTGACCATCGACAAGTTAATTCATTTTCATCATATTTATAGGCAACTAATGACTAAAAACAACTTGATCAGAGAACTAACATCAAGACATAACTATTGCATGGAAGAAATGTGCAGTGAAAACACAACTCTATCACAACCAATTCTGATAGGCTCCAAGGATCAATAAGAGTGCTAATTAGAAAATCGGTCACTAAGCTGTAAATAATTTGAACTAGCAACTATAAACAGAATAATCCTCCAAATCCGTACGTGAACTTTGGCTGATTTTTGGAGGACACTAAAATAACACAATCAGGTAAAATGTATCAAAATCTCAGTGCAAAAACCATTCTGGATCTCTAGTTATAATAAAAACAAATCATCTCCAAATATAGGGCTTCACCCGAGCAGATTTGGAGACCAGATTTTAATCGAAGAGATCTCACTCTGTATAACTCCAATAAATACCAACTTTTGAGGGCAGTGACGTAACTTCTTGTAGAACAATTCACTAGAAGAGACAAAATCTAAAAGAACAACATAAGGTCTTCGGATTACAGTCACAAGCCAAAAGTTCCAGCGGCCATAAATCTAGGGCAGATTAGTGATAATCAAGCAATCAATCAAGAATCAGTCTTGGTCTAAATTTCTCAACAATAACCATCAAATACGAACTTAGCAACCTGTTATATGAAGGATAGAACAAGAAATACCCGAAGCTACTTGCACGAATCTTCAGAAAACCAAATAGAAAATCGTGGAGTCCGTTTTGACCTCCTACCGTGAGAGGGACGGAATTGTGCTGCTCAACCGAAGATTAAGCACTCTCCATGGGGTCCAATGCTTTTCCTATTTCCACGCCACAAATACTCCACTTAGATGAAGCTTTGTGAGAAATAGAAGCCCTTCCAACCTACTCAAGAAGCGTTCCAAGAGCTGCAAGTTCGGGCAAAAATGGAGGATGGCCGAGGGAGGGTGTCTGCGCGGTTTTCTCTCTTCAAAGAACAAGGGTTTGTTTTTTTTTTTTTTCAATTCAGCAAAAATCCCTTTTTCCATTCAAAAAGAGGGCTTTAAACCCTAAAAGTTTACAATAAAGAACAAAGACTAAAATAACCATAAGTAGCAAATGACTAAACAACCCTTAACAATAAAACAAAAACAATAAATCCGAGTTTAG
This sequence comes from Begonia loranthoides, assembly GCA_022433065.1. Taxonomy (NCBI): domain Eukaryota; kingdom Viridiplantae; phylum Streptophyta; class Magnoliopsida; order Cucurbitales; family Begoniaceae; genus Begonia; species Begonia loranthoides. The sequence goes on from CM039473.1 coordinate 6,043,833, forward strand.
GTTTTGGTCTCTGTAAAAGAGACACTAGTCATAGCAAACAATAACCAAATATAACGTTCAATAGCTCATTCGAAAGCTTTTGATGTTGACTACATTTGGTAGGAAGGACCAAAATTAAAAACATGTCATCCTAATTGTCAAAATTGCCCTTGAACAGCCAAGGGTCAGGTTCAAGGCGGAAAGGACAGCTCACAATTTCCTCATAGGATTGCATAACCCCCACTAGCTAAAAGGCACCAACTCTTGTTTGCTAAATTGATAAATAGCACCAATAGATAAATAGCACACTTCACTTTCTCTCCTTCTCGAACATTAGCATAGGCAACATCTTTTTGATCGAGCGTATCCATGTCTCGGCTGTAGTAATATCTGAAATGCTGCCTTCAAATGTTGGAGGTTTAAGCTGCAGGAATCGCTCCCAATCGGCCTCCACGGGTGCTATAGCCGCACGGAGATTCCCGTTATTGTTGGCATTCCTATTTCCATTGTCATTACCACGCTCAACTAGTCTTTCGATAACTTGAGCCTGCTGTGCCATGAATTGAGCCTATCACTCGACTACTTCTGCTATACGATTCACAGCCTCATCTCTCTCATCTGGTACTGGCATATTATTCCTTGTCCGTCGTGCCATTTTAATTTGTTGTCTACATTTCAATTTTTAAGAACTGGTAAGTTAAGGGAAAAATTTAAATTTTAAAATTTAAAACTTCACTTACAGTAGGAGGAGTGTTCCACGATGATCCTTGTGTTATCAACAGTCTACAGAACCGATTTTGACCTGGTTGCGCTCTGATACCAATTGTAACGCCCCGTAAATTTCAAAACACTTTTTCTTGTTTTAAAATACATCATAAAATTTTTTGCTTTATTTATTTAACATTTGAAATCCATTTCTAAAAGAAACATGAATTCAGAGTATCCATCTGTGGAAATATCACGGAATAATAAGGGTTCAAAATATAGTTCAATGTTTTACCAAAAGGTCCCAATGTCCCCATTACATAGTTTAAAACATTCAAAATACTAAGAGTGGCAATTACCAAAATACCTTCCTCAAAATACAAACACCTCTCATCCCATAAGAGCCACACCTAACAGGTCAATTCGGTTGATAACACGAGGGATCATCCTGGAACGTCTCTTCCTCAACTGGTACAAATTCTTCATTAAAATCATCACCTACTTTATGGGGAAAACAATGAGCCTAACGCCCAGCAAGAATAAGAATTTATGCAATGCGAATGGTGCATGAACACACAATGAATTACAGAAGAGAACCGTTCCTCTTTTGGAGGTTAAGGTGGAATACTCCCTAGAGTCATGTGGCCTAACCAGTCACTCCGACGAGGAGATATATCCATCGGGGGTGTTTTCACAAGCAGGTATTCTCACTTTTGTTGGAGACGTTGGGGGTTTCAGAATGGGATAAATTGTGAACCCTAGAATCCACGTAGTTAATTTCTAACCCTACCACTCCCTATGTGGGAGGAATCTACCGTATGGAAAGTCACAATTCACCCGAACCCCCACACGCCTATTTACGTATTTTAGGATGGCATACATAGTGTAACAATTTTCATAAGCCTTAAGATGATGCATGGATGCAACGGAATAAAACAAGAAGTGATATACAATAGAGCACAACCAATTAAATCCCAATCTCATAACTTATTGAACTATTCAGCTTCTGAGTGAGCATTCAAAATTTACTAATAAAATTTTCAGGTTGATTGTTTAACAGACACGAGCAAGACAATATATATTCAGGTCCATATGACAGAATTCAATCTCATTTATTATCGACTGTTCTAATGGATTTCTATGCATGGGTTCACTACATCAAATCCCTAAAATCACCTGAGTTCAAGAATTCACTTAAAAGCATAACATTACTTTCTCAGATTAATAGAACCCGTCAATTAAGCAACCACTTAACAGCAATGTTAATTCGACTTCTAACACTTTCTCAGATGTAACTAAATAACGCCATACTTTCCCCTTAGAAGAGGGTCCAAGATTTACAGGTTAACTAAATTCTTAACAACCTAAAAACATTTGATAGAAACACTTGGCCATAAAATCATGCTTCACCCTTTACTGAAAGAATTTTAAGTTAGCATTTGATGTGCATTCATAATCCAGTATATGATATCTCTATTTGATTTACTTAACATGCTCCACATTCCAACAATAAGATCAGTAATAAGCAAACAAGAATCCGTAATGTAGGGACATCCATTGGCTAAACAAATTCCAATTTTTACCTTAGATTTCCAGCAATTTAACCAAGCAAACCAAGCAAAATAGCAACCAAGAGATTCCCCAATCGTTCAACCCTTCACAGTTTTCCTAAGCAATATAACATTAACTTCAACTACTCATAACCAAATCAACTTTAACTGTTGAAGATTCATAGTTAAACCAAGAGTCTTACCTTTGCCGTAGCTCACGGATGACAACAGGGAAATCCTTCACACAACACTTCACTCTAAACTTGCCACTCAACACCCAACTAACCACTCAACATTTCCATTCAACAGGATAACACTCCCATCACATAGCAACACTACACCTCACCCACGATTTCCAGAGAGAAACACAAGAGAGGAGGCTTACCTATATAGACGAAGGAACATAGGAGAGACTGAGAAATCGCAGGGGATAAGCTGGTAGATTGCCCAAATCAAGGAGAGTTGGTCCACTTGAGGCATTCCACGTGGAAAGCCTTCCACATCCACAGGGAGACTCGACGTCGTAGCAAGAGGTAGAGGGAGAGAGAGGATTCAGTGATTTCTGAAATCAATCGGAAGAGAGAGACGATTAAAAATGTGTTTCTCGGAATTTTCAGATGTTGCGGACGCGAGTTGTCATTCGCAGTCCTCGTCTGCATCGTCCGAATGCGTCCAGGGTTTAGGACAGACTCATTTGGATGCCATTTTGTTCCCATCCACAGTCGTCCGCATCGTCTGAATTGTCCAGAATTTAAGATAGATTCATTCGGACGCCATGCCTTCTCGTCCGCACAGTCCGCAGTGTCGTCTGCAACACACCAGGTTTGAAACAGATTCAATAGAATGCCACGCCTTCTCATCCGCATCGTCCACAGTGTCCATAAGGGCATCCGCAACCCGTCACTTATGAATTTTTTCCTAAGTTTTCACATTTAGGTCATTTTTCCAACATTAACCCTCAACTTTTTGTGCACAACTTTCACTCATCATTGCATAATTTGACAAAATAGCCATATAATAAGATTATCCAGAATTATTACATTATTAAAAAAAGAAATACATTTTTCGGGGTATTACACAGCACCCTAAAAAATAATCTCATAGAGGTGACCTCTCTCTCACACAAGTTTTTCCAGAAGGAAAAACTTCCATCTTCATCATCCTATTTATAATACATCTCAATGACTCTTCAGTCACTCTCTGAAGACAAAACGTTGAGGGAGACATTGGATGACACTTTAGCATCAAAGGCTGAGCGTTCATCATTTCTGGTGATTGAATATCGCTTCCAGACGTTAAAAATTAATGGCGGATGATCGATTTAACTGAAGGGCGATCGACCACCATTATGTAGATCATCTGTCAAATTCATCATTAGCAACTCCGGTCGATCGTGCCAGTCGATCACCCAGGACGCGATCGACTGCCAATATTGATCGCCCATTCCGTCTTATGATTCCGTTTAATTTTCTTCAATTTCTTTAAATCTTTAACTCCTATATACATATATTATATATGTATATATATAGATATATGTATATATATATACATATATATGTACATATATATATATA